>OZ025239.1:49014698-49279698 GCA_964019155.1 Osedax fenrisi
ACTATATATGGTGTATTATGTAGACCTAACTTATGACAATATTATTTAAATGGCAGATATTACAAAATAAGATGATCTTCTCATCTATATTCATCTGGTTAATATATATAACAAATATATTGTTAAATAACTAAATGTTAATAAAAATACTCAGAATCATTAAAACTATTCAATTAAATTGACTGTACTATTCAATTAATTTTGTAAATATTAAACTCGTATTCATATTCGGAATTTTAAATATAGAAAGGTTATATTCGGATTATAATTGAAAAAATTGCAATTCGTATATTTGTTATTCGTACTTATTGACATCACTAAGCGATATTCGTCATGGAGGAGGAGGAGGAGGAGGAGGAGGAGGAGGAGGAGGAGGAGGAGGAGGAGGAAACGCTACCCTGTGAAGTCATTTAGTGTTGGGCGTTATTTGACCAGCGGTCAATATGCGGCCAGTTACGTAATAACGATCGCCGACCTATCACCTCACACATACACATATATATATATATATATAGATATATTCATCTGGGCGTATCGCTAAGATTAGGCTATACCAGTTGATCTATACCAAGAGTTGTCACGGTAACCTTGTATCTATTGACGAAGAACCGCACGAATCGTTCCAGATTGCTGACTCGTTTCACCTGAACTCTAACCCCGTGTGTAGATTCGTATTCCTATAATATAGGGGAGGTGAGGATTTAGTACAGGGAATGCCTTCGTAAGAAACACACGTAGGGAAACACTAGTACATGCGCGTACGATATCTGCATATTTTTGTAGAATATAATTATGTACCTTATATAATACTACATATAATACTACAAATAAACATACTTATTCACAAACACATATATATATACACACTCACACACACATATATATATATATATATATATATATACACACACTAACGCTTGTATATCACATACTCACACTCACAATCACACAGGCATTTATTATTATACATATACATAATAATTGTTAAGGTCATTGCACATATGGACTATCGAGTAATTAAGATATCTACCAGGTGGAAGAAATAATCCCCAATATCATCTATTTATTCGTAATACTATTTATAGGTAATGGTTCGATGAGATTATGGATTTATTATACAAGTGTTATATAATGCTATTATAATGATATTATATATTATTGTTAATTCATATTTACAATTAGACTACTATATTTATAGTGAATATTTGTAATGGGAGATAATTCAATCTATAAATAAATATATGTGTGTGTGTATGTGTGTAACTGATATTTAATTATTCTAAATTTAAATAGGTCGCAATTAAACTATTAGATATATAATCTATAGCTTGTTTTAATATGTATGTATATCACTTAAGTGTAGAATAAAGTATTATAAACTATACTATTTATTTAGTAGTTCCTTTCGTATTATAATATAGATTGAACAACAATCAAATATTACACATGATTGCATAATGTGATATTTGATACTCTGTAGTATGATTAATGGTATTCATGCCAAGCTACATTTCCCAATCTACATTGCCTTCTACATGATTTGCTAAGTCGATATATTATACTAATTAGATCAACGTACTGCAATATATACGTATATATATATATATATATATATATATATATATAAATATATGTATACTAGCTGGCTTCGGCCCGGCGTTGCCCGGGTATTATACTTGTAGTGGTAATATATATATATATATATATATATATATATATATATATATATACATATACATATATATATATATATATTATACGAATTTGAATCTAGCTGGCTTCGGCTAGTTTGTGATGGTTTTTCCGTTGTGTCGTTATATGATAACATTAGTATTTTATTAATTTTATAGTATTTATATTATTGCTATATATCTTAACGCTATTTAATTCCATTATATCTCACGCACATATTACTATTCCGCCAACCTCATCAATCAATTAACGTTATTTCGTTATCCGAAATATTATAATTTTATTAATTTAATATAATTTAACTTTTTATAATGTGATATTTGCCCATTAATATCATTAAAACATTTAATATAATATATATGTAAAATATATATATATATGTTATATATATATATATAAAACTTAACCCAACCTAACCACAACAGTGAAAATGACAATATAAATAAATATGCTTTAATAGGTTCATTCGGGAAGTAATGTAGCTAAAAAAAACCTATACAAATTAAAACTTATCCCAACCTAACCATAACAGTGAAAATAAAAATATAAATAAATATACTTGTATAGTCTCACTCGGGAAGTAATGCAGCTAAAAAAAACCTACACAAATTAAAACTTAACCCAACTTAATAACAACAGTGAAAATATACTTTTATAGACTCACTCGGGAAGTAATGCAGCTAAAAAAAACCTACACAAATTAAAACTTAACCCAACCTAACAACAACAGTGAACATATATTGTTTTAAGTTAACTCGGGAAGTAATGCAGCTAAAAAAAACCTACACAAATTAAAACTTAACCCAACCTAACCACAACAGTAAAACTATACTTGTATAGGTTCACTCTGGAAGTAATGCAGCTAAAAAAAACATACACAAATTAAAACTTAACCCAACCTAACCACAACAGTGGACATATACTTTAATATGCTCAATCTGGAAGTAATGCTGCTAAAAAAACCTACAAATATTAAAACTTAACCACACCTAACCACAACAGTAAAAATAACAATATAAATAAATATCCATTTATAGGTTCATTCGGGAAGTAATGCAGCTAAAAAAACCTACACAAATTAAAACTTAACCCAACCTAACAACAACAGTGAACATATACTTGTATAGGTTCACTCTGGAAGTACTGCAGCTAAAAAAAACCTACACAAATTAAATGTAACCTAACCTAACAACAACAGTGAACATATACTTGTATAGGTTCACTCGGGAAGTAATGCAGCTAAAAAAAACCTACACAAATTAAAACTTAACCCAACCTAACCACAACAGTGAACATATACTTTTATAGGTCCACTCTGGAAGTACTGCAGCTAAAAAAAACCAACACAAATTAAAACTTAACCCAACCTAACAACAACAGTGAAAATATACTGTTTTAAGTTAACTCGGGAAGTAATGCAGCTAAAAAAACCTACACAAATTAAAACTTAACCCAACCTAACTACAACAGTGAACATATACTTTAATATGCTAAATCTTGAAGAAATGCAGCTAAAAAAACCTACAAATATTAAAACTTAACCACACCTAACCACAACAGTAAAAATAACAATATAAATAAATATTCTTTTATAGGTTCATTCGGGAAGTAATGCAGCTAAAAAAACCTACACAAATTAAAACTTAACCCAACCTATCCACAACAGTGAAAATGTACTATTATAGGCTCACACGGGAAGTAATGCAGCTAAAAAAACCTACAAAAATTAAAAATAAACCCAACCTAACTACAACAGTGAACATACACTTTTATAGGCTCACTCGGGAAGTAATGCAGTTAAAAAAATGTTCCATCATAACGTACTATCACGTTCCAGCTTCCGTAATATATATATATATATATATATATATATATATAGGTCTATACATATTAATATAAATATTAAATATTAATTATAATTAATAATAATATTTATTTGTTACCCATAGTTACATATATAGAAATAATTATGCATGTAACCATTGTAAACAAAAAATATAAATATACTGTTTATAATACAATATTTTAACAGTTATTGACCACAATAAAATCTATTTTTATTTCTGAAACGTATTTACTCCATGTTGTTATAAACTATTATTTGTAATCATTCAATTTAATTTCATTTGCTTGACAAATTTCCGGGCTACTTCCCGGCGTTGCCCGGGTATAATAGTAACTAATCATTATCAACGTAGATGTAAACAAAAATTTATTTACAGAAAACAATTTATTTATTAATAAAAAAGCACTTAAATTTAATTGTTTATTGACAAATTTAAAATTTCTTCGTTAAATATAGCTAAAACGTATACGTTATCACCGTTTATTGCCATTTACGAATGCATTAATTATGGTAAATTGAATATAACTACATTTTTACGAAACACCTCACATTCGCATAGATTTCATGTGTAAAACATTTTCTTCTAAAATCAAAATATTTACCGATAGAGGCAAATAGGTCGAAAATATCCCTAAAAGGACAGTTTTACGTAATTATGATCGGTGTAGAGGTGGAAATAAAAAAATTCATCCGAACAACCACAATACTTTTTTCGTAGAGAATTAGTAGCAATTTAAATTGTGTAAATCCGTCGAGCCGTTTTCTTAAACATAGAACGCCTATATATAAATAAACATTTAAATAGACTTTCTTTTATATGTATAGACTAGCTGGCTACGTCCCGGCGTTGCCCGGGTATTATACTTGTTGTACCCGTGGGATCGTTAGTAACGTAAATGTATACAAAGAGTTAATTATAGAAAACAATTTATTTATTTATAACAAAAGCACTTAAATTTATTTGTTTATTGAAAAATTTAAAATTTCTTCGTTAAATATATCGAAAACGTAAACGTTATCACCGTTTATTGCCATTTACGAATGCATTAATTATGGTAAAGTGAATATAACTACATTTTTACGAAACGCCTCACATTCGCATAGATTTTATGTATGAAACATTTTCTTCTAAAATCAAAAGATTTCCTGATATAGGGAAAATAGCTCTAAAAGGACAGTTTTACGTAATTATGATCGGTGTAGAGGTAGAAATAAAATATTCATCCGAATAACCACAATACTTTTTTCGTAGAGAATTAGTAGCAATTTAAATTTTGTAAATCCGTCGAGCCGTTTTCTTAAACATAGAACGCATATAAATAAATAAATATTTAAATAGACTTTCTTTTATATGTATAGACTAGCTGGCTTCGGCCCGGCGTTGCCCGGATATTATACTTGTAGTGGTCATTATAACGTATTAAATGTTGCCCTGCTATTACGAATGACATTATAATTATTACGAATTTTATTTATATTTCCTTATTTATAAACATATATGTTTTTCATATAAGATTTTCATATATATTATATAATACATATGAAAATCTTTGGCCAGTATATATCATTTTTTTTCTTTGCGTGTTATTGAACAGCCTACATATAATTGACCGTAGGCGAAGCATTCGGTTTCAAGATCTAAGTCCACGACTTTAAAAGCTTGTCCTTGAGATGTGTTTATTGTCATGTAAAAACACAGTTTTATTGAACATTGGTATCTTCTAAAATTAAAGAGATAATCTGATGGTATCAGTGGTATTTTGGGAAACATGACGTCTTCTCCCTTATATTGACCCGTTAGTATTTTGGCTTCTATCAAATTATTTTGTAAATTAGTTATGATCAATCTGGATCCATTACATAATTTTGTGGGATTTAAATTTCTTAGTAGCATGATTTGCGCTCCTACTTTTATTGCTAGTTTATGGTCTGGTAATCCGGAAAGTTTAATGTAATTCAAGAATTCTATGGGATTATATACAACTTCTTTTCTTTTGTACTCTGTCTATGGACCTATATATTTTCATCTCTCCTGGAAATTTATTTAGTAAATGTTGATTTATTATATATACATTGTCATTTTTAGGTGTTAATATACATCTTTCGCAAAACCAATTTTCATCCAAATAATTGTCTTCTACATTTAATAAATTTTCGTGATGAGTTCATTCATATTTTTCATTATATTTCCGCACGGGATAATATCCATACCATTATTTGTCTGCGTCATTCCATTACCTATATCTAAGAGATGACTCTTGATTGTTTGATAAGAATACTCTCATGTTTTTAGTTAATTTCATTAATCTTATATTTTTCCACATTACTGAAGTTTTCAAACACGAATTTATGTGGTCTGTCTTTGTACCTCTTTTAACTACTGGAAGGATTTGTTTGAAATCTCTGCTAAGTATTAATGTATGTCCTTCCATCGGCTTATCTTTGTTTACTATGTCTCTTACCATTTTATCGACGGCTTCTAATGCTTCTGAGTTATTGTGCATTCATCCCAAACAATAAATATACAGCTTCTAAATAGTTTCCCTGATTTTGATTTATTCTTTATGCTGCAAATGTAATCTTCGTTTAACTGTATTGGAATCTTAAAAATGGAATGGACTGTTCTACCGTTCAATAATATAGTTGCTGCTATTCCTGATGATGCTACGGCAATATGTTCTTTATTTTCCATCTTCATTTTAGCTAGCAATACATTAATCAAAAAAGTGTGTCCAGTTCCTGCGGGGGTAATTTCATTTGCTCGAAAATTTTCCGGGCTACGTCCCGGCGTTGCCCGGGTATAATAGTAACTAATCGTTATCAATGTAGATGTAAACAAAGATTTATTTATAGAAAACAATTTATTTATATATAACAAAAACACTTAAATTTAAGTGTTTATTGAAAAATTTAAAATTTCTTCGTTAAATATATCGAAAACGTAAACGTCATCACCGTTTATTGCCATTTACGAATGCATTAATTATGGTAAAGTGAATATAATTACATTTGTACGAAACACCTCACATTCGCATACATTTCATGTGTGAAACATTTTTTTCTAAAATCAAAAGATTTCCCTATAGAGGGAAATAGGTCGATAAAGGACAGTTTTATGTAATTATGATCGGTGTAGAGGCGGAAATAAAAAATTCATCCGAACAACCACAATACTTTTTTCGTAGAAAATTAGTAGCAATTTAAATTTTGTAAATCCGTCGAGCCATTTTCTTAAACATCGAACGCATATAAATAAATAAATAAATATTTAAATTAACTTTCTTTTATATGTATAGACTAGCTGGCTTCGGCCCGGCGTTGCCCGGGTATTATACTTGTAGTGGTAATTATAACGTCTTACATATTGCCCTGCTATTTTATATGAATATATCCAAATATGAATAACAATATAATTATTATGAATTTTATTTATATATCCTTATTTATAAAACATATATGATCAATTTACGACTTTGAAAGATTGTCCTTGAGATTTGTTTATTGTCATGGAAAAACAAAGTTTTATTAGAAATTGGAGTCTTCTAAAATTAAAGGGATAATCTGATGGTATCAGTGGTATTTTGGGAATCATGACTTCTTCTCACTTATATTGACCCCCCGTATTTTGGCTTCTATCAAATTATTGTATAGGTTAGTTATGATTAATCTGGATCCATTACATAATTTTGGGGGATTAAAATTTCTTAGTAGCATGATTGGGCTCCTACTTTTAGTGCTAGTTTATGGTCAGGTAATCCGGAAAGTTTAATGGAATTCAAAAATTATATGATAGTCTACAACTTCTTCTTCTTTTTGTACTCTGTCTATAGACCTATATATTTTCATCTCTCCTGTATAAATATATAAATTTATAAATATATAAATATATAAATATCCTAATAAATATCTATGAGATGATTTTCGAATGTGGCTGTATCTTGATTGTTTGATAAGAATACTCTGATGTTTTTAGTTAATTTCATTACTCTTATATTTGTCCACATTACTAAAGTTTTCAAACACGAATTTATGTGGTCTGTCTTTGTACCTCTTTTAACTACTGGAAGGATTTGTCTGAAATCTCTACTAAGTAGTAATATCAGTCCTCCCATCGGCTTATCTTTGTTTACTATGTCTCTTACCATTCTATCGACGGCTTCTAATGCGTGCTTGTGAGTCATTGTGCATTCATCCCAAACAATAAATTTACAGCTTTTAAATAGTTTCCCTGATTTTGAATTCTTGTTTATACTGCAAATGGAATCTTCGTTTAACTGTATGGGAATCTTAAAAATGGAATGGGCTGTTCTACCGTTCAATAATAGAGTTGCTGCTATTCCTGATGATGCTACCGCAATATGTTCTTTATTTGCCATCTTCATTTTAGCTAGCAATAAATTAATCAACAAAGTTTTTCCAGTTCCTGCGGGGGCATCTAGGAAAACATAATTTTCCATCTTCGTTATTTATACTTTGAAAGATTTTGTAATAAACTATTCTTTGTTCATCATTCAATTTAATTTCATTAGCTTGAAAATTGTCCGGGTTATGTCCCGGCGTTGCCCGGATATAATAGTAACTAATCGTTATCAACGTAGATGTAAACAAAGATTTATTTATAGAAAACAATTTATTTATTAATAACAAAAGCACTTAAATTTAATTGTTTATCGAAAAATTTAAAATTTCTTCGTTAAATATATCGAAAACGTAAACGTTATCACCGTTTATTACCATTTACGAATGCATTAATTATGGTAAAGTGAATATAACTACATTTTTACGAAACGCCTCACATTCGCATAGATTTTATGTATGAAACATTTTCTTCTAAAATCAAAAGATTTCCTGATATAGGGAAAATAGCTCTAAAAGGACAGTTTTACGTAATTATGATCGGTGTAGAGGTGGAAATAAAAAATTCATCCGAACAACCACAATACTTTTTTCGTAGAGAATTAGTAGCAATTTAAATTTTGTAAATCCGTCGAGCCATTTTCTTAAACATCGAACGCATATAAATAAATAAATATTTAAATAGACTTTCTTTTATATGTATAGACTAGCTGGCTTCGGCCCGGCGTTGCCCGGGTATTATACTTGTAGTGGTAATTATAACGTCTTAAATGTTACCCTGCTATTTTATATGAATATATCCAAATATGAATGACATTATAATTATTACGAATTTTATTTATATATCCTTATTTATAAAACATATATGATAAATTTATGGTTAGAATATATATATATATATATATATATATATATAGATATTATATGAATTTGAATCATTATATGTTTTATTTATTTCAGGCAATTTTTTAATTATTTCTTTAGTTATTCAGTACTTCTTTGTATACTACGTTAGCTGTTAGTCCATCTTTGGCCAGTATATATAATTTTTTCTTTGCGTGCTCTTGAACAGCCTACATATTATTGACCTTAAGCGAAGCATTCGGTTTCAAGATCTAAGCCCACGACTTTAAAAGATTGTCCTTGAGATTTGTTTATTGTCATGGAAAAACAAAGTTTTATTGGAAATTGGTGTCTCCTAAAATGAAAGGTTAATCTTATGGTATCAGTGGTATTTTGGGAAACATGACTTCTTCTCCCTTATATTGACCCGTTAGTATTTTGGCTTCTATCAAATTATTTTGTAAATTAGTTATGATCAATCTGGATCCATTACATAATTTTGGGGGATTTAAATTTCTTAGTAGCATGATTGGAGATCCTACTTTAGTGCTAGTTTATGGTCTGGTAATCCGGAAAGTTTAATGAAATTCAAAAATTCTATGGGATAATCTACAACTTCTTTTCTTTTGTACTCTGTCTATGGACCTATATACTTTCATCTCTCCTGAAAATGTATTTGGTACATTTTTATTTATTGTATATACATTGTCATTTTTAGGTGTTAATATACATCTTTCGCAAAGCCAATTTTCATCTAAATAATTGTCTTCTACATTTTCATAAATTGTCGTGATGAGTTCATTCTTATTTTCCATTATATTTATGCACGGGATAATATCCATACCATTATTTTTCTGCGTCATTCCATTACCTATATCTAAGAGATGATTTTCGAATGTGGCTGTATCTTGATTGTTTGATAAGAGTATACTCTCATATTTTTAGTTAATCTTATATTTTTCCACATTACTGAAGTTTTCAAATACGAATTTATGTTGTCTGTCTTTGTACCTCTTTTAACTACTGGACGGATTAGTCTGAAATCTCCGCTAAGTATTAATGTCTATCCTCCTATCGGCTTATCTTTGTTTACTATGTATCTTACCATTCTATCCACGGCTTCTAATGCGTGATTGTGAGTCATTGTGCATTCATCCCAAACAATAAATTTACAATTTCTAAATAGTTTCCCTGATTTTGAATTATTCTTTATACTGCAAATGGAATCTTCGTTTAACTGTATTGGAATCTTAAAATGGAATAGGCTATTATACAGTTCAATAATATAGTTGCTGCTATTCCTTATGATGCTACGGCAATATGTTCTTTATTTGCCATCTTCATTTTAGCTAGCAATAAATTAATCAAAAAAGTTTTTCCAGTTCCTGCGGGGGCATCTTTGAAAAACAATTTTCCATCTTCGTTATTTACACTTTGTAAGCTTTTGTTATAAACTATTATTTGTTCATCTTTCAATTTAATTTCATTTGCTTGAAAAATTTTCGGGCTACGTTCCGGCGTTGCCCGGGTATAATAGTAACTAATCGTTATCAACGTAGATGTAAACAAAGATTTATTTATAGAAAACAATTTATTTATTAATAACAAAAGCACTTAAATTTAATTGTTTATCGAAAAATTTAAAATGTCTTCGTTAAATATATCGAAAACGTAAACGTTATCACCGTTTATTGCCATTTACGAATGCATTAATTATGGTAAAGTGAATATAACTACATTTTTACGAAACGCCTCACATTCGCATAGATTTTATGTGTGAAACATTTTCTTCTAAAATAAAAAGATTTCCCGATAGGTCATAAATAGCTCTAAAATGACAGTTTTACGTAATTAGGTGATCGGTAATTATATGATCGGTGTAAAGGTGGAAATAAAAAATTCATCCGAACAACCACAATACTTTTTTCGTAGAGAATTAGTAGCAATTTAAATTTTGTAAATCCGTCGAGCCGTTTTCTTAAACATCGAACGCCTATATATAAATAAATAAATAAATAAATAAATAAATAAATAAATAAATAAATAAATAAATAAATAAATATTTAAATAGACTTTCTTTTATATGTATAGATATAGGGGAATTGTGTATAATACGGGCCACTTTTTATGTTATAAATTACTTTTATATTTATGAAAAGAAATTGATAACATTTTATCACGAGTTAGATATTATAAATTTCAATAATTCAATTTTTGTAATAATGTTATGTATCGTCGAGAATGTACCCGGCCCGAATTGCAAACAATGTTTGTAATACGGGCAAGGTGTTTACATACGGGCCGGGTAAAACATCCAATAGATGGCGAAACTAGTTTTCATTTTATAACCAATCAAATGAATTGTTATATTTATAATGGAATATATATATATAGGACAAAAATAAATAATAGATTACATAATTTAAGTTAAATAACATAAGTTAAATAAGTAATATTACTATATAGTAGTAGTAATAGTAGTAGTAGTAGTAGTAGTAGTAGTAGTAGTAGTAGTAGTAGTAGTAGTAGTAGTAGTAGTAGTAGTGGTGGTGGTGGTGGTGGTGGTGGTGGTGGTGGTGGTGGTGGTGGTGGTGGTGGTGGTGGTGGTGGTGGTGGTGGTGGTGGTGGTGGTGGTGGTGGTGGTGGTGGTGGTGGTGGTGGTGGTGGTGGTGGTGGTGGTGGTTGTGGTGGTGGTGGTGGTGGTGGTGGTGGTGGTGGTGGTGGTGGTGGTGGTGGTGGTGGTGGTGGTGGTGGTGGTGGTGGTAGTAGTAGTAGTAGTAGTAGTAGTAGTAGTAGTAGTAGTAGTAGTAGTAGTAGTAGTAGTAGTAGTAGTAGTAGTAGTAGTAGTAGTAGTAGTAGTAGTAGTAGTAGTAGTAGTAGTAGTAGTAGTAGTAGTAGTAGTAGTAGTAGTAGTAGTAGTAGTAGTAGTAGTAGTAGTAGTAGTAGTAGTAGTAGTAGTAGTAGTAGTAGTAGTAGTAGTAGTAGTAGTAGTAGTAGTAGTAGTAGTAGTAGTAGTAGTAGTAGTAGTAGTAGTAGTAGTAGTAGTAGTAGTAGTAGTAGTAGTAGTAGTAGTAGTAGTAGTAGTAGTAGTAGTAGTAGTAGTAGTAGTAGTAGTAGTAGTAGTAGTAGTAGTAGTAGTAGTAGTAGTAGTAGTAGTAGTAGTAGTAGTAGTAGTAGTAGTAGTAGTAGTAGTAGTAGTAGTAGTAGTAGTAGTAGTAGTAGTAGTAGTAGTAGTAGTAGTAGTAGTAGTAGTAGTAGTAGTAGTAGTAGTAGTAGTAGTAGTAGTAGTAGTAGTAGTAGTAGTAGTAGTAGTAGTAGTAGTAGTAGTAGTAGTAGTAGTAGTAGTAGTAGTAGTAGTAGTAGTAGTAGTAGTAGTAGTAGTAGTAGTAGTAGTAGTAGTAGTAGTAGTAGTAGTAGTAGTAGTAGTAGTAGTAGTAGTAGTAGTAGTAGTAGTAGTAGTAGTAGTAGTAGTAGTAGTAGTAGTAGTAGTAGTAGTAGTAGTAGTAGTAGTAGTAGTAGTAGTAGTAGTAGTAGTAGTAGTAGTAGTAGTAGTAGTAGTAGTAGTAGTAGTAGTAGTAGTAGTAGTAGTAGTAGTAGTAGTAGTAGTAGTAGTAGTAGTAGTAGTAGTAGTAGTAGTAGTAGTAGTAGTAGTAGTAGTAGTAGTAGTAGTAGTAGTAGTAGTAGTAGTAGTAGTAGTAGTAGTAGTAGTAGTAGTAGTAGTAGTAGTAGTAGTAGTAGTAGTAGTAGTAGTAGTAGTAGTAGTAGTAGTAGTAGTAGTAGTAGTAGTAGTAGTAGTAGTAGTAGTAGTAGTAGTAGTAGTAGTAGTAGTAGTAGTAGTAGTAGTAGTAGTAGTAGTAGTAGTAGTAGTAGTAGTAGTAGTAGTAGTAGTAGTAGTAGTAGTAGTTGTTGTTAAGTGACGTCACTACGCTACGTCACTATGTTACATATGTCTATAATAACAATTGATTTGTTTGTTCGTTGTAGAAAATTGTATTACAAGTTAGATAATATAATAATTACATTGAAACTGCATATCGTTATCGAATATATACACTGTATATGTGAACTATTGTCTATTGTGCGTATGTGTATGTATGTATGCACGTATGTGGGTATATCTGTGTATATAGCATTTACTATGAAATCGATTTATGTATTTATGGACTATGGTTCAATTTCTTACGTTAAACGATATTGCTTAAAACAGCATGAACTATTCTCACATATCACATAAATATATGTAATTATACATTTACTATTTATATATATATATATATTTGTAGTCTATACGATGTACATATTACACTGTATATGCACTATACATTAGTAACCATAATATATGATAACTTATCCGTTTACATGATTTATTCACTGAAATGTCAGACACACACACACATACACACACATACACACACACATATGTGCACTATGATCACGTGATCATGAATGTCAGCATATTTCATTAACCTGCTAAATCCTATACCTGGTATTCATAGTATATATATATATATATATATATATATATATATATATATATATAATATATAAGTGGTATCTATAGTATATTATTGTATATATATATATATATATATATATATATATACAGAGATTGAACAAATAAATAATATTATTTCCTTATTCTACATATATCACCTAACAAAATTATAAAAGAAACAGCTACTATTCCACAACAACTATAGTTGTATATTCATACGATGTCGGCAATAATATATATTATTGCCGACATCGTATGAATATACCTAGTATATATATATATTATATAGTCTATATCTATTGACGATATTCTAGTATAATAGCAATGTTAACTAATATCCTCATCAGATGTACGTGAATATTCATGCCGAGGTAGATATGAACTATAATAATTAAGTCACTTTTATAATTAATCACTACAAACAACTAAACAATACATTTAACCAGATCAATACCTATTCACTTAGACGTATTGTTTCATTAGCTAGATATATTGAGTAACCACATACTTCAAATAAAAACTTACTATTGTATCCATGTCTATAACCTAGACTATCGTATCTTTAATCTACATTACCTCTTAGTTAATATTAATATTATCCGCTAATATATCACAAATACTTAACATATGTATTGTAGCCCTGACTTACTTACAAGTTTGCATTCATCTAGACTAGGAATACCCATCACTACTAGATTCAATAAACTCAAATTAATTATAAACCGATGGAAGCTGAGAAGGACGGCTTTATCTAATAACACACCATTGATCAGAATATTAATAACCCACGCATAGGTAACATACTAACATAACTCTGATATGCTATTTATTATAATATTTTACACACACACAAAAACACTTTTTTTCAAATCATATTCTTCTAAACAATTGCTATTGCCTCTTATTTTAATTCATACCTATTATTCATTAACGCACATCAAATTATCACGTAAGATCGTAATTTATTTCAAATTTATCTTTGATACAAATATCACCTATCACCTAAAATGTAAATAATGCCATTAATCTCCCTCTATCCATTGAATGTGTATATTATTATCATAGAAATTATAATTAGGCAATTCTAATGTTTAGGATCATACACATATTCACATATAGCATCCAGTAGTACAGTGCACTACGACGTGCATACATTTCGTGATATTAGTTAACGCGATTGTCTAGTTCTCGGACGAAGTTCTAGATGGTTCTTTATTTGATTGATTCGATTCATAGTATGCATGTGTTTATGAAATAATAGTTTATTGTATATAGGCATGACAGTTATGAATACAATCACATATGTTTATATACGATCTAGTATATGCACACACTCACATTTAAGAAAACATATATATATATATATATATATATATATGTGTGTGTGTATAAAGTGTGCGTTTAATTTACACTATAAATGCAACAGTAAATCCATATAAGTGTATAACGCAATTAATTTACACACACATTATTATAGTATATATATACTATAGTATATAGCGTGTATACATGCTATCTATGTAATTAAAGATATGTAATACCAAGATATATTAACCTGGAGTTTATTATGTTTTATATGTTATATATTATGTAATATATTATAACCATATAAAAAATAGATAATAAATTATAAATAAATAACAAATATATTTCTGGGAGTTTTAATGTATATGTATACATTGTACACTGTATAATGTAATGTATACATTGCATACTATACAATGTATACTGAACAATATGCCAAGTTACAAATCATGCCATGTAAACAACCTATTGATGTGAACTTTCATGTAAGAAATGCATACATAAATAACCCTTATTAAATAACTGAATCCATAATATAAACGGTTTAAATAGCTGTGTTTAATATTAAGTAGTTTATATAAGTACATCGGAGTATCATGTATACATTGTGTAGAATCAGTGTGTCAAGTGACGTGCGATGTTCAATATGTGATTGTATTATAAGTATGTCTAGTCCTACTAGTTATAATATCCTTATAGTTATTCCTAGTAGGTATCCTATAGGTTCTAAATATATATAATTATATCCTATATATTATAATATAGCTATATTCATGTGTAGATATTTTCTTTGAAAATCAGTCTATAGACTATACAAATTATAATTCTATTTATTGGATAAAGTTTATTTGTGATGACATTTATAAGTATAGAGTGGATCAGTACTATCGGGGGTGGGATACGAGCATTGGCTAGTAAAATGTATACTTAATTTGTAGTGATTTTACATATATGTATCAGTTTGGTAGTTGCTATATTAGACATGATTCTTATGTAGGGATTTTTGCAAATTTTATAATAACTCGTAGCTATGTTGTTGAAGTTTGTCATAAACCACAGTAGTACATTATTATGATTTCAATATCATGAAAGTAATTTCATTATTTGTAAAGTTTAGTAGGGTAGTTGTTTGTGAGTTACCTAAATATGTTGTAGTCATCTAATGTTAAATATACTTTAAATATTTATTAAGTCTTGTATTTTTACTGAGGAAATTATAATATCACTATAATATAAGTTATGAGTAATTTCGTGTCCGAGCCTTCTTTAATATAATCTTTTAGTAAAAAAAAAGTGCGTTACTTTTATTTTAATCAAGTGTTGTCATTAAAAATATAAATATCAACAAGGTCAATATTATCAACATCTGAATATAGGTATAATACAGCTATGTGATTCTGTATACCTAAATCAATATTATTACGAAAATAGTCAATACAAATATAATTGGGCTATTTCATTATTATTTTATTAATAGTCACATTTATAGTATATGTATATATATATATATATATATATATATATATATATATATATATATATATATATATGTATATATATATATATATATATATATTAATATAAATATAATTATCTTATGAATTTTATTTGTATTAAGATGTTCTGTTATTTATGATTAAATAATGTGTTCCAAATTCTAAGTTATACGTGTTAATTGTGATATTGGTTTATTGTTTGATATGTTATTAATGCTAATATTTTATTTTTTTAAATCGTAATGTTATATATAAGCCTATAGGCTTCTTTGAAATGTTATGATATTTTAGATATTTGTATAGTGGTATTAAGCAGTTGTTTAATCATAGACGATATATCACTGTGATTTGATATTAACATAGATATTGGAATGGGATATATTATTAATGTGAAAGTAGATTGATTAATTGGTGTGAATATATCTATATTGTTATTAAAATAGGTATATTTTTGTAATTATTTGTGAAATCATGTTTATATTTATAGTAGTCAATTAGGGAAAGTTGTTTATATTTTGTATTTTATAGTAATTTATCTATAGATTTTGTCGGGTATTTTAAAATTATTTGTATTGAAAGTGATCAACTATAGTAACTGTATACATTTACAGGGGCACATGTGTTGTAATATTATTTTAATTTGTAAAGTTATTATAAAAATAAATGTGTTTCTTAAAGGATATATATTGTGGAGTTAATATTTTGTTTATGTTTTAGTGGTTTGATTGCATGTTATGTATGTTCATGGAGTTGTATGTTCATTTTACCATTTAAAATTACCAATAATAATAATATAATCATCACAGGGTAACTAGTAAAATGTAAAAAACAATCTATTAGAAATTTGTTAAGGTATTTATTTGGAAGTCTATATATATATATATATATTGTAATTATTGTAATAGTTAAAGTATTATATACAGGCAGTATTTTAAAATACTGTAATATCGATATAATTTACCGAGATGATTCGGTAGAATTTGTTTATCCATCATACCACTCCTCCTACCCCTTGATGTCGTGGGCCTGGCTAATGGTGATAATTTTAATCATTGTGTATTCGTGGATTAATTGAGATTACTTGAGAGTTTGCTCAAAATCTCAGTTATAAAAATAAAATACGGATTATGAACATTTTAGCATAAAAATTTAGTAAAAAAAATAATTATAAACGGTATTGAATTTTAATTCTCTAATATATTAGTACTACTGATTGGTAAACTTACCCTAGGGCAGTCATTTAAGTTGTTTTTTAATATATAAATCTATTTGATCAGTAGAAGGTTTAAATTGTTAGTGTTTACCTTCTATTCAGATTTATATTTATATAGCTGAGGTTTTTAGCTGAGATTTATATAGCTGAGATTTATAGCTGAGATTTATAGCTGAGATTTATAAATTCATAAGTATTCATTTTTAAATGCAGCACACATGTTGTGTAGATACAAGTTATGTTTAGTTTGAATTACATGAAATAGTAGTATACAAGCATAATAATATATCATGATGACGTCGTTCATAATATGAATTTAATGGTAATAATATTGATATGCTACATCGGAATATTTGACCGCTTGGGTGCAGATCACAATAGTTAATTACGACCAATACTAAGACCGCAGAGGCTATTAACGCGGGCGTTAGCACGAACAACAAAACAAACTCATTACGCACGCGTCGCTTCCATTGTTATCGTGACCCCCCCCCCCCATTGTTACGTAACAATAGCCACGTGACCACACATCGTCACGTGATAGCTAGTGTGGTTACATAAGCAGCAGCAGTAGCAGCGTTGGAGGAGTTACGCAATCACGCTGATGACGTAACAACCACTTATACGAAGTCACGTGTGTTAATCAGAGTTCTCACGCGATCACCGAGATAACCGTAACATAGCAAGTAATGCAGCAAGTATTCAACGGCACTAGTGAATGTAGCTTAATACCGTGAATGTAGCTGCACACGAGTAGGGGTATACCCTACACTATATATAGCGTAAATAACAGCAACATAAATAATTCACAGTAATATTGCATGACAAATCTATTGCATTGTAGGTTACGTTAAAGTATTAACTATCACATTCACATTTATGAATACACTAAATATATACTATATACTAAATATAAGATACTGTCAATTATACATTGACTTCAATATTGATATATCGATGGATATCACGTGAGGTCAAGTTAATAGCGACTTAATCAGCTGATCAGCTAATCATGTGACCAATAGTCATAATCATGTGATAATATTCTAAAAGTCAGATCAACGAAAATCAATATAATAATATATATAATAATATATATATATATATTTATATATATATATATATATATATATATATATAATACTACTATGATATAATGTGTATGTAGTGTTACTTTTTAGCTTTTGAAATATAGACTCTTATTATATTATGTAATATATAAATACTAATAATACATATAATAATATAGTATATATGATTATAGTATTATAGTATGTGTATACGTGTACTATATTTTGTATTCATTGCTTATATGCATGTAAAACACATACACCACAAGAATATAGTATACTACAGTTTACTATAGTCTATAGTAAACTGTAGTATACTATATTCTTGTGGTGTATGTGTTTTACATGCATATAAGTATAGTCTAAAGTAAGTACATGGGGGTGTTTAGTAAAATAGCACATACACACACATACACACACACATCACAAATACACACTCATACACACATCTCTGATATTGGTTAGATAGATCAACCTATTATACGCGCTATTGCGTTACTAATACATCTATTAACTTGGGTTAATAATATTTAAGACTTATTTCACGAAGAAATAGCGATGTTATGGATGCCATGCCATCCACAGCGTACCGTAATTACATGACATTCGCACGACAACTGTAATATCGTCATTCTAATTGTTCTGCCGAGTAGACACACACACACACGCAGTCGAGATCGTCTATCTCTATCCTAATTCTAGGCAATATCGTTGCTAGTTGGCCGGAATAATACATGAGGCGACCCCTTTCGGCGGGCTAGCGTACTAACGGTGGCGGATGTGACGAAGTGTGCGTGTGAGGTGCGAGTCACGTACGAGCGCACACGTGTGTGTGTGTGTGTGTGACTGTTATTGCGACTTATGGAAATGTTTATTTCAACGTATCGATCGAATTCATGGAAATCTACAACTTATGTGTTGTCACCCATCACAATCGGATTACTTTATACATATATATATATATATATATATATATGTATATATATGTATAAATATACACGTACTACGTATATGTATACCTAGTATCATATCATATTATACAACAATCCACGTATACATACTCACATAAACTGACATATATGTGTATACACATACACATAAACTTATATACGCATACGCATATAAACTATTGTTTAGCTTATAGACACGCCTTAGTGAATAAGTAGGTTTAAACCGTGTTAAACCGGGTACCATAAAAATAGATATTAACATATTATGTATAAATAATTTTATAATCATGTATACAAAATTATCGGCTCTCGTTAAAAACCTGTATTTCTTAACATGTGAGCGGCTTAAAAGGGAACTTATAATAATTTGGTTATAAGTGAAAACTTCATCTAAGTTTCTGTAATGAAAATAATCTACCAAAATAAAATATCAGATATATATTTTTATTTATTCATTGCATTTTAACCAGTAATATATATATATATATATATACAATATTTGTTATATAATAAATTACAATGGACTACATTATATATCTAGCAACTTTAAATTAAAACAATCGATGCTATTATGTACTGTTCGATAACGCTGTATCACATACCTGGCGAGGTATGTGTGCGGTACACCAACAGTTGAATACCTCGGACAGATATGTCAGCAATGACATGTATACTCGCTATTGCTACAGCGTACATCGGTGGGGGGGGGTCGTGCTGAATAATTACAATATAAACATTGTTCTGTAATTAACTGCCAATATTCACCGCAGCCCACTAGTCCAGTGTACGGTGTACATGCATGTGTGCGCGTGCACGTTCGCATAGGTCATAGCATCATAGGTCATAGCATCCTCTATTGCAGTTGTTACACGAAATCCGTTAATAATTTATGTTTTATTGACAATTATAAATATTATATTAGAAATCGATGACATAAAAATGTGAAAAACACGCATCCATGGAGACACCAATATATGTACAGTGTACTGTGTATAACATTGTCGAGTATATACATTATGTTGTACACTGTGTAATGTATACATTATTGAACGTATACGTTAAAGAGTGTACACTGTTCATTGTAGTATATATATATATATATATATATATATATATAGTATGCCTATAGGACTATGTATACATAGTATATCTATAAATATATAGTAATGTCAACACTATAGTATACGGCTTACATTATA
Source organism: Osedax fenrisi (assembly GCA_964019155.1). NCBI lineage: Eukaryota > Metazoa > Annelida > Polychaeta > Sabellida > Siboglinidae > Osedax > Osedax fenrisi. Next base: position 49,035,164 of record OZ025239.1, read on the forward strand.
CACACTATATATATATATGTATGGAATAGTATATATGCTATATATATAATGGTATACCATATATGGTATAGTTTATTATTATATATATATATATATATAATTATATTATTTTATTTGGATTATATATATATACATATTGAGTTAAATGCGATAATATTATTACGTAATCCACAACGTAATATAGCCATTACGTCATATCTAAATATAGAAATAATCCGAAGCAATGTGTAAGCAATACACGTGGCTCTCTCTCGCTTTCTCTCGTCGTACACTATTATTACGTAATACGATTGCTGGCTGTAATTATTACGATTATTATTACCCCGCTTATTATTATCCACGGACGAGGTCGGGTATTAGTAGCGATACTAACGATTGAGTATCAGCGACAAAGCTAGGTGCAACGGTGGTTGGAAATTGCCTGTCTTCCAACATAACCTTTCACCTATTCTAGGTATTCGAGGTAACCATGGTAACCGCCGTACTATACATAATAATGGCGGCGGTGTTGTGGGCGATAATGAACCACATTACGGGGTTAATTAAAATTAACGCTCTCACCAATTATATCTAAAAACTACTATTTCTCAAATGTACTGAATGTACTTAATTTACTTAATATTTACATATTACAAATATTTTAAATATCGTTACATCATATTTGATCAAAAACATAAAAACACTACTCGATTATCCTAAATCTTACTCGATTAATTATTTTAATAATTAATCAATATTTTGTATATTAGAACTTACTTACTTATTTACTTAATTACTTACTCATATACTACGTAACTTATTAATATATTAAAGAACATATATGTTCTGGAAGTGCGAGATGAATTGATTACGCGGTTAGAATGTGTCATACATACAGACTGTAGGCTACGGTGTATTCATCTTTAACATTGGTATTCATCTGAGGGTATCACATTACTCGACAACACACGTATTGTCTATGAAGGTATCATACTGTATGATTCATACACCATACTGTATATTGTCTTATAATACATACATACAGTAAGAACACGGCAAGTAAGAAGTTTAGCGTACATCTCCTGGGTATCGAGAATACATGTAGAGAATAGAGTGTGTCAACACATAAATACGTTACTTATTACTATACCTTTCATAAGAAACACTGCATCTTGGCTACAGGGGTAATTCATTTAAAGGAAGTTTGGGGATTGGGCAATACGTTACAAGTACATTTGTGTGCACTGCGAGCTTTGTTCTCAAGATCATCATACATAATTCATTTATTTCATATTCATCATCATCATCACCGTCATCATCATATTCCAAGAGTAAGGAGCAACTCAGTATAAATATATTCTTGAAATCTCCGTATGAATAATTACGTATGACACGTAAAATGTAATGTATGTCTATACATGTATAACTTATATACTTGTATATCTATACAATATATAGTATACATGTATAACATCACATATTTAAGCTATCAATACATCGATGGCCCAGACAAGCAAATCTGACATTCCATCGAGTTGACATTAGGAAGGAAGACTTTGTGGTGAGTTCTGAATTAATTAGAAATGTTGGTGTAATAAAGGATAATACTTTATCGTTTAGTATTCATATTACCTATATATATAGAATTCTGGTAATTTCCATTTACGTAGAATCCGACATATTTATACTATTTACATAGAAATATTACTCATCGTCTTTTAAATTCTCTAGTATTATCTAGAATATAATATTTCTGTTCATTATTATGTGGGACTATATGTTAACCTACCTATAGGTTCTAACAGTGATGTTAAGTAGTTAGATAGGATTAGTCGGTCGGCGATATATCGCATACGCATTCTTTTTAAGCGCCGCTATCATCTCTAACATATATGAAATATATATTAAACATATATTAAATGAATATCATGTTTAAAATTCTGCGAAGATAAGTTATTATATTTGACACAAAATACTTTACTTATTGCAAGGCTAGAATATCGTTCTGAAGTCGTCTGCTAAGGAATATTTTGTGAAATTGTTAATTTACGCATGGTCAAGTAGAATAAATTTAAATCAAATACAAAAATCAATGTAAAAACACGTTTTAAAATAACTAATTTCAATATATTTATATTTATTCATAATATAATTTAAAATTGTTTAAATTATTATGAATATCGACATACATAATATAAAAAAACATCGTTCAATCAAGACTAATTTATAAATAATTAGTATTTTTTAATAACATATATATAATTATAAAATTAAAAATATGAATACATTATATTTTATAATTAAATCAATATCTCTAATATTTCTGATTCAAAGATTGAGATAATTGAAATATAATTCAATATAAAACTGAAAAGTATCCAGTACAGAAAGTAGGAAGTATGGGAGTACAAAAAGTAATTATTACAGAAATGCTGAGCGGACCGTATGTCCTTACTGTATGCAATCATTATTTAAATTATATAATCTAATGCCTTGGAATACTCAGGTATTTTCGAACATTTAAGAAACATTAATTGAGCTACCGAAAAAATACAATGCGTTTAGGTATAATATATTCTAAGATATCGTATGTTTGTATCTATTTCCCTATATATATAAAACCATTAGGTATTATATATTCCTTACAGGGGTATATATTAACTATAGGTGTATACAGATATATACAGTATGTATACATTATATAAGTGTTATACTACATATAATAACTTATTTATAATAAGTTATATATATATAAAGTTATATTAATATATATCAGCATGTTAAGGCATCAGATGCTCAGGTTTCTGGTTAAAAATATATACAAAAAGTATTAAAATATTATTTAAAATTAATCATATATTATTTTGCATATAAAAATAAACGGCTCTCGTTATAAACTTGGTTGTCAATGACAACTTGTCATTATATGAGAGCATATTCGAAGGGACATTGCAGCCGTTTAGCTATCAATAAAAATTACATAAAAGTCCTTGAAAAGGGCGACAATAAATCAACAACATAACAATAACAATAACAATACAAATAAAATATATGTGTGTGTATTTAGCCATCTAGTGCGGAGTATTATATCGTGTAGTCAATACCACGTGTCAATGTCACATGCTTAGTTATATAACAATAGAGTCACGTAGTGTATTATGATACATATATTGTAATCTAGACCTATTGTAAACAAGTTTTTATATTTTTTCGTAGGAGTTTATATATATATATATATATATATATATGTTTATATTTATTTTAAAAGGGTTTTTCCATTATGATATTATGTGATTCAGAAGTAAAAATAAATGTTGATTTAACTAAAAACTATCGATATAAATAACCATCATTATTATATAATTATAATGTAATTTTACAAATATGTTATATGTAAATAGGTTCATGATCAATGGTGCTTATTCTAGTCAATATCGACGATATATTAAAATTAATATATATATATATATATATATATATATATATATATATATATATATGTTATTATATGATAGACTAAAATATGATTACAACTTCTCTGGTTTCCAGTTATTTTCAATGCAAACAACAAACAAATCGCAACACCCGGCTAGTCATGTTGTCAATGGGCGATACTCTTTGAATGAGAATCTGTATAGGCCACGCCTCCGAATAAGAACCACATTAAATATCATCCCTATTTAAACGGTTAAAACCTAGTATTTCAGCCGGTCTAAAGTTTACGTTATCCTTAAAATATTAAGGCGTGGCTTATAGAGAATTATAGAAGCATAGACTATAGTATAGCGATATAGTATAGTACGTTAGCTACGTGGTATAACAGCATGTCGGTCACACATAGCAGTCTCTGTAAGCAGTGCCATGGGGCCGATGTGAATGTATCGATCGCTACCGGGGGATTACCGGGGTTGCTGCAGTATACCACGTGAGAACGGTCAGCATGCTGCGGTCAGCACACCTATACGTGGGCTGGGTAGGTTAATTCAATATAAATAGGCTAAAAGTGTTTATCTGAAGTCGTCAATATTCTCAAGAAAAAGTATTTGCGAATATTTGCGAACATCTAACGAAAACCAAAATTGTTATTCGCAATTAGTGAAAGCGAAAGTGTGACTCATATGTAGATAACTAAATGGATACGGATATGAGAAATAAGTCAAATTAGGATATTTAATTAAATATTTTAAATATATATGTGTTAAATAATTATAACTTGGCGTTGAAACGTTTACCGTTCGTGAAGTTAATATCACCACACCTATCGTCACCACTCATCATGACTCATCATCATGGAGTGCACTTCACTCCTCACCACTCATTATGACTGCCCACCACTCGGCTCGATAATGCATAACAGTCTTAATAGTTACGTAATAGTTAAACTTTCTCTAAATACAACAATACGCAATAGTTGGATGCATATTTCAGTTATGAATTGTTTAATAAATATTGTTCTTTACAATTCAGAATTCGTACACATTTGAGGCGTCATCCATTTAACAATTATTAAAACTGAATGAAATAGGTATTTCGAAATTATCGCCTATTATATAATGTGTATTTCCACGGTAATTAGCATACAAAAATGCTTTAATGTATGTGTATGCGTATAACTGTTTATTTGCGTATGTGATACATCATATTTCACTTTCACATAAATATAAATGACCGCCATAGAAAACATAGTATACACATATGAATAACAGGCACTGCTATGAATTACAGGCGTTGCACGCATTCCGTTTGTTCATTAGCACCCTTAGCCACTTATCACACTTAGAATGCTTAGTACATATGGTGGCCATAGTGGGCATAACCCCCTCAGTATCTTAGCCCCATAGTCCCCATAGTCCCCATCGATATACGCACATGCGCATGCTCGTCAACTATCTTTACACTTAATCAATACTCGATAACTAATCTAACACATCGCGTCCATTTATTGATGACCTCACCAGCGTCATAATAAACATCCGCGGATAGTACACATACGCACATGCTATAGTATACCAGCCATACGTGTGTGTGTGTGTGTGTCTATATAGGTGTGTGTGGGTCATAGCATATGAAACCACGTGCATACAAGCATGCATTAAAACGCATATGATTACAAATATTAATTAACACCAAAAATAGACATATAAACACACACTTTCACACACACGCACACACAAACACACACACACATATATATATAATGTAGGAATACCTAATCTTTTTATGGCTAGTGTAATATGTTATGAATTATTAAAATACAAAATTATATATATGTATGTGTGTGTGTAAAACACAGATGTTCGTCAAGAGATGACATATCCATACTTATATGAAAGCAATACATCGGTAATGTACAGGGGCTATCAGTGTTACATAAGACTACGGGCATGTGCTTGTCACGTGTGTGTGTGTGTGTGTGTGTGTGTGTGTGTGTGTGTGTGTGTGTGTGTGTGTGACAACAATGGTATTACGTAATATCAGTTACACGAACACGCGCATTCATTATATTATATACGTCCGCAATACTTATTAATAATATTTAACAATTCTATTAGTTTTATTAATTTTGATATTATTACTATTTTTAATTAATTGATCTATATTTTATTATTATTATTATTATTGATAAGAAAATATATAATCGAAATATATAATCGAAAGTAAAAATTATAAATATTTTCTAACATACGTTATAGAAATAAACAAAAAATAATACGAAACTAAAGAAATTAAAACGTTTTACAATAACAGTAAAAATAAATGAAAAATATTCGAAAATAGAAATAAATTATATAGTAAAAAATAAACGAAAAATGCTCGAAAATATAAATAAAATATAGCGTAAATATAATCGAATTTAGAAATAAATTACATTGTTTTGTAAATGGCATCGAAATATTCAAATTTATACTTTATTATTATTATTATTATTGAATGAATATTTATTATGAATTTTTCAAGTTCGATTTTTTAATAATATATAACAAAGTGTTATTAACAATAGGTAGAGATAAATTCACAAAACGACATCAAAACGTAAACAGTACACATATAAAAATAACAATAGTAAATTAGAAACGTATTACGTTTGCTGGTGATCAAGGTATAAATAAAGATTACTTTATAACTTTTTTAATATAATTTTTAAATATATATAAACTAATTTCTAAAATAATATTTTCATCAAGACTATTATTAATTTTAACTATTCGATTATTTAGTAGATTTTTTGTTACATTTAATTTACATTTATTTTTAATAATTTGCATTGAATGACCTCTTGTATAGTATTTGGTCTTTTTGATATTAATAATAGATGATGCATCAATATATATCAATCCATTAAATAGTTTATATACCATAACAAGATCAAATATAGTTCTTCTAATTTCTAGAGAATCTAGATTTAGTTATATTAATATTTCCTTATAAGGTTTATAAGGTAAACCACATCTCTCAATTAATCTTCTCGTAAAGAATTGTTGGACCTTTTATAGTTTTATCTTCAGTCATTTGAATGTCCTATCGTCTAGTTCCGGATTCCAGACTGTCGAAGCATATTCAAAGTAGGGGTCTAGCATATGATATTTATGCTTTTCTAATAGCTGGAATATTATTAGTAATGAAACATAATGAAAAATACGATTGATAACACAATATGCACTTATGCACTGCATGCAGCATAGATATTAGTATTATTATTATTATTATAATTATTATAATTATTATTATTATTATTATTATTATTATTATTATTATTATTATTATTATTATTATTATTATTATTATTATTATTATTATTATTATTATTATTATTATTATTATTATTATTATTATTATTATTATTATTATTATTATTATTATTATTATTATTATTATTATTATTATTATTATTATTATAACTATAACTATTCATCTTATTTACTTATAGTCTTATTTCACATTGGAGCTTATTATAGTATAGTTATAATATACCACCGCTATGCATTGTATCCGCAGTGATATCATACGTATGTGTGGAGGCGACACTATGAGATGGAGGGGGTAGCACGGTCATAATTCTATTGTATCCATCAAATGTTAATAACACATTTTGAAATATTATTATACAATGTACATTCTTAATGTACATGTGTTTTCTTAAGTTTAAGATAATAACAATACACACTTAACGAAAGTAACATATTACTCATCCCTTGACCAGTCAACTATATATAGGCTAAGACACGGTTGGGGTCAACGGTTTGATCACAATATAAGTATATTGTCAGTAAATAATAAAATAACATACATCGAGTACATTTAGAGTGTAATTCGATGATAAAAAGGTATTTATAAATTCTAATTCGATAGAATATCACTCTCTACCAATCTACATTTCTTCACCGACATAGGTGTAGGTTCGTGTAGGTGTATGGTGCGGTAATAGGCTATACGTTAAAGCTGATGTTAATTACTAATTGTACAACCCATTACGTCATATATATATATATATATATATATATATATATATATATATATATATATTGAATAATATTTATTTAAAATATTTTATTGACTACAAAATCACGTGGTGGTTATGGGCGTCATGAGAAGGAAACAAAAATAAAATAAATAAAGTACAATAACAATAAAGGAAAAGGGAGGGTAGGTTACAATGTTAATAGGTGCGTGGAGAGTTTACATTTAAATAGTGACAGAGATTTCAAACACCTAATGTCATATGGTATAGCATTCCAGTATTTTAGAGCTACCACAGAGAAAGCAGATTTAGAGTGAGCAGAGATAGTCGAGCGTTGCACAATTTTCATCGTGTGACATTTCCTGTTAGCTCTACTAAGGGTCTGAATACTGATCAAGTCTGCTAGGTACTCGGGAGATCTAAGATGTATCGCATTATGGGTGATATATATATACCCTATAGGGTTTAATAATGCAAATCCTTTAAATAATCGAGTATTCAATGTTAATTGGTAATTGTATATGTGTATCTAATATAATAGATAATATAATATCAAATGGTATATAATAGTAAGTATTCTCTATATATATAAGGTCAAATACCTCGAAAGTCTTCTGACTATTTTATTTGTCCGTTTATTGTTTTTTTTTCTTATAATGATTATAATAATAAAATGTATCTTATCTTATCTTATCTTATATATATATATATATATAATATACAATACCTAATACAACAACTACAGTTATTACCTATAGGTAATCTCTTAACCGGATTGCACATGTGGTTTATGAGTAATTATTATTGTTAAATATAATTAAACTTAGTTATAACTTTTATAACTCTTAAAGTTATAACTCTTATAAGAATTAAGAAAATATATGTAACATATAATATACTCTATATACTGTATTATCTATATATATATATATATATATATATATATATATATATATATATATATACAATATAGTATATTTCAATTAAACTAGAATATAAGAATATGTATGAACTATAATATTAGAAAACATAGTGAATAATCCAATGCTATTAGAATAAGTGTATATTGTGAACTAAGAGATGCGACAGGATAGGACAGGACAGGACATGACAGGACAGGACAAGACGACAGGGTAATTTAATATATAAGCTTACATACAGTCAATACAGTTCGTAGTTCTCATGGTCGATACATGTTTCATTAATACGCGAAGGTTATGTCCTCGATAATGTATTGTATGCGAGGTCACCCACGCCATACCTCTCTCTATATCTATCTCTTAACCTCTCAGTCTCTCCCCCTACCCCTCTACCCTTCCAATCCTCTCACTTCATTAGTCGTGGTCATTTTAGCAACGAGATGCAATGATTAGTTGTTAGATTATGCATGATCGGTATACGAAGAGTGAATTAGGGAGTGGATTCAAGTAATTATGATGGCAATGTGTGCGGAAGTGTGCGGAAGTGTGCGGAAGTGTGCGAGAGTGGTATAGGTTCGGGCGCTCATAACGACTGACGTAGATTTTAGGACACCATTCAAGAGGAAAGAAATGTAAGAGTGCACTCATGCCGGAGTGGTGTGTTGATAGTGTGTGGGAGTGCGTTCGCTCCTAACTTAAGTATATCTTATATTCGAGGACATATATCTAATTACTATAGTAACATGCCATAATATGTCATCATTAGGCTATGCTTAATCAATATATATGAATGTATCGTGACGTAATGTATTGGTAAACGCGCGTGTGCGTGTGCGTGTGTGTATGTGCGTATATTATTATATATTACATACATTGATTCACGAAGGTGAGTAGGTCAAGTAATCTATATTTTTATATAATAATAAACATATATATTATTAATTAATATGTCAAATGTGTATTATTTACAATATACAATGTATATTATGTATACCACATCTATAGTGTAGCAGGCTATTTATGTATACATACATATGTATGTACTATTATATATATTGTTATTGTTATTGTTATTTTTATTTTGTGGAGTCCTTTCATCCCATCCGATAATACATACACAAACGATTAGTTTAAATATGAGATATAATATTTAAACATAAGATATATATATATATATATATATATATATATATATATAAATATAAGATAATTGCAGCGAATCGAAAATATGAGTCGGCAAATCTACCCCCGACAACTCGTCCTTAATTTGAACCTACGTTACGGGTATTGAGATAACTACATCGGATGATGAGTGTGTATTCACCCATTTAGTGATATATATGTACATAGTTAGAGGGATACAGATGTATATAGATATACACATAAATACGTGGTAGTTATGTGTAGGCCGTAGCGAGTATGCAAGAGGACACATCCTTGAACACTCGATCGTATTCTATACACGTACTATTGGGCAATGTTTGTGTGCCATGTATTGCTAGCATAATCCGTGGTCCTATATTCGACACGAGTGTAGCTATTGGTGACACTGGTGATGTAATCATCATGTATTGCGTAATGCTTGTGTAATCACGTTGACCTGGATCTCATGCCAGCTAATGAGCGCAAACACGTACTAGTATCAATAATTATATACTATTATTAATTATGATATTGATATCAATATCGAAGATGAAGATAATGATAATGATAATTATAATAATAATGATAATAATAATAATAATAATAATAATAATAATAATAATAATAATAATAATAATAATAATAATAATAATAATAATAATAATAATAATAATAATAATAATAATAATAATAATAATAATAATAATAATAATAATAATAATAATAATAATAATAATAATAATAATAATAATAATAATAATAATAATAATAATAATAATAATAATAATAATAATAATAATAATAATAATAATAATAATAATAATAATAATAATAATAATAATAATAATAATAATAATAATAATAATAATAATAATAATAATAATAATAATAATAATAATAATAATAATAATAATAATAATAATAATAATAATAATAATAATAATAATAATAATAATAATAATAATAATAATAATAATAATAATAATAATAATAATAATAATAATAATAATAATAATAATAATAATAATAATAATAATAATAATAATAATAATAATAATAATAATAATAATAATAATAATAATAATACTAATAATAATAATACTAATAATAATAATAATAATAATAATAATAATAATAATAATAATAATAATAATAATAATAATAATAATAATAATAATAATAATAATAATAATAATAATAATAATAATAATAATAATAATAATAATAATAATAATAATAATAATAATAATAATAATAATAATAATAATAATAATAATAATAATAATAATAATAATAATAATAATAATAATAATAATAATAATAATAATAATAATAATAATAATAATAATAATAATAATAATAATAATAATAATAATAATAATAATAATAATAATAATAATAATAATAATAATAATAATAATAGCGAACGTTTGATATTTATTTTATATATATTAATTTTATTAACTTACTTATTTCCTATTGTTAGTTTAAATGTTTACCTATACTTTAATATTTATATTTATGAATTATCATGAATAAAATTCAATTCAATTCAATAATAATAATAATAATAATAATTTCTATATGTCCCAATATGATACTATGTTCCCATATTCATATAGTTGAATTGAATTGAATAAATATTTTTTATGAATTTTTCAAGATAGATTTGGTAATAATATATAACAATATGTAGAGATAAATTCACAAAACAACACCAAAACGTAAACAGTACATATATAAAAATAACAAGAGTAAATTAGAAACGTATCACATTTGCCGGTGATAAAGGTATAAATAAAGATTATGTTATAACTTTTTTAATATAATTTTTAAAGATATATAAACTATTTTCTAAAATAATATTTTCATCAAGACCATTCTAAATGTTAGCTATTTTAGTAGATTTTTTGTTACATTTAATTTACATTTATTTGTAATAATGTGCATAGAATGGACTCTTGTATAGTAGTTGGTCTTTTTGATATTAATAACATATATATATATATATATATATATATATATATATATATATATATACATATATCAATCCATTATATAGTTTATAGTAATAGTTGTATATTATATAATATTATATAATATATTTACAAATATCGAGTCATTCATTCTAATGCATACTATTATATAACATATAGGTCTATTTTGAGACGTAATCCTTGACCCTACCTAATTAATTTAATAAGCATCTAATTCCAAATTGTCGGCATAACAAAACAATGATTTGCATCATGAATCCATGTATAAGCATGATTGTATATGGTATACTCACAATATGCATGATGTATATACATTATGTACACGATAAGATAGTTTAGTTTTTTTCGTTAGTATGTAGTATTTTATGTGCTCGTTTTGGAAGTATAAAAATAATTTTCCAGGTTTATTTTATAATTTATTCAAGTAGTTATTCTTGTATTATAGAAATATCAGTAAATAGTGAGTCACAACAAGTATATAGATATTATATATATATATGAACATGCTTTACTAATATATATATATATATATATATATATATATATATACTACCAAATAAACAAAAGTAAATATAATATAACTAAGTATTATTGATATATTAAAAAATGTATAACAAAATAATATATATTAAAACAGTTATTATTTTTTTTTTAAAACCGTGTTTACATGTAAACTGTGGAACATCGCATGTCCGCTTAAGTAGGTACTGAAGTACTGCTATACTAGTATTATTATTAAGAGGTCTTTCCCAGTTTAATATAGTTTTGCATAAAGTATTGTATGATTCATGATATCGAATGCAGCTGAAAGGTAAAGTAGTATAAGTCTTACGAAATGATTGATTTTAAAGATATTTTTAGTTATGCCAGGTAGTAAACTCTCAGTATTGATATATTGTTTATATGCACTTGTCTTGCATTATCCAATTTATTATTCATGATATTTTAGGTAAAATTGCTTGCAGTAATATTGTCTATGATTTTAGATAGTAAACTCGAAATTGTTCTGTCATTTTCAATGAGTAATTTATATAGTGATGTTTTTTCAGTACTGATGTTATTATTGAATGTTATAATGTATAAGTATAAGTGCCTATATTCTAGTTGATCAGGTCAGTATGCGAGAGGCAGAAAAAGTTTAGATTTCTCATTAGTGTATGAGGTGTGAGATATGATCATAAAAAGAGAAAAATCATTGGTCTTAATAATTATAAATAATTAACTTTATTTATTTATTGATTTTTCTAAATAATTTTTTTTTAAATTAATTATATATATATAAATATATTATTTAAAATATATAATATTATAATACTAATTATGAAAAATATATTTGTATATCAATTAATATAACTGGAAGTTATTTGTTTAGTAGTATTTTCAATGCATATTTTACAAGATATATTTAACGACGAAACGTATTTCAAATACATTTTAAAGATTATATTTCATATATTTTAAATTGGTAATTTGTGCATTCAACAATGCAAATATTCCTCGCCTTATTAGTACGCCTGGTGTTGAGGATGATTATGTTTCTTATTTTATGATTCAATAAGAAACACCTCTGCTAATAATACAGCACGATTATGTTGAATCATAAATAACATTATATAACTTATTCAAATATTATAAGTCCCATTATACATGTGTACCTGCTATAAAAAAGGGGAAGCAGGGAAACACTAAACTAGTATTAAACCAATATATAATCATGCCCTAAATCGAGGACACATTTAAGATGGCGAATTTATCTTTAATTATAAATACTTTTCTTTTATATTAATATATTTTAATGAGATTCTAATTTATTTTACACCATATTACACCATATTAAGTTCATTGTATATATTTCCTAGTTTAGTTTTGTGTTATATAATTTAAGAACAAATGAATATTCGAGAACAATGCTATTATTTTGATGATACTTTTTATAAATTGTTCGGGCCAATTAATATATATATTTAAAAAGTAATTAATATTTTATTTCGTAAATTAACTATAACTGAAAAATATTCATTACATATAACTCATTAAATACTAACTAATAGTTAGTAACTATAGCTTTATATATTACGGTTATTATAAATTAATATATATATATATATATATATATATATACAGAAATATAGATATACATAATATATAGATTATGTAGAACCACTCACAACCACTATTAACTATTAACACATATACACTATTGCTAATTCATACGTGTATTATACATATATATTTGATTTTATGAATAATAATTAAGTAGGGTACGATGTAACAGGCACATTGTAAACTACTTCCGCTATATTTTCCAATGGATTATTTAATTGGCGTTGATTAATTGTATTGATAGTATTGTCAAATTTGTTTAGTATACTATAGTAATGGTATAACTATAGTTATGAATGTATAGTTAAATTTATAATTCATCCACAATTTCGATTACATATTTGAATAAAATAATAACTAATATATAAAAAAATATTAAACAAATAATAAGTTGCATATTACGTCAAGGTGTTGCTCATATTCACATAGTGTGTAAACAAATACTCTTATATCGTATAGATATAATATAAACAATGATATTATAATGTAATTATTATTTTAAATTTTAATATTTATCATTTCTTATTTTATAAAAAATCTTAATTTTGTTATTACATGTTTTAACCTGAACACTATTTACACTATAGTGAATACATGTATTTAACACATTATTTATCTACATATTTAAATAATGTTACACATATATTGTAAGTTTATCATTTTAAATTGATGATTTTTTTAAATAAAGTATTTATTAATTAATAATCAAAGATATTTAATAAATTATAATAAATAATATAATTATAACACATATTTTAAGAATTTGCAATGCATTTTTATAAATATAGCAATATCAAAACTAACATTTTTAATAATTAATGCAATACATATTATTATTTAGGCACAATTCAATTAAAACTAAAATGAATTTTATTTATTTATATATCAATTAATCAATTGTCAACTATATACGATATCATATTGTAGGTATACAGTGTATACTATACATTATATAATACATAAATATAATGATTCTATCTACGTGTACATGTTAAAACATATAATTGTTGTACAATAGTCATAATCATATTCTTTAAATAATCACATAAAATACGTCTTAATAATAATAATTTTTTTTAATTTGTACTTAAATTATTTATTATCAATCTATTATTAATAAATATGGATATTTGTGGTATGATATGTTGGTATTAAACTATTAACTGTATTGTTATCGATATACGTTATTAATAACTGTTAGGTGCAGCAATGTCATGGATAAAATAGTTATGAAACTTTAAATAGTATAACTAAATATACGATAGAAAAAACATTAGTGTAAATTCCCTTTATTATATTATTGTATTAAAATGTATTTTTTTTGTAAATTAAGAATAATAAGTTACAATCCGTAATTCAATATTGAAATGAAATAATTTGTTATGACATAATTAGTTTAGTTTCATAGGATTTGTATGTATTTGCTTTGCGAGTGATATACTTACGCGTGTTAGATATATCTTAATAATACCAGTAAAATATATTAAAAGTTCATTTAAATACGTTAGATACATAGTTATGTTATAGTGATATGTAATGTAATGTATGAATTCAATTCAATCTTAAGATGCATATTATATGTAACATATATGTAACATATATATATATATATATATATATATATATATATATATATATATATATATATACAGTAATAGCTTATTATAGTAAGCTTCATGTTAAGTAAATAACATTTAATAATATATAATAAATACCTGTTAAAAAGCTTTTTTGTTAAGGTCAATTTATTGATCCGTATAACAATAAAGTCTCAACAGTAGCTTGAAAAAAGTTCCTTTTCAGCCACAAATTTGCAGTAGATTTCCAAATTGTAGATAATTTATTCAATGCAATCCAAGCTCTACCGATTTTTGATGACACATATTTTGCGATCAATGAAATTTTACTGCCTAAGTTTCTAAAGTTTTCCAATTTAAGAGTGTTGCCGTTAAGATATTTTACAATATCTGTATAGTTAAGAATCATGCATTCAGTCTTTTTATTGTTTATACATAGTCTAATTTCTTTAGCTGCTATTTCTAGTACTTGAACTAGAAGTTCTGCATCTGCACATGTGATACATGTCATGTAGGAAAGAGATCAGCAAAGAGAGCAAAGATCATCTGAATAGTAATTTTTACGGCAGGGTATCGTTAACTTCTGGATTTATGTAGATTTAAACCTTTTTCAGATATTATGAATAAAAGTATATACTTTAAAATATATTAAATATAATGCCTATGCATAGTATACTGCACTCTTAATGACCTATATTAAATACGTTGTATAAACGACACCATATATGGTGTCGTTTATACAACGTGGTATACCACACTTCGCATAACCCAATAGAGGAACACAATAGAGGAACAATACATTCGCATACACTTTATATTTCACATTATTATATACTGATATGTATACATTTAAGGATATTATATATATATATATAATTATAAGACGTAAACAATTACATGTCCTCAAAAAAAAGTGGTTTTACAACCGTTTTAGAGTGTGTTCGTGCGAGGTCAAATTTGCATCGCGTGTATTATACATGTATATGTGTATAAACACACACACATATATATATATATATATATATATATATATATATATATATATATATTTGTGTGTATGTGAATATTGGTATGCATATACATGTATTTATAGTTGTGTAAGTATTTATGTATAAACTTATGCATGTTTACAAACTTTAAATAAATAAATAATTATATATGTATATATATATATAATTTGTCATCAACATGCAAGGAATAATAATAGGGAAATTGTAACAGAATAATGTTTTCTTCCTGAACTTCACCAATCATCATATTTGTAATAAATTATATTGAATCTAGTGGATCCTCATTAAATAAATGTGAAAAAAAAGAAGTGAAATTTATACATATAAATATTGTATATATTTTATATATATATATATAATAAATACAAATACAAATAACAAATACAAAATAACATTAAAAAATAGAGAAAATATAAACTAATATATATTATTAAAAATAAAAATCGAGTTGAATACCTAACAGAAAATTAAATTATTATTTATACATATATACACATAAATAAATATAAGTATATTAAGGTATATTTAGATATGTCTACACGGTGTTTTGAGCAGTAATGCTATATATGTGTATGTATACATATGCATTTATTTATATACATAATATTAGTATACACGCATTTACATGTGTATTCGTATGTGTGTGTATGTGTGTGTATGTGTGTGTGTATATGTGTGTGTGTGTGTCTACAATGCATATACACATATATTTATACGCGTGTGCTCATTGACACGCGTATGTGTGGGGACGTGAACGCACGAAACACACGAGTGCCGTATCCACACACCGATGTACGAGTATGATTGTGCGCGCGCTCGCGTGTGCGTATAGCTGACGGCTAACGGCACGCCTACACGAATTCTCTCTCTTCCGGAAGTGACGTAATCACTCCGAGGACGTGGTCGGTCAGCTGACAGATGCAAACCACGAATTTTCTCGAATTAGGCATATCGTACGTGTAGATGTGTAGATGTGTACAACTATATATGTGTATATCTGTAGATGTGAAATTTCCGGTGATAACGAGATGATGTATCCGCATTCTAGATATACTATGCACTGTAAACGTATGATGTATATTTTACATTATACAGTGTACAATGTATATTACACTATATCATGTTATAATGTACGTCGTGGCTATTTCACAAAAGTTGGTTCCTATGATCACCCTTAGTGTATGGTCATGGTATACCATTGAACTCATAATATGTAGGTAACTAATGTACAAATAAGAGTAGTGAACATGATTTGGTAATATTAGCTATAGCTATATAATATTATATTATTAACTATAGTTATCTTGATGATTAATACCACCTACACTGATATAAGTAAGGGTTCCTTGGACGAGAATTGTAGTCCAAAGAACCCCATGATATTGGCATGAGGTTCTTTAGAATCATAAAATCAAGAGAACATTAAATACGAAATAAATATATGACAAATGGGTTCTTTTCAAAAATGTATATGTAAATAACCCTATTATTTTTATATAAGGTTATTTGGACTCGTAAACTTAAAAGAACGCGTTGCTATTACTAGTGATAATTCTAATAATATGTTAATATTTAATGTGTAATATATGTACACATATTATTATAATTAAAATGTTAGATTAATATATATATATTTATTTTTGTAAACTAGTTATATAAATAATATTTTATAAAAATCAAGTAATATATAATTAAACCTATTATTGATATTTAAATTACTATTCTAATTTTAAATATTTTATGATGAATGGAAATATATTCATTTTAAATTACTCTGGTTTCTCTTCAACCACGCATAAATAGTTCGCCTTTTACTAAAGATTTCCGCGGAGAGGAATAATATAATAAGTATTATTATATTTTTCTATCCCTTATATGTAGGGAAAAATTATCAATGAATCATATTTGAATTAGTATACTATATCTAAATTATATTATTATATATTTTATAATATATACTAAACTTTATTTATATTATAATAAGGAACCATAAATCTAACATATATTATTATATATTTATAATTCCAAAAATAAAATTTTTTTCTTATCTATTTATAATTCCAATGAACCATATATAAATAGTATTCATAAAGGGTTCTTTGGGTTCTTTTTTTCAAAAGAACCCTTTTGAAATAATATTCAGAAATGGTTCTTTAGGTTAATTTTTCCAAAGAACCCAACAAAGTGTTCGCGTATAGAGTCATCCAATGAACCCTTTATTTGAGTCTAAATAAACTTTATTTCTAACAGTGTATGAGTCCAAAGAACCTTATATAAAAATAATAGGGTTCTTTACATTTCGATTTTTGAAAAGAACCCATTTATCATATATTTATTTCGTATTTAAGGTTCTCTTGATTTTATGATTCCAAAAAACCCCATACCAATATCATGAGGTTCTTTGGACTAAAATTATCGTCCAAAGAACCCTTACTTCTAACAGTGTAGGTAGTACTTCATAGTAGTAATGAAATACTAGTGGGCGGCAGATAGGTTAGAAGATAAATGTAATGGTGTGTGTGCGGAGTGAAACTAACATAAGCACGATTGATACGTGACCATGTGTCGAACGGTCCAGGGCCAGTTGTTACATTTATTAAATATCTAGACAAAATCACTAAGGATTGATCTACAATAATCCTAATACGATATATGTTATTAGTATAACTGGACCATTCGAGCATCTATCGGAATAATAACTACGGGAGCAGTAATTACTACTCTATGCAGTGATATCATTGAACTAAGCATCAATGGATGACTAACTTTCTTAGTACATACTACTACATTAGTCATCAATGCCATGTATAAGTTAGCTTCGTAGCCGCATGTACAACAAAGTGTTATGGACGTACACGTTGTCATAAACTAGGTGTGTTACAACAGTTCCAAAGGGTACAACTATTAATCCCCTTAAGGGTACGGTATGGTATGTTATCGCACACGCAGGCTCCGTATGGTATACACTATAGGGTTACACTTATGCCTATGGGGGTTACACTTATGACTATAGGGGTTACACTTATTAAGCACCTGTGGACATAACGTTATACCGTTATGCTTACTCACTAAGTAACACTTGGTATCGTATCACGGACATCTCTTCAACATCTTCAGCTGGTATTCAGCAGGCATAACTCTCCGATATATATACACTTATACGTGTAAAACAGATTATATATATATATATATTTTATATATATATATTATTTAGGTGATATAGACCGTAAGCTTATGACGTTTTGAAACACGTGATTATTAGTATCACGTGTTAAGTGTGCTCTATTGCATAATAATACGTGTAAATGAAACAATACTAGATCCACAAAAAGCTAGCATACGTAAGTACTATTATTAAATATAATATGAATATACAATATGAATATACATTTATTATATAATATGAATTTATTTATATATTATATTATTATTATCATGATTGTTATTATTATTAAATTTCATTTACCATTTACACGATATATATACACATTATTGAAAACGACTAATTCATAAAATATATAGTATTCATGTATTATATATGCACGACGTGTGCATTGCACGTTCGTATGTGTGTACGCATGTATGAATACTAGTATGTATGTAGTCCGCATAATCTAGTTTAGTTTCTGTGATTGATAGCCACCTAATATTATATAATTATATAATTTTTATATCTATTATTTCTTGTTGTATAAATATAAGTGCACTTTACACAATCTATAATACATTGTAAATCACGTCGGTAAAAGAAAGAAAGTAGTTTAAACTGGTGAACCAATTGGTGAAAGAAAGTTCACCATTAAAGATAGGGGGTTCTATCATTGATTTTGTAAGTGTTTATTTAAGTTGTTTTTAAGTTAAGCATTTACTGCAATGGAATTTTATAATTAGTAATTCAATAAAATAACATATATTAATATAATTACTCTAGTGGTATTAATTCATCAATACATCTTTATTATATTATCCCTGACATAATAAGTAAATATTTCATTTTATTCATGAAAGAACTAGGATATATGATCTAGGGGAAAGTCTTCAATTACCTCCAATTACACTTGTAATTAATTAAATATATTTATATCTGCTATTTTTATTGGATATTATAATATTACTATTATTTATACCTTGCGTATTTGAGGGGGGGATCTGTACTTGGAGAAGAATACTACGGTATTAATACGCACATGTATCTAATTATCGACCCCTTGCTTCTTGTCAATATAATTATTTCACAAATTTAAAAGAGCTACATTATTTATTGCCATAATATTACCTTAATTACAATATTTCAAATAAATATATTGAATATTGAATAAGTTACAAATAATCATGTAGGTGTCGTTAATTGAAGACTTTTCCCTAAGCTATGTTAGTTTTATAATTAAAAACTATAATTCAATAGCTATTCATAAATTATTATTATTAATTATGTATATATGTATTCATAATTATATATATATATAATATATTTAAATATGATATAATGATGTGCAGATAAGGACCTATTGAGTGATATCACTGTATATACAATCATATGTATGCAGCGACGTATACAGTAATAACAAGTTGTGCTTTCACGTTAACGTTACTAGTGTTACTAGTTTCTCTGCTAATGGTTACTACTAATATACATAACTACGTTTAATTTATTAACAAGAACAAATTATAAACCTACTAATTATTAACTAAAAATTAAATACAACTTTATATATAACCTATATATATTTCTATATTGACATCACTTTAAAGTTTATTTATAAATCTGTTATAATATTGATATATATATATAAACTAATTAAAATTGATTAAGTATTTGATATGAATTTATTTTGAAAATATCATAAAAACTTGAAAATAATTACCACAAAGTATTTCATATCACAATCAAATATTGAAATAAATAAAATATATGGATTCTTCCCCGATAATCATAATTAAACCATTCTCGACATATTCTATTTTCATCAAATATATTGTTACTGATAATATAATTATTTACTTACATACTAATATAGTAGAATATGTCTAGAATGGTTTAATTATCTGGGAAGAATCCATATACATCAATATATTACTAGTTATCTAATTATATAGTTTATATTAAATATAATAGTAATTACCATCTAAGATTTTATTTGACCTTTGAATATAGTTTTCAAATAAAAAAGTAATTAGTTAATTTGTTAATTATACTATTAAATACATTATATACAAGTATTTGACCTCATAAATAATTTAAAAGTTGCCGATTATCATTATGAATTTATTATATATACATCATTATAGTTTAAACCCACTCTTAATACACACACACATATATATATATAATAATATATTTATTTATTCAAATAAGATACATACATAATTCTAAATATTTGATATTATATGATAGTTACAAGTTTGTATAAGTATTGTTTATTTTGAATTATATACCGATTTACAAGTTGTATAACTTTTATAGATAACATTTTTATATTCTGGTACAATATTAAAAGTATATATATATATATATATATATATATATATATATATATATATATACTTTTAATATATATATACTTTTATTAAATATCATAATATCGTTAACATGGTATATATTTAATAGTTATTTTCTTAAATACAGAATCTTTATAGAATTGACCATCATATATATATATATATATATATATATATATATAATCATATTATATAATGCAAATAATATAACTTTTATTAAAAGTTAAATATATATATATAGGTTATATCCTTAAAATGATAATTTAATATAATTATTTTTTAAACTTTTAATAAAAAGTTATATTATTTACATTATAAAATATGATTATGGTTACAAATCATTCACCATCGCGGCACCATTTTAAATAGTGGTGGGGCTTTAGATTATAGGATACATTTATATATATATATATTTAATACCTTACTACAGGTAAAAAAAATAGCGTTAATATTTGTAAATATTATATTTGATCTTTATAAGATAAAGTAATTTAAAAAAAATAGCTCACATTCTTTCAATAATCATAGAGAAATGCATTATTGACCAATCAGAATATTGAAAATAAGTTTAAATAGTAAAATAAACCTATTATTGATGTCTATATTATTAAATGTTAACAATATATTGTATAATTATGTAATCATAATAATAATAATTGTTATTTATTAATTATATATAAATGTATATTCATATAAAAAAGACATATAAAAGAAGTAATAAGTGGCCTTTGGTTTTTTAAATGTAGGTTATATGTTGTTAATTCAGTATTAAGGCCTGAGGTTATAGTCCCAACCTCCTGAAGTATTGGAGGTATTATTACTTATCAGTTATCTTTCTCGTGATTCATCACATATAAGTAAATATAAATCAGAAAATATCTATTTATTTAATATTAGGAAATATTAAAATTTATCAGATTCCTTAAATTAATAAGATATCTTATAATCGATATTGATTATTTCAATGTAACTAATTCTTATATGCGTATCTATATTAGGTACATTAAAATATAAGTTGATCTAATAGGTTGTGTTAAAGATCCTCCTTATATATATATATATATATATATATATATATATATATATATATATTGTCTAAAATAGTATATCAAATAGATTGATTCAACATAATTTATTCGATTACAATAAAAGTTAAAATAAAATAGTCCTTGTATTGTTTTCGATGCCACATATCATCAAAAACTCGGTTACGTTATGACATATATAAACAAATATATAATATAATGATATCACGCATGAATATTCTCAAAATTCTGCCTACTTATAAGTATACAATACATTTCGAATTGACGTAGGCCTATATTTAGCTTAAGTATTTATATAAACGGATGTCTTTATGGAAAATAATTATGGTACAGGTCAATAAAAGTGAAAATTTAATCGTTGATATCAAAAAAGTTGTCCTTATAAAACATTATTTTTATTTTTGTTAACAAATAAATTGTTTACAATTTATTAAATTGAGAGAATGTATAATAATATATATATATATATATATATATATTTATTTATTGTAATAATGTATACATTGAGTAATGCAGATATTTAGAACCCACATATAGGTGTATTTAGAAGCCGCGCGGATATAGGACAACATAGTGAATATGCTTATGTTAGCCGGCTAACCGTGCTACGATATCAAAGTAAGAGATACAAGGTAGGTTACACAACACTATATCACGTGGGCTGGTGATAACACACGGCGTACACACATTACGACCATTACGACCAATGAGTCCACCTGGTTGACCCCTCTCTCTCGGACCTCTAGGATTAGCCTAACCACTAGTGGAGGCAAGCGGCGGGCGGGCGGGCGGTTTTAATCGATGCATCCGGTACATATATGTATCTGAGTTCTAGATTACGCCTACCACTACTATCATTCGATATATTCGATATATATATATATATATATATATATATTTATATTTATATATAGCTTATATTTTTGTCTGGGGTCGATGGCTCAGTGGGACAACCAAAAGCTAGTAAGCCATGCTCTGCAGAGGTCCCGGGTTCGACTCCAGATAGTTCTTGTTTTTCTCTTGTGTTTATCAAGAATTTAATAAACGATAAATCAAAACACAAGAAAAAAAATGTTACTATTTGTTTTGTATTGTCCGGGGCTCCTCACAGTTATTTATAACATGTACAAGTCTATGACTTCTTGAGGGGTCCATTTGTATCCGATATTATTATATGTGTGATTCAATAAATAAATATTATTATTATATTATTATATTTATATATATATGTGTGTGTGTATATATATTTGTATATTTACATAATCGTACTTGATGAAGAAAACCTCAGAAATTATTACAAAATATTACGTAATACGATACGATTGTTTTTAACATCATACGTCAATAATTGCACTTACTATGTTATACATATTAAAATTATATATATATATATTTATATTATATATATATATATTTATATATATATATTTATATATATATATATTTATATATATATATATATGTATATACATCTATATTTATAATTAATGTTTATCAAACTGGAATATACAATAATGAAATGAAATTACCAATTCGTATGGTCTCTAATACAGGATGACGTTGCACAATATATTTATGGTGTGGTAACCTTGATTAAACGATCCCTGGTCTCGCAAACGACGACGCACGCCAATACGCACGCAAAACACCCGAATCCCATTATCATGGGCCCCAGATAGGTGAGATTGTGAAGATAGCGTATTGAGGTGCTGTAGTTTTCTGTGAAAGTGATAGATAGATAGATAGATAGATATATAGTTTATTGTAATATCAGGGATAATATCACCCTGGTAATATGAACATACATAAAATAGAAGGATGAGTTCAATAATAATTGACCTTACAAATTATAAGTCAGAAATTGAATAGGGTATACACACTATAGTGTTATGTATAATAATTATAAGTATGGTGATGATAGTGATACTAATACTGATTATAGTTATGATGATAATAATAATGATGATAATGACAATGATATTGATGAAGATTATAATATTGATGTTGATAATGTTGATGATAATGTTGATGATAATGTTGATGATAATGCTGATGATAACGCAGATGATAATGTATATACGCACTACTATCTAGTATATGTAGTACCGTTTTCCAGCTGCGAATCTGTAGTATTGCTGGACCATGTGATCGTGGTTTTAGAGATATGTGCTGACGTGGCAATCTTCTGTATATGCAGGTCTGATTTATACCCTACCAGACACAGTAACGCTCCACCCTTTTCATGATAATGTATTAGTTTAGGATTGGTATTAATAAAAATGTAAATTAACAATTCAATGATATATATATATATATATATATGTTAATATATTTTCTAATGAAGACATAAATTAAATAATAAATTGATGCACTTTACAAATATGAACACACTATACGTGGACATAATGAATACATCCTATGACTTAACGTCGCGTTAGGTGATTATTACGCAATAGCTAAGGTGACTTCTACGGTTACGTCATAGCTCTAACCGCCATCACGAAGAAAGAAACCACCACCACGAAGAACGCCTGCCAAACGAACGGTATCCACAGCCGAAAGAACCGACTTCCGGTCACTATGGAAGTGCCCGGATCGTTGACCGGTCGTACGATAATGGGGGAAGTGGCAGGAATCTCCCTGTACAGCGAACATGAGTCGTAAGCAGTGGCGGCCGATACTGCTACAGCTGAAGGGCTGGCTTTCATGTCACTTCAGAAGGCGTACCCCACAGCGGCATAGTGGCGCTACTAGCGGCCAGTACACGCACTATTCCGAGTGCTAGTGCACAGTGTTAAGTAGCGAGTAACGATGTAACGGAGTAACGATGTAACGGAGTAGCGGCGGTGTAACGGAGTAGCGGCGGTGTAACGGAGTAGCGGCGGTGTAACGGCAGTGACTACGAGTTGACTCACAGTCGGAATATCTATTCTTCTGGTGATATCGTACGGTGCGGGGCCTATTCTAACCACCTTCCTAATAGATCGCTATGGAGCTGGGACGATACCGTATCGTCTGCTCTATTATCGTATAGTATTGGGTGACCTCTTCGCGAGATAGAGAGATGGCCTTGACCTCGGCGATATCGGTTAGTAATACCTGTCGACGTATGCGGATTCGAGATAGGAGTGGATTCTTATAGTAGATACACGCTTTAGCTATAATAACATACCTATACTAAGATTCCGTCGTACTAGTAGTATGATAATGATACAGATATATAGTTGGAAATATATACGCACGTATGCATATGAGAGAGAGAGTGAGAGATAAACAGAGAGCCTACGAATATGGGCGTGTACGTTATGGGCGTTCTCGTAAATAAAATCTAGTACTGTGGGCGTGGCTAAAGGCTTTTAGTTGCGTTGTTTACATAATAACTTCTGGGATATAATAGTTCTGAGAATAAAATATTATTTCTATGGAATTAGTGTAGTATACATACCATGAAAAAAGAGAAAAAATCACATTAACTACATTGAAGTGATATCATCCCTAATAAAAAATACCCATATGATATGATACCTATATGATACATAAATATATACACTTACATGTACAAATAAATTCCAATACATACAATATATACTGTATATGATAAATAGTAATACCCGTGAATAATTTCTATTTCGTTCGAAAATAAAAATAGATAATAATAATGAATCGAGTATGGTTTATTAAATGTTAACATAAATATATATATATATATATATATATATATATATATATATCATCTTCTAGATGAATATAATTTTATATTTTTTATTTCAACCTATAATTATATTTTTAATAATTTCTTCATATTATATTATAACTATATAATATATATATATAATCTCTTAAATGAACCATGAATCATATAATGCATATATATATATATATATATATATATATATATATATAAATATATATTTATATAAATATATATATATATATATATATATATATATATATATATATACTTCTAGAAACAGTCATATGACTCATAGTTCAGTTATATGGGCTACTGCTCGTGATATCGGCCAGAAATACTCCACTATCTCTACAAGCTAGTAGTATATCTATAGGGTACGGTTGAATGTACTTAGTCATGGTACACCCTATGATGTTGTTAACCATATTACACTTATTCGTTGATGTTATTATAAGTTAAAATAAGCTAATATAAGTTAATATAAGTAGAAAATATAAAGTTGATATATTTTTTGATAATATACAATATTTAACTAATTACGATAATATACAATATTTAACTATTCTATAGGTTTACATTTATTTTTTTTATTATTTTTTAATATATACTATTTTACACTAAGATTCACAATTTAAAAATGTTTGTAATATATACTATTTAATTTAGTAATTATTTAAATGTTACTATTCTATAGGATTTAAATTTATTTTTGTTATTATTTTTTAATATGTTTTTGTAACTATTTTACATTAAGATTCACAATTTAAAAATGTTTGTAATATATACTATTTAATTTTGTCACTTTTTAAATGTTACTATTCTATGGGATTTAAAGTCCTTTTAATAAAAAAATTGTAATAGATACTATATTTTCGATATTATCTAAGATTCACATTTACATTTTATTAATATTGTCACTGTTTAAATGTTACTATTCTAGGGGAAAGATGGGTAATGTGGCCATGCGCGTAATGTGGCCACTTGGCGTATCTCATAAACTATAAGTCCAATAAAAAAAAATATATACATGAAATATGCGCATTTGTAAGAATTGTTCAAATAAGTAAAAATAATTTGTATATCTATTAATATAAAAAAAATATGTAAAAAATACAAAAAAATCGATATACTTTTTAAAAAATTGAAATAAAAGTTTAGTAAAACATTTATTAAATCACTAATATAAAATATAAATTGAAAATTAATGTTGGGTGTTAAAGAACTATTTAATTTGAACAATGTGTGTAAGAAATTTATTATAGTAAGTAATATTAATTATTATATAGTGTAAATATCGTGATACCTCGAAGCGGGTAAGTTGGCCACCTCTTAGAGGGTAATGTGGCCACTTCACTATCATGTAAGCCAATCATATGATCAGCCATATGATTTAAGCCAATCATATGATCAGAAATAAATATTTTTATATTTTTATAAAATTGCGTGCGTCATTATATGAAAACGTTGATAGAATCAACATCTACTATATCCTAACCATACAAATATATTTCCATACATATTATAATCGTGGTATAAACCTTTAAATTTAATTTAGTATATTTAATCATCTATTAACATTATAATAACACAATTATAAATAAAAAAATACATCTATATATGATATATATGTATAAAACTTTACGTATATATACGTTTATACTATAGTATATAGCATTAAATGCTATATACTATAGTATAAACGTATGTATACGTAAAGTTTTATACATATATATATCATATAGTGCTGTAAAATTACAAATAATTGGTTGTTCTCGAGAACTTCAAATCTTAAAATTGTTATTCTCGAGAACTTCAAATCTTTAAAAAAATATCAAGTTCTCGAGAACTTCAAATCTCTCATAATTAGGTATGTTCTCGAGAACTTCAAATCTTTTAATAATATTTTAAAATAAGTTAATGAAGAACAAAATGAGATATTAATTAATTTATTATTATTAATAATAATAAATTAATTAATAAATAATTATTATTAATTAAATTAATTATTAATTATAATAATTAATAAATAATTATAATAATTAATAAATAAATATAATAATTAATAAATAATTATAATAATTAATAAATAATTATAATAATTAATAAATAATTATAATAATTAATAAATAATTATAATAATTAATAAATAATTATAATAATTAATAAATAATTATAATAATTAATAAATAATTATAATAATTAATAAATAATTATAATAATTAATAAATAATTATAATAATTAATAAATAATTATTATTAATTAATAATAATAATAATTAATTTATAAATAATTATTAATTAATAAATTATAATTAAATAATTAATAATTATTAAAATAATATATAATCAATTATATTAATTAATAATAATAATTGATAAATAATTAGTAATTAATAAATTATAATTGAATAATTAACAATAAATAATTATTAATTACTTGAATTATTGAATACGTTACTATTCTAATAATCATATATATATAAAGTCAAAGCTCGATAACACAACATTGACGGGACGGAGTTTTCATGTTGAGTTAGCGAGTATGTTGAGTTATCGGATGTATAAATTAATGACTTAATTAATGTTTTGTTTACATAAATGCATTCAAAATAGTACTCGTATTATAATATAAAAATTATAATTGTATTTTTACGTTTATATATTTATATCCATATATTATTAAATAAAACCATGTTGAATAATGTATGTTGAATTATATTTGTTGAGCAATGTAGTTTTATTTTTTGTAAAAGATACGAATCCAACAACATATGTTTGTGATATTTTGATTGTTCATAAATGTTGAGTTATCGGATGTATATTTACATGTATACATGTATACATGTATACATGTATACATTATAATGTATAGGCTATGATTATAAAAACGATGTTGAGTTATATGTATTTTGAGTTACATTTGTTGAGTAATAGGGTTTTTGTTAACATGTAAAAGATACGAATCCAACCAAATATTTGTTGGATGTTGAGTTATACGCAATGTTGAGTTATCGGCATGTTGACTTACCGAGCTTCTACTGTATATCAGTATATAGTATTTAGCCAAGGGTATTTAGTAAAGGTGTAAGAGGAATACTATAGTATTATATAGTAGTATATATATATACTATATACACCACATATGGCATATATGCTATAGCATATATATATATATATATATATATATATATATATATATATATATATATGTATATATATATATATATATATATATATATATATATATATATACCATATAGATAGATAGATATAGTTTATTGTTTAAAACAAACAAAATGACATAAAACAATAATAATAATAAAAAAACAAATAACGAATATAAACGAATATATATAATGATTTATAAATTCCATGTTACATATGGTTAAGATATAAAATTAACAAATGATATAATAAAAATAATAATAAAAAGGGGAATTATTCAAATGCAAGCACTTACTCACCGTATCAACTTTAGGGAAAGGGGTCCTCAATCCCTGTGCCTTGGGGGTACAAACTTGACCCAAGAGTTTGTCCACTGACACCCGTAATACCCGATAAATAATGATAAAGAGAATGCAACCGAATAAATTAACCCCATAAAACTAAAAATAAAATAATATAATAATTGAATAATAAAAATTAATAAAATAAAATAAAATTTAAATATTAATACAATGAATTATCAAGCCTTGTAATAAATTGATTGACCGAAGTTGCTGAAAACGTATAATTAGATAGCAAATTCCAAGGAGTTGAAATACGATTACTAAAATAATTCAGAGTAACATTAGTCTTGCATTTGTCTTTTCGAACTTTAATGGAAGGACCTCGACTTCTTGATGAATACGTTTCAAGTAGCCCCGAGCAATCAACATCAACTAGACCATTTATAATTTTATTGGCAAGAATCAGATCAGCCCGTAACCTGCGTTGAGATAATGAAGTTAACTTTAAAAATAATAACCTATTTTCATAATTTGTATATGGTATACCACATCTATAGAAAAGCCTTTTAGTGAATGTCCTTTGGACTTTTTCAATTTTATTTTTTAGGCCTACATATATATTAGAAGGGTTCCAAATACAAGAATTATATTCTAATAAAGGTCTAACATATGTTATAAAGGCTTTTGTTAGGTAACAATAGTCATTAATAATAAAGCATCTAAATATAATATTCAGAATATTAAAAGCTTTACTGCACATTTGGTTTATATGAGTGTCAAATGTCAGTTTAGTGTTAAAAATTATTCCAAGATCTTTAAACTCTGTTAGACTATTTAATTGAATATTATTTATAGTATACGAATGTGTATTGATATTCCCAAATGTCATAATTGAACATTTTTGAATGGCAAGTTCAAGGTCCCATTTACACATCCAGGATGATAGTTCAAATAGCCCGGATTGCAGAACCTTCCGATCATCTATAGATTTATAGATAATTGATATATATATATATATTATATATAATATAGTATCACATATTTATTCAAAATGTACTTGTAGACAAATATAGTATCAAATATTTATTCAAAATGTACTTGTAGACAAATATAGTTTTAAACGGTTTATGAATTAAAATTTGTATATATTAATACAGAGTATAAATCATTTAACTTAATCTAATGATATTCCTTCAGGAATATGCAGAATATACGTATTAATTTTTAAATATTGTTATTAATGGATAATAAATCAAGGAAACGGTGTTCTTGATAACATTATTCTATTTTAAATATATTATCATATAGGTGGCATAACTAATGATCGAATTAATAGTATCTATACATTTTAATGGATATTTTAAAATAGTTGAAAGAAACTTACTACATTATTATGTTAATCGATGGTTACCCGAATAATTACCCGACATGATACCCGAACCGAAACTAAATTTAAAATAAAGATTTGAGACCATTCAAATCTTTCCAAATACCCGAAAATTAAAGATTTGAACCGAACCGAAAAAAAAAGTTTTAAGATTTGATATTTGAGATTTGAAATTTTACAGCACTAGTTTATACATATATGTTTTATGCATATATATATAGTTGTAGTAGTGAGTAAAGTAATTGTAGTACGTGTAAAGTATTAAGTATATAGTATAGTATTAATTATATAATATACTTATATATATACTTATAATTATATACCTATATATATATATTAATATGGAAAAAGTAATTTCAGCAGTAAATGACTGTATATCATAACAATATGGCGATATATCACCTAAATAAAATAGTAATTTAGAAAGATAACTAATTTATATTATCTGATTTCTATATATATATATATATATATATAGAACCATTTGTATATATATATACTTATATATATATATATATATATATATATATATATATATATATATATATATATATATATATATATAGGTATGTATTATACCTATGTATACATATAATATATTATATTATATAATATATTAATATGTATAATATATTATATTATATATACTTAATACTGTAATATATACTTAATACTTTACACGTACTACAACATATATGTTTAAATATAAATACATAGGTGATGAATAACAATTATGATATGACAACCTATATATATATATATATATATATATATATATATACATACAGTGAAAGCCGCTTATATCGACATGGTTGTGTAAGCTCCAAAAATGTCGATATATGCGTATTGTCGATATGAGCGATAAGGGCGTAGCCCTAATGATGTATAACGCATTAGTTTATTTAAAATAAATTAATGTAATAATATAATATATGCATATAATATAATAACAAAAAAGGTTTAATTACATGTTTATTAAATAATATTAATATTATTTAATAACTAATTATTTACACACCCATCGCAATTCAATCAAAGAATATATTAAAAAGTATTACTCTATAGAGTAGGTATATAATATATAATATAGTATACTATATAGTATATATTATACTTAACTATAAAGTATAGGTTATATTTAACCTATATAGTATACAGTATACTGATTAATATAATGGTTAAGTATAACCTATATATAGTCAGTGATGGGCAGGATAGCGATAATTGATCGGCGATCCTGGATCGGCTTATTTGATTCACGATCTTTATATTTATAAGAATATTTGTCTATTTTATTATTTATGTTTTTGATAGTTTTTGTTATATAGTTATATAGTTATATCTTATTTTTAAATTATTGCATGTATGTATATATGCATACTATATTATACTATTAGTTTATATATTCGAAATACAATCATGTATAATAAATAATATGATGATATTTAGACATATTGTATAATAATGAATTACTTTATTAAATATAACATAGGATATAGAAAATATAAAAAACTAATGGAAACTAATGACGTAACAATTCGTGATGCGAATGTTAGCAAGTTATTGATATTATGACCAAAATCTATTTTAAGAATTGTTAATTACAACTGAACTCATATACCTGCATCTGTTGATGTAATGCACCACCGACTTGTACTCGATAAAGAGAGTTGATCCATGCAATGTATTTATATATCATATAATAGTTTATAGTATTACCGTACCATATAGTACTTTAATATAATATATTTAACTATTTATAGTATTACTTATAATAGATAACATGATATTCAGATATAAATTGAATATAAATATATACCTACATAATGAGTCATAGGTGTTAGTACGTAATAGTGACGCCAGTAATTAAGTGTACTATACACTACTGACACAATAATATATGACTACGGATTATATAGTTCATCGTTACTTTCATACTTTTTACTTATGTTAATGTTTTGATATTTGTATATGATAAAAACTATGTATCAACAACTGAGTACAAACGTTGTATCTCTCGCGTACTTTAGTATTATAAAACTATAATATTATAATTAATTTTAATTAACATAAATATAATATAGTATTAATACTGATATATAGACCTATAGGTCTACCTACAAGTATTGTGTAATATACAATATGCAATATGTTTATATAATATGATATAATATATTATAGCATATTATATTATATATGATACATATTTGTAGGCCTATCTAAATATTTATCAATTACGTAAGATATTAAATATCACATTATTTATAGATAAACTGACGATATTGAGTAGTAGGGGAATAGCAATGAATATATGAGAATACTTTTCATACAAATTAAAATTTGTAAATAATTTGTTTTATAATAAATTTGTCGATATAAGCGGATTCAATTCCAAATATTACCTTATAAATATGTCGATAATGCCGAATTATCGATATAAGTGGATTGTCGATGTACGCGGATTAATTTACATGTAAATAGGTTAAACCAACAAAAATATCTCGAAATGTCGATGTAGCCGAATTATTGATGTACGACGTTGTACGTGGCTGTCGAAGTAAGCGGCTTTCACTGTATATATATATATATATATATATATATATATATATATATATATATGTATAAAACATATGCGTATAAACTTATTTATACATAAACTTTTATTTGTATTTGTATATATGTATATGTATAATATACTAATATATTTATCATGAGATATATTAAACTAGATTTAAAAATAAATAAATAAATTTCATGTTAATATATTATATAATACATTTTATTTTCGATATCGATTTTCTAAAGAATTTAATAAACTTAATTTTATTTTATGTATTTAATTTAACTGTGCTTTATATATTTCATTTATACTTGTTTATTGGCTTATTTGTATATTACATTTCAATTTTTTCACCTCATATTATTTAATTATAAAAATAATTTGTATTAATGTTGATATGATATGATTTTAATATATGTTGGTGTAATATATTTAATATATGTATAAATTATATATATATATATATATATATATATATACAAATGGTTCTATATATATATATATATAGAAATCAGATAATATAAATTAGTTATCTTTCTAAATTACTATTTTATTTAGGTGATATATCGCCATATTGTTATGATATACAGTCATTTACTGCTGAAATTACTTTTAATAACATAATAATTAAGTTTAATGGTATACTAGGATATAGCCTATTAATGAATATAGTACTTTATAAAGTTAAAATAAAAAGCATTAATTTATCACAATTGCGTGTGTTTTGTAAATTTTACTTGATGTGATATCATTGAACTAAACATGATATAAAGTATGGCCATCTAGTGGATAAATTCCACATTTTCAGGTGGCCACCTTAATCATTTCAATTAGATATGCTAAAATAAAAAACTGATTCGGCAGTCCTCTTGCATATCATAAGATGTATCTATATTGAACACATTATCGTATTAGATCTAATATTTATAAAGTTATACAACATTATCTAAAAGTGGCCACATTACCCATCTTTCCCCTATATATATATAGGATTTCTATAAGAATCCTATAGGATTTAATTTTTTTTTTTTTATTATTTTTTAATATGTACTATTTTACACTAAGATTCACATTTACATTTTTTTAATATTGTCACTATTTAAATGTTACTATTCTATAGGATTTACATTTATTTATTTTTATTATTTTTTAATATATGTACTATTTTACACTATAGTGTAATCTTATAAGATTCACATTTACTTTTTTTTAATATTGTCACTATTTAAATGTTACTATTCTATAGGATTTAAATTTATTTATTTTTATTATTTTTTAATATGTACTATTTTACACTAAGATTCACATTTACATTTTTCAATTTTGTAATATGTACAATTTTAATTTTGCCACTATTTAAATGTTACTATTCTATAGGTTTAAATTTATGTTTTTTATTATTTTTTAATATGTACTATTTTACACTAAGATTCACAATTTAAAAATATTTGTATATATACTATTTAATTTAGTCATTATTTAAATTTTACTATTCTATAGGATTTAAAATAATTTTTTTTTATTTTTTTTAATAGATACTATTTATTATCTAAGATTCACATTTACATTTGATTAATTTTGTAATATGTACTATTTTAATTTTTCCACTATTTAAATTTTACTATTCAATAGGATTTAAAGTCATTTTTTTATTTTTTTTTAATAGATACTATTTATTATCTCTGATTCACATTTACATTTGATTAATTTTGTCACTATTTAAATGTTACTATTCTATAGGTTTAAATTCATTTTTTTTATTATTTTTTAATATGTACTATTTTAATATTTATATGCTTAAAATCTGTTATTATATTATTATTATTATTATATACAGGGCCGGCATAAGCATACTATGGGCCCCGGGCAAAAAAAAACACATGGGCCCCATAATAATTTGTATAACATATTAATAGGGTCATTCTATCAATAACTAATATATTTATAACTATTAAATTATATATATATATATATATATATAAATGATATAGGTTATATTATTATTCTAAGCATAATAACTGCCTGTGTGGCTCAGTGGCTAAGGCGTCAGACACATAAGCAGTAGGACACGGGTTCGAGCCTCGTCCGGATTATTAGTTAATTTTATAAAAATGGGTCTTAAAATATTATTTAGAAGTGATCTTATATAATTGTGTATAAATAAATTATCGGCTCTCGTTAAAACCATGGATGCCTTAACATGAGAGCGGCTTCGAAGGGACATTAGAGCCATATATGGTATTAAGTGAAAACTTAATCTAAGTTCCTGGATAGGATGAAAGGACTCCACCAAATAAAAATAACAAATAACAAAACAAAAAATAATACAATTATGTACAAATATTTAAAATCTTTCAATTTTGAGTTTTATAAATGTTAGTTTTTCATATATATTTACATGTTTCGTGTGAAGGAGGTGCCCTTTAAGATATGTATAATATATAGAGGTATAACTCATTCACTCCATGGATGGACATATATAGTAAGTTGCACCCTTACATTCATTGCAATATAATATTGTATAAGATAATAAATTAATTAATTAGTAAAAAATAAAAATGATATAAGTATAATTAAATATTTATATTACTCGATTTCATCTCTAAAAAATGATTAGTATGTATTAATTACCAATTTAATTAATTAGCTTTGATTATAAAGATAATGTATCCATACTTAAAAGTATTTATTATGTCAGAAAATGTCATAGAAAATTATTTATAAGTTTAAGTTTCGAGAAGCTTAAACTATTATCTCTCAAGTTTAATTATTTGCCATTAAATACAAGGTATATTCGGATGAAAATTTCTACATTTATATATATATCCCACCATATATTGTATATAATAGTGTTTGGATAGTCCATTCCTTTGAGGTGTATATCAATACAGTATAATATATATTAAAAAAATGTTATATACCTACTTATCAATTAAATTGTCAAATATTGGTAGAAAATAGTTATTTTGAACTTGCATATGATGTAAATTCAATATTTGATCAAGTGATATAATTATACTAATTCTTTTGTAATTTGTTTTGTTTGTATACTCCAATAAAATTCTCACAATCATTTATTTTCTAGCCTATATATTTAGAGAGTATATACATATTTTTTATTACCGCTATTATTTTCTCAATTGAACCTAATTGCAACACTTTCATGATCGACTTTATTCTACAAAGTAATTAGCTTCAAGTTGTTCATAATATTGAAGTATCAAATTCTTGCATTTTACTGAATAAATACATTGACTCTATTAATGTAATTTACGTAAAGTACATATATAATATCAGATATATATCGTAGTTATATAACTTATGTAAAAATAGGAAGTCCACAATATAATGCACTATAGGTATTATATTATAATAGCATTAGCTTGTGATAACCATCTTATATTCGATACTACTTTTAATACAATATAGTATATCCTTTATTTAATCTAGATTTTAAAATATTATATATTTAGGTTTGCTAATTAAACTATATTGATTTGGTATGAAACCACAAATATTTCTGCAATTGTAGTTGATTCAACGGTATTTTGCCCAACCAGATTTAACAAAGGCGCAGCTCAGGGGATTGCCAATAGACTATGGTTTATTATGAAATATTGCATTTCATTTAATATTCTAGACATATTACTGACATTGTCATAATCTTGAGCTCTATAATCTTTTATATTTATATTATTATTAAAAAATATTCTAATAAATCATTATCTAAATATTTACCAGTGTGATAATTAATCTCTAGGTAGGGATTATATCCTATCCTTTTTCTCCCAATCTCATTCTTACATCAATAAATATTAAATAATCATACCTTACTTGGCATATATGATGACGATTGTTAACTGATCTATGTGATAGATCTTGAGTTTAGTCTACTGATATACTATATAGTATATAGTATATATATAGTATATACTATATAATATTTTGAATTTTTATTTCTTCAATAATTTATATCTCACCTGTTCTCATTTTAATATCGTCATTGTGGGCGTGTATATGTAAATAGATATACGAGGGTGATGTCAATATAATAATTCATTTGTAAGTAACCTACTATTTAGCTAATTGTAAAAAAAATTCTTTAGTTTTATATATATATATATATATATATATATATATATAATATCCTTTTCAATAAATATAAATATAATTTATATCTGTAAATATTCTAGTAAAAAGATAATAATTTAGAAATTTTTGTAAAATTCACTTTTCTCATATGCCTAAATAACTCATATTTAATTAATGTATTATATTATTTTTATTTGTTTAATTAAAATTAATAGTATATAAGAAAATAGAATGTATAAAAAATACTGTTTATAAATTTTTTTTATTTAATAAATAGTAAAAAAATGTTTCTCAAATAATTTATGGGCCCCCCAAAATGTTGGGCCCCGGGCAATTGCCCGGTTTGCCCCCCCCCCTTGAGCCGGCCCTGATTATATATATATATATATATATATATATATATATATATGTTATGTAGTGTATATTAGTGTATATGTGTGTGAGAATGAATTATCTGTAGATCAGCGCGCGGTAATGAATAAGCGGTATAATTGTGGGTATGAATCGTATATAAGTAAAATATTATATATCGTGAGGCGTTGAGTATTCGGCGAGTGCACTCGCATATATATATATATATATATATATATATATATATATATATATTAAATATATATAGAACAAAAATATTTGAATATTTATTATTTTAAATAAATGTAAATAACATATAAATAAATAAATATACAAAAACAAAAAATATTTTACTTATTTCACAATTTTCGCCGAAATAATGAAATTCTTCATAGTAAACATAAAAAAGGACAGAACCTTTCTAGGTTCCACGGTGTTCGTGTTGTCGAGAATGGCGCGAGTTATCTACGTCGTCACGTGGTTTATAATTAAGAAGTCGTCGACGCTGATTGGCCAGTGCGTCCAGGAAACCGTCACCGACTTCGATCGAGTTATGATCAAGTGTAGAAGCCGACTCATCGTCTACGTGTGGGCTACTGTTGCTCTCGCTTTTAATTGGATGAAGCTCGCCGTCACGGCTGCCAGACGTTTCGCCATTTCGGTTACGTTGACCACGTTATCCGAAGCTGGAGATCTGATGGCGTTCTACGCGTGTTACTTGTGCCTAACAACGATAACCATGGTGATGATGATACGCTACGAGATAGTGCCATTCCTATACACGAGAGCCGAGCTGTCCTGCAAGCGATTTGCCCAAGTCACTGATATTATGTCACGTATGATTATGCAATACTTCGTACGTCTCGAGATGCGGGTGAAACGCGCCTGGTACGACAACGGGTACCTTGGCGCCGACCATCGGTACCGGAAGAGGGAGGAGCTAAATAAGCTGATCGTCACGGAGGTGAGGCGTGCGTTACGCGGGAAACATCGGAAGCTACTCGTGCGCATGATCAGACTGTTTGTATTCACGGTCAGATTCGGTTTGCCTATGTTGGTCGCCTATCAAATCGACTTACGAATGCTTATTCACGGTTCGTACTGTTTCTATTTACCGGTGACGTCGTGATCTTTATAGATTCGTGCACGAATGATGTTGTTTTATTTTTATTTTTCATACTTTAAATAATAAGTTTCTCAAAAGCGCATAGTCAGTATTATAGTTATTATTATTATTAAATAGTTATTGACTACAAAACATAATATGTTTATCAGCATCAGTATACTGACCATATATGGTTACTGTAGATTTAATGTAAAATACGTATAGAGATAACGTAGTTTATATAACTACCTACCTACCTACCTACCTACCTACAGGCCCATAGCTACGGTGGGCCTTCGGGGGCAAGGCCCTCCCTGCTGATCGCCAGGCCACCCTTGATAATTGCCAGACCCCATAGGATTTTTTTTAAATAGTTTTTTAGATATTTATTGCCATTTAGGTGATAATAAAAATAAATAAATTATAAATAAAATCTTTAACATATTATCTTAATGCAGATCTTAAAGGGTGTATCCCACTACAAGTATTTCCGGCATCTTGCCGTGCATATTTTAACTTTAAAACGATTTTCTATCAAGTTAACTATAATTGTAGTGGGAAACCCACTTACTTTCCGGCAACTTGACCAAAATATAATAACTACATTAAACTTGACTAAAATATAATAACTACATTAAACTTGATAGAAAATGGTTTTAAAGTTACAATATTTCCGGCAAGTTGCCAGAAAATCTTGTAGTGGGATACCCCCTTAACATATACCTACAAAGAAATAGATACCGAGTCTCACAAATAAACAAAATGATATCTTTAAATTATAAATATAATACAATACATACTAAATGAAAATATTATTAAAGATATCAATATATAAAATTATGTTATCATAAAATGTGATGAAACTAAACATAAATCACATATTGAACTGATATCTATTGTAATCATATATTTAGATACACAATGTGATATAAAAGTATATATACTGCACCTATATGTGCAGATATATAACAGCACAATTTACCTATCACTTTCTCTATTACATTTGAATATGATGGCAAGGCATGACATGTAATTCAATGCAGAATAAATAATAAATTATATCGATAAATACAATATTGTCATTGCTACAATCATAAATTTCACTTAGTTTTTGTAGATGATTGTACAGAATAATGAATTTATATTGATTTTTATAGAGTAGATTTTTCACAGTATTAAAAAATATATAATTCCTATTATATACAAACTATTGAAAATACGATGATCAACCATTACAATATAAGATAATTAATAATCAGTGCTGATTCTTAAAAAATTATAATGAGATAAAATTGCTTTAGATTATTTTCAAATTATGACATTGATGCATTAAAATCTATGCAAATAGATTACAAGTGTAATAACAAACTATCAAATCATATTAGAAAGTATATACTTTATTATATATATATAGATTTGTCTGGGGTCTATGTATCAGTGAAACAACCAAAATCTAGTAAGCCAGAGGTCCCGGTTTCGACTCCAGGCAGTTCTTGTTTTTCTGTTGTGTTTATCAAGAACATAATATAACAACACACAAGAAAAATAATGTTACTATTTGTATTGTATTGTCCGGGCCCTAACAGTTATTTATAACATGTAGGTCTATGAGTCTCTATGAACCTATAAGTCTATGAATACTTGATAGGTCCATTTGTATCCGATATTTGTATTGTTTTCAATATATATATATACATATATATTTGTGATTTCATTAAATAATAAATATATAAAGTATCAATTTTTTTAATTATTTATAGAGGTTGTATGAAATTTGAGTTATTTTTATAATTACAAAATAGCTTCCAGTAAAATCATTAAACTTACCAGATGGTGATGATTTAATAAATATAACGATAATCAAAATATTGAAGATGAACAAAATGTGTAGGTATATTTTAAATTTTAAATAAAATGAAATAGTCATAAATGAAGAACACCTTCAAAAAGAATTAGAAGAGTATGACAAGTTTGGAGAATTTTTAGTGTTAAGAAAATATATAAATAGATATTCATATATTCGTGTAGGTCTGACCTAAAAAAAGGGTCAGTGATAATGAAGGATTTTTATATTCATCAAAATATATGCAACCAGGTATTAAGAATTGTATAGCCTATCAACAGTGTCATTCTAGTAATAACTAACAATAGTTGTGATTCAATGTATAAATATATATATTTTATACTATCTTAAATAATTGTAATAAAATATTTTAAAAATTAATAAACTAAAAACGACTGGTGAAATAATAAAAATTAAATATTTATCCTAGTATATAGTGTGTATACAATCTGACAATTTTATAAAGATTTATTAAACAGTTAATACGTTGGAATCTTCTTAACATTATAAAGTGTGTAAAATAAAATTCCGAGATATAAGATTATAAAGTTTTTTGTGTAATAAATATGAATTAATAATGTGTATTAAATAAATATGCTATATACTATATACTATAAATTACTATTTAAAGTAGAATCAAATTATGCATCATGATGTATGCATTGTCTAATTCATCATTTGACCATAGAAGAAAGTGGGGATACTTTTAAAGGCAGAAAACGCCCTAACACATTTTTATTTCTACTATATAAATATTTTAAAAATCATAACTAGTAAACCAATAAGGACATGACATTTTGAAAATATTTTCTATAATTTCATTTATTTGAAAAATAAAAAATGGGTTTTAAGGTCCTATAATTACTTTTACATCACTATAAATGGTATAATAAACTTTATACTTTATACTTTATATTATAATATAACACTAAATATGTATATATTATATAAATAAATTATCCTTATGCTATATAGTATATACTGTAGTATATCAACTATGATATTAATAAATAACAAATAAAAATTCTGAAAACCATTTGTTATAAGCATTTTATTTTATTTTAAATATCCTAAAATATTATTGTGAAATTTTCTAAAAATATAAATTTATTTAAAATATGTAACTATTGAGGTAACGGGGATATATCCTCGCCAATATTTTATGTACAAAATCGAATTACACGATTTTTCGTGTGTTTTATATTTCCTTGGAAAAAAACTTTGCAATATGTGTTGGTTAATTTGATAAATTTGATTATATTATAAGATTTAAAAAAATTAAAGTGGCTCAGATCTCCCCATTTTTTTGGGATTACTGAACAATTTTGAATTTTTGAATTTTTCGATAAACAATTTTCTAAAAATGTTTTGAAATATAGAATATTTTATTTATTAATTATAACATATTCAATGAATACAATTATCAGTATTTTATATATGCTATCAGTTTTTTAAACAACATTATTGATTCAAGTATATTGTCCCCTAATCGTTTTTTTAATTTCACAAATTTGTATAGCTCCTAAAATGTTGGGCCCGATAAATTTCCTATAATTGTACAATAATTATATTTATCATGAATCATGATTCATGATACATTATCAGTAAAACTTATAATTTGTGAAAATCTGTTAATCTATAAACTTCAAGTCTATAAAATATAGTGGGGCCTTGCTAACGAATTTCTGGCTACATATTACCTACCTACCTAGCTACCTAGCTATCTACCCATATACGTATCTATTTATCTACCTATCTACCCAATACCTAATACCTATACAATACCTACCTACCTATATCGGTAATTGAATGACTTGACAACCAATATCAATTATCCCATTTATTATCGGTATAAACGCATATAAAAATATAATGTAGATACGAAAGTGGGTAAGGAAGAGGCTAAGATAACATGTAGATATTAAAATAATCTACTACGGCAGTAATTTCGATA
The DNA here is from genome assembly GCA_964019155.1 of Osedax fenrisi. Taxonomy (NCBI): domain Eukaryota; kingdom Metazoa; phylum Annelida; class Polychaeta; order Sabellida; family Siboglinidae; genus Osedax; species Osedax fenrisi. The sequence continues at coordinate 49,078,332 of OZ025239.1, forward strand.
AATAACGAGACCACCCGCAATCACACGTAGACTGAATAACACAATGTCACGATTATTAATACCTAGGTTTAATAGATCTTGTGTGGTGAGAGCCGAAGGAATGCCACACCAATTCCTGCACGATGCACTGAATGATATTCTCTTAGCACCTGTTATTTTCTTAACATAAGCGATGATATATGCAGTGTTAACACTAATAACACTAATAACCTACAATTGTATTAGTTAGTTTTTTTATATTGTTTTTGTCAGTATTTATTGTATCTATTGATATGTGTGTATCTATTATATATACAGTATCATTTTTATAAATTATTAAATCTGGATTCGAGTTTGGATGTGTGGTTCTAGAATAGTTATATAATTAGGTTTGTTTAGTATTGACATAAGTAAACTATTTACATAATTGTGTATATGTATTCTATTATTGTAATTATAACTATATGTTTGCATTATATGGTTTACGAAATCTTAGTTATAATTACATCTCCTCATCACAAATTTGGTATTCCTATTAGGAATTGAACATTCGTTTAGATCTACATGTTGTATATAATAATGCATATTTTAGTTTGATCGAATCGACGAAGTCTATACCATATAATAATCTAGTAGGGGATTTAATCCAGTTAGGATTTAATCCTAATTTAATCCAGTTATCCTACTAATAAATGGAGCGTGGTTACCATAATCGAGACCTCGTCCATCCGCCGAATTAATAAGCTATTTAGTATAATATGCTTTAATGTCGATATTAGTAGTAAATAATGTATTATCATATATGATATATTGTATTACTTCACTATAGTATATTGGAGATGACAATTTTATTATAATATTATTTGGGAGGGTTTGTAGGGTGTATTTATGGGATCATAATTTCCACGTATAGAGTTTACTCGTTTGATGGCGCATAACTGGTATTGTTAATAACCTATTGTTAACAATATACGGGTGATCGCTAATCATACATTACTACATGGTGCATAAAATACACCAAGAGAAGTATCAATGGGTAGTTGCAACCACCGTATAACAAAAGACCTAATTGATCTATCCATAGTGTTCAATGAATTAATATATACATTAGAGAAAATTAGCATATGTAATAAACTTGGTAAAAGAAAAAATGTAAGTAGGTTTAGTTGATATAAAGGTTATTAAGGTTTAGTTGAGGTTTTAATAATGCTTTGGTTATTTATATTAATTTATATGTTAATTCTATTACTATTGTATTATTTTTATTATATATAGGTCCTATTTCGATCAACATCAATAGTCGATGGTTTAAGGGAAATATTATTAACTACTATAAATCTATATAGATTACAGATCCATTGCTTTTTAGTAGGGTTTATAATAATGTTAAGAGTTGCATTCTTTGCTGGATTGATATCAAGCCCACATTCTTTAAGTCTATGTAAAAACAGTATCTACTTGGGCTTGAAGACTAATTTCATCCTTTGCAAAGAGTACAAGATCATCAGCAAATGCCATATATGTAAGTTACATAAAGTAACGATGCTATTATTATGTATGCTAATAGAACTGGGTAAATCAGAAGTTGCGTAATCAATTACTTCATTAAACAATAATGATGACATAGGATCACCTTGTTTTACGCCACGATTAACTAAGATACTAGGAGATATTCCTTTCTTATATTTAAGCTGAGTATTACAATTAGTGTAAGTATATTTAATGTACTCTATGATTGTTGTGGGTAATTCATATTTATCTACCTATCTACCTATATACATATCTACTTATCTACTTATATACCTATATACCTTATTTACCTACCTACATATCTACGTAGCGGAAAGTAACCGAATACGGACAGTGCCCGAATACAGACACTCTAGGTATCTCAGAAACCATAAATCCTACAAAAAAATGTTTAATGAATAAAATATTCATAATTATATAAATAGTTTAAAAAAGTATTTTTTTATTTTTTTATTTTTTTATTATTTAAAATATTGCTGATATATCCAATAAACTGATTTTTTTATTACATTTTTAAATTTATGAAAAAAAAATTCAACTTAAAACCTTCTCAAGAATATACAAATGTATCGATATAAAATATAACACTATATTATTAAAAAATAAATCATTCTAAAAATGATATATATCATTTTTATATTTGTTATCAACTATTAACTATCATATAAGTCCCTAATACGGACAATCTAGATGTCTTAATACGGACACCATATCAGTGATTTAATTAATACCACAAATAAAGATAAATCTAAAATATTTATTATTTAGATACTTAAATTGTATTATTAAGTACAAAATAATAAAAATAAATAAATTATTAACTAATTAAATTAGAATAGATTGTTCATAAACTTAATTATAAGTAATGTAATTTTAATTTATATTATTGGTTCCCAGTAAGTAAAGTAATCAACGATCGTAATCAGATTACAATCGAACAAGTAATCAGATTACAATCATGGGGCTATGTATTGATTACGATCACTTATCATCGTTCGATTACGATCAGTGATTACGATTTGATTACGATCACTTATCATCGTTCGATTACGATCATTGATTACGGTTTGATTACGATCACTTATCATCCTTCGATTATGATCAGTGATTACGGTTTGATTACGATCACTTATCATCGTTCGATTACAATATTAAACTAACTGACTTAACATGAATAACAAATAAGGATAACACAAGTTTTTTATATAAGTGATTATTTATTACTGTTATGTTCTTGAGGCGTTATTTAGGTAATTTGCTATCTTGGACAAAATAATTTATCCTCAAGCCTATATTTATGATGTAACACTTCTGTATGATAATAAAAAATATAATTAGTTCAAAATTATATATTTGTTATCTCAATTCAGATTATTATTATATTGAGAAAATACTTATTCAAATTCTAATATCCAAAAAACCTAGCAAAAATACAAAACACACACAATAATTTTTGCCAACCAAGTGTAAAATATATATATTATAGATCTGTTTATATTTAATTAGCAACAATTAAGAAAACAGCCGTACGGATTTACAAAATTTAAATGGCTACTAATTCTCTAGGATAGTAGTATTGTCATTGTTCGGAAGAATTTTTCCACCGCTACACCTATAATAATTACGTAAAATGTCCTTTTAGAGCTATTTTCGACATATCGGGATATCTTTAGATTATAGAAAAACATGTTTCACACATAAAATGTATGCGAATGTGAGGTGTATAGTAAAAATGTAATTATATTCACTTTACTTTAATTAAGGCATTCGTAAATGGCAATAAATGGTGATAACGTTTATGTTTTCGCTATATTTTACTAAGTTTTAAATTTGTATAAACACTTAAATTTAAGTGTATGTTATAAATAAATAAATTGTTTCCAGTTATTAAATCTTTTTTTACATCTACGTTCCTTACGATCCCACTAAAAGTATAATACCCGGGCAACGCCGGGTCGTAGTTATCTAATCTACTATATAAAAGTAAGTCTATTTTCTAAATTTGCTTAGCCCAGCAAATAATATATTCGACGCTTTTGGACACCATGCGCCTAAAAGTTCCGGAATTAATTCGTCGCTTTGATGACAATTTTCACCCAAAGGTGTCGAATTGTTCTATTGTACTTTAGACACCGTTGTGCCCAAAAGTATTGAATTTGCACATAAAAGTTATTATACTTTGGGCCCAAAACTTCTATTATATTATTTACAGGAAACTATTTATAGCTTTATATCTATATATAGATGATCTATGTATATATTCTTAAGTATTTATAAATAAAGCATATAGGTTATATATAAATATATAGAGAGATATATATATATATATATATATATATATATATATATATATATATAAATAGTTATACAATTTATATGTTATATATATGCAATTATTATTTAATATTAATCCATATAAAAGTATATGATTACTATAATTAAAGTAAGAACATAAATGGTTATGTTATTATCTTTCAAATATTGGACCAATGCTTTGGAAACAATTAAATTGAAATAAACCTAGCCTACTATATATACTATTAATAGTTTTAACATATATATATATATATATTATATATTATTGAAAAAGTATACATGTATGTAATCACACTCGAATGTGTACAGAGTTTAAATATGATAAATTATTATTATAAATTGTGATATACATTATATATTGTGATATGATTATTTTAGGCCAAATGAGGAGGACAACCCAATAAACGATTTTACACTTTATTTGGGGGAAAACAATTACACTACTTAATAACACGCATTAAAAAAACACTTCTACTTATATTTAAGTGATCAATAATGTAATAATAGTTATATGGATAATAATAATTGCATCCAGCAAAGCTGAGTAACGTTTAAACACATCTGAACGCATGCAGCGTCGACCGAAAATATAATGTCGCAATGTAAAAGTCATGATGACTACATTTTCACATTATATTCCTTCAGGCGGAATATTTATTCCACATTCTATTAAATACTAAATATAATATAAGGTTGCATATGGAATCATGCTACTAGCATATATCTAATGAGGGCTTCACGGAGATTCTATGATAATCACGAAGGAAGCGCAGACTTATATTGTCATCTCTAAGGCTCAACATCATTGATTATCATGGACTGATGTAGTCATCTTGAAGGCAACACGTTACTGGATATCATGGACTGCTGTGGATTGAGTGATTTTTATTTTAGTAAATATATATATATATGGATATAGCATATATAGCACATGGATATATATATATATATAGCAGATGATATTGCATATTAAGTGAAGGTATCAAAGAAGCCTAAGAGATGCTCACTCGAGTCGAAAAATCAGCTAAACGAGTAGGACTAAGCATGAATACATGGAAAACGAAATATATGAGTTACAATACTAATCAACAGTTTGAAATCAAAGCTATAGATAGGTCAAATCTGAAAAGCGTTGAAGACTTCAAGTACCTAGGGGCATGGATAGACAGCAGTGCAAAAGATTTGATCAGAAAAGCGCTTGCTTGGAGAACATGTTATCAAATGAGGAATATCTGATAATCAACTCTTAGTAGGAAACTAAAACTCAGACTCATGAATAACACAGTTGAATCGGTTCTGCTGTACGGATGTGAGACTTGGACCCTAGCAAAAACACCACTCAAACAACTTGATGGTATATACACTCGAATTCTACGAATGATATTAAACGTAGAGATGATGAAGTTGTTTCGGATCTAGTTCTTTGGGAACTAACTTATGGAACTAGAAGACGGGGAAGGCCACCAGAAAACACATCAGGAATCTGGAGCGCGAAACTGGTATACCGGTGAGCGAGATGAGAGTAGCTATTATTAACCGTGCTGTTTGGAGAACTTTTACTGTCCCGAAATCAATAATCCCGAAATAAGAATATAATAATATATAGTTAATATAGTATAAATATTTGCTAACGTAGTTGTTATCTCGAAGGTGAAAGTATATGGACTGTTGTGGTTCATCTTGAAGACGCGATTAAATAATAATCATGGGCTGCTGTTGTCATCTAAATGGATATATAATATATATATATAAATATATATATAAATAAGGTTATAAGTAAACTTATATATTTAATATAAATTAATAGATTTGTGTATAGTTTTTTATACATATGTATATGTATTAGCTCTCATTATAATCTGATTGCATTAGCATGAGAGTGGCTTTCAAGATAATAAAATAACAACAATATATACAAATGAATCATAACTGATGAACATATGACCACTTCTTTACTTACTAAATGACACTGACATGCTAGCTTATACGATGAATATATATTTTATGTGTTATAACATTATAACGCTTCGTCAGGTTGACTGTGCATTGTAGCCTTTGATTTCGAAATACGTATTCCGTTACTAACAACCTATATCCACTTATATAGTTACATATAAATGTCTATAATGAAACTTACGTCAAGCTTTCCAATAAAATATGCTAACTAAATACAAAATTGTACCTACAATATTAGTAATTTATAAGATTAAATTTTACATACAATATAATGTCCAAATATAAAAATTTCTCATTACATTATTTCAGGCGGAATATTTATTCCACAATCTATTAAATACACAATATAATATAAGATTGCATATGGAATAATACTACTATTATGCATGATGGAAATGCTGGATAGTACCTTGATCAGTCAGCATCTATGAGGGCTTCACTTAGATTCTATAGTCATCACGATGGCGTCACAGACTTCTATTGTTATCTCTAAGGCACCACGTCATTGATTATCACAGAAAGCTATTGTCATCTTGAAGGCGACACAGCACTAGATATCATCGACTGCTGTGGATTATTGAGTTTATATTTAATTAAATATAGTTATATACTTATAAATATTTACTAACGTTATTGTCATCTTGAAGGAGAAAGGTTGATTTTGTCACCTCAAATGCGACACGTCACTGAATATCACAGACTGCTGTTGATGTATTGATTTTTGGTTTAAGCAAATATATAGTTGAAAGTATAATTATTTGCTAACATTATTGTTATCTCGAAGAAGAAATTTTACGGAAAGATATTGTCATCTCTAAGCTGGTATCATAGAAGGCGGACACGGGCTTCTGTGTTAATATCGAAGGTGTTACGTCACTGAATATCATGGACTGCTGTTGAATGATTTAATTTTTTAAGCAAATATATCTATATACGACTATAGTCGAAATATATAGTAGAAATAGTCGTAAGTATAAAGTTGTAATATTTTCTAACGTATTTGTTATCTCAAAGGCGAAAGTATATAGACTGCTTATGTTCATCTTGAAGGTGTCTTGTCAATGATAAGTAAGGACTGCTTTTCAAATCTAGATGGATGTATGATATATACAAATAAGATTATAAGTCAACTTATATATTTAATATAAATTAATTGGTTTGCATTATAGTTTAGAGTTTTGGATATATATCTATATGTATAGATATGGTTATAATCTGATTGAATTAACGTGAGAGTAGTTTTGAAAGTAATAACAAACAACAATATATATATATATATATATATATATATATAATATATATGAATGAAATAACTGATGAAAATATGACCACTTCTGTAATTACTAAATGACACTGTAGCCGTTGATTTTAAAATGCGGGTTTTATTTCTAATAACTTATATTCACATATGTTTTTAAACAGAACATAAGTCAAGCTATCAAATAAAATAAGATAGCCAAATACAAAATGTTAACTACATTATTTTATTATTGAATAAGTAATTTATAAAATCATATAATCACTACCAATATACTAGCTCTAGCCATAAAATAGTCATACCCACATCATCCACACTGAAATCATAGGCTACATTGCTCAAATAAATATAAAATATACTATATTTCATTTTGTTATAAACAAGGTCATAAGAATATGCATTGTGTAATATGAATTTACAGACTGTAAACACAAATATACAGTGGGTAATATACATTTTTTAGTAATTTTAATATTTCGTCATATGAATATATTATTAAATTAATTATACCTATATAATATAGAAGAATAAAAAAGGATTTTAGCACAAATATGTATGATAAAATATATAAACATATTTAACATTTAATATTTGTACTACAAATTATCAATAAATTATAAAATATATATATATATATATATATATATCTATAGATAGTCTATGAGATAATACAACATATCTATTTATTTTAGTAATATAATACTATATTATATAATCACTATATAATTTAAAAGTGTATTACATATGGATTCCAATGATCTCGTACGAAGTGATATCGTCAAGATTGGTGTTATAAATGTTAATTAAATAATTATTTATAGATGGTAGAATAGATATTGAACACAAAATAATCAAACCAAAATATTCCAAACGAGATCACTGGTTACCTTGAATATTATATAGTATATAATATAGGTTACTTAATATTAATATTTTTAAAAAGTAATCAATTATATATGGTATCCTAGTAATATTGGTAAATATTAAAAATCGAATCGTGTGCTCTAAATAACAAAAGTTACGGTTTAAAATAGATCGTGAAATTTGGTATACATTTTATATTATCATAATTATTATACTTTCAAAGTAACTTTGATAGTGTAAACATATATATTTATAAATATAGTATAATCATTATACTAATTAATGAATTAATTCATAAGTATATTATAATGAATAAAATATAATAAACAAATTACTAGAATATATATTTCTACTATTAAATATATTATATTATTATAATATTTATATGAAAGGAATAATAATTATGAACATATAAAATATATACGTAATTTAGTGGTCTATTTAGAACAGTCTCTTTCGTTATTTAAAGCTCTCACGTGATTCTATTTTTAAATATCTACGTCTACAATTATGATAACACAAGTTTAACTTGTTTAACAAGTTCAAGTTTAAGTTATACATGTATAACTTAATTAATTTTATTATAAAGAATTAAATATACAGTATATGATATACATAAATAAACACAATTATTGACTATATATAGTATATATTATAATAGGGTATATACTATAATCATTAGGATCAAACGAAATATATGTCCACCGGTCAATTTAACTGACAGTGTTAAAGTTTAACAGTCAATATTTGTTTATTATATAACTTATATTAAACGAAAAAATATAAGGTCATAACTATGCTGAATATATAATATGGCCTCTGTATATGTTAAATACTAATGACAGGGTCAAATATATAATACCCAACGGGTATTACCCGTTGCGGGAGTTGACATGCTCGAGCGCTTATGATATGTTTGTAAACTGTATATATATATATATATATATATATATATATATATATATATATATATATATATACAGTTATACATATACTATATGATATACATTGTATATCTATTTATATATTGAATATTATATTCAATATAATATTCCACTGTAATTTAGTAATAATAGCGTATTTAAGGGCGCCAGTTATGGTGTTTTACATGGTGAACATAGGAGATGTATGATTTACTAAAAGCACAACAACTAATAATATACAAATTTATTATTTATTAATAATATACAAATTTGTATTCATATCTATTTATATATATTCCAATGTAATTTAGTAATAATAGCGTATTTAATAATATTATATTAAATATACAAGTATATTTCTTGAATTATGTTATCGTTTGCACTCGAGCATGTCAACTCCCGCAACGCGTATTATTATTATAATAATTATAATTATTAATAATTATAGATTTGACCCTGTCATTAGTAATCAAAATAGTCGGAGGCCATATTTAATATAATATTATATAATATGATATTATATATAATATATAGTTCATAACTATTGGTCCAGCGTTCATTATAATTAAATTTAAGTTAACATTATCGATTTTGTTAAAAGTATCAACATGAAACCGAACGTTTTAATAATAATTATCATAATTAATTATTAATTTAATAATTAAATTATTAATTATGAAAAATAAATTATTTTTATCACAATTAAATAACTCATTGAATATCTAATTATTATATATATATAACATATTATTTTATACGTATATATTATATAATATACAATACAAATTAAAATACAATTATTTTATTAACGATATAATATTCAATATTATAGCATTTTAAATTATAATAATAATATTATTAAATAATATTATATTAAAAATAAATACATGTTTTAAATAACTTAAATACTAAACTAATAAATAGTTACAACGGTATATATATATGGTCATATGTATATATAAAATTATATTATTATATAATATAATATTATGTCTACTTACTATTTTGTTGAACTTTATTGTCTTAGAAATTGAATTAAATGATATAAGAAAACATTATATATTACAAATAAATTTTAAAGTATAAATATTTTAAAATATTATCGTTGATAATCGTTGATAGTGCATATTACAAAATACAGTATAAATCAGAATTATTAAAATGCATAGTAGATATATATTTTACATTGTAAATATTGCATTTTTGCATAGTGAAACACATCTTGTTCACACATCTATGTCCATAGATGTATAGTTTATAGTTAAATATATGTATACTAGCCGTACGGTATGGCCCGTACCCGACCAAGCTTTGCTCGGTTTTTGATTTATTGTCTATCTATTATTTATTAATTATAGATATTTTTTATTCTGCATTGTTTTTTTTTAATATTTCAAAAAGATAGTTGTAAAATATAACAAAATATTTAAAAAAATACACAATATATTTTAAAATATTAAAAAATATATTTTCAAAATATGTCGAAAAATAATTTTAAAATGTCGAAAAATGTCATTAAAAATATCGAAAAAATATTTCAAAAAAGCGTCGCGAAATATTTTACATGACAAAAAGTAAATGTTTCGACGTATTTTGGAAAATGTAGCCAGCCCAAAGACCATTCAGGTGATAATAAGAACTATAAGTTCCCAAATAATACTAAATATTGTTCGGAACCAAAGCCCCTAAAAGCGTCGAAAAAGCGCCCATAAATTCTCAAAAGCGTCGATAAATTGTTTTCTGGGAGGCGTGTGTTTTTGTTTTCACCACTTGAGCGATACATATCAGATTTTCCATTGTTGTGTATTCAATTATCGTATGTTACTCTGTATATATATGGTACTCTAATGTGGCTGGGACTTAACCGTAAATTTATTCTGTTAAGTTGACAATCAATGATTACCAACTGATCGTGAAGCAATGTTTGTGATCAGTTAACAATCATTGATTACAATCGTATTACAATCATTGATTACAATCGTATTACAATCAATGATTACCAACTGATCGTGAAGCAATGTTTGTGATCAGTTAACAATCATTGATTACAATCGTATTACAATCATTGATTACAATCGTATTACAATCAATGATTACCAACTGATCGTGAATCAATGTTAGTGATCAGTTAACAATCAGTTAACAATCATTGATTACAATCGTATTACAATCAATGATTACCAACTGATCGTGAATCACTGTTAATGATCAGTTAACAATCATTGATTACAATCGTATTACAATCATTGATTACAATCGTATTACAATCAACGATTACCAACTGATCGTGAATCAATGTTAGTGATCAGTTAACAATCATTGATTACAATCGTATTACAATCATTGATTACAATCGTATTACAATCAATGATTACCAACTGATCGTGAAGCAATGTTAGTGATCAGTTAACAATCATTGATTACAATCGTATTACAATCATTGATTACAATCGTATTACAATCAATGATTACCAACTGATCGTGAATCACTGTTAATGATCAGTTAACAATCATTGATTACAATCGTATTACAATCATTGATTACAATCGTATTACAATCAACGATTACCAACTGATCGTGAATCAATGTTAGTGATCAGTTAACAATCATTGATTACAATCGTATTACAATCATTGATTACAATCGTATTACAATCAATGATTACCAACTGATCGTGAAGCAATGTTAGTGATCAGTTAACAATCATTGATTACAATCGTATTACAATCAATGATTTATAAGTGTAGTTCGTAATCAAATCATAGTTGCTTATCAATGATTGTAATCTGATTGTAATCGTACTGTGATCAGTTAATCACAAATCATGATGGTGATCAAACTATAATCTAACCGCTATCACTGATTACTTTACTTACTGGGTTCATCAATAATATATAGTATATCCTGTTGGTATATAGGGTGTTCGTATTCGAAAATAGGCACATAATATGAACACCCCCTGATATATTGAATAACAAGATTAAATACAATTTTAAAATCACAATAATATCTATAATCATATAATATAAATATATTGTAATTTTTGAATACAAATATTTTGTAATAAAAAGTTAATACCATGTATTGTTAAAGTGTCTGTAGGGGCCTATTAAAGTAAGGAGATGTCATACACCTTGTTTTGGTGGAAAAAATGTATTTCATAATACTATTCTATGATATTTTTTTAATATCTGTAAACAAATTATTTATGAAAAAAGTCTAAAAATAACATAACAAGTGGTTTATAGGTTACCTATATATATTCATTATATATGATATATAATGTATTCATATATATTCAAATGCTGTTTTCTCAGAATAATTATTTCGTGCTAGGTATGTGTATATAAATGTAGGTATCACAAAAACTATTATATGTATTCTACTAATTGTTATTGTATTATATAAATAACATATATATGAATTCTATTATAGGAGAAATTTTCTAAATTTGTATGTGTATAATTGCAACAAATAACTATAGAAATTCCGTAAATTAAAAAATTAAAATGTGTGCATATATATATATATATATATATATTATATAATATATATTATAAAAATTACGTATACATTTAATGAATAGAATTTATAAAAAATAGCTCAATTCAATGAATAGAATTCTGCGCGTCTAGTTTTGTGTAGACCCATTATTTGCTATATCTGTACATAAAGAGGCGGGCGTCGTGTGGCATCCCCTTAAGTTACTTTCCCCTATACGTAATAAAATAAATAGATATTATTCTATTTCCACAATTAGATTTATCGTAATTTATTTATATTTGACAAGTATATATATATGTGTGTGTGTGTGTGTCATATGTAACCGGACAATAATTGAAAACAAAAGTTATATATAGTTGATTACATATCCTATAGGAAATATATATATATATATATATATATATATATATATATATATATATATATATTAGGGCAGAGTACTCGAATACCGACACCCTAACAATAAATCACCATAACTTTATTATTTCTCAATTAAATATTTCCAAATTGTATTTATAAGTATAAGTAACATATAATAGCTATTTTAAAATTTAATTTAGTTTGTTTAACTCTGAGATAACAGGGGTGTCGATATTACAGGCAAGGAATCGAATACCGACATATTGGCACATAATATCGACACCCTATATATATTGATATTTAGATATACCATATATTATTTAATATCCACTATCCAATCAGAATTGAATGCGCGTTACTTTTAGTTAACACGCAATTCATACGTTTTTTCCTAAAATTAATTATATCATAACGCACGCACATTATAAACAAATAACGCTGATTGGTTAAAGGGTGTCGATATTACGTGTAATTAGGGTGTCGGTATTAGGAAAATGTATGTTACTTAGGTAATGGTAAATAACTTTGTAACAAATTACGAAAAATACAAAATCATTTCGGCACATTGTAAAATATAATTATACCTATACGATGTATTTAAAATATATATAATATATAAATTTTCAAATTATTGAGAATCAATATTGTACTTCACAAATTTCATAAATTTAGAGTTGTAACGAAAAAATCGGTTTTTTTGTTTTTAATTTTAAAAATATAAATATTAAAAATAATTATACTTATATGAATTAGAATTATATTGATTAACACTTATTATATTTAATACATTAATTATTTTTTGATTGGAATTATATTTTAGGAGATCTCTAGGGTGTCGATATTACGTGCATGTCGATATTAGAGCACTCTACATCAATTTAGTGAATTTAGTATTCATTTATTTTTAATTATTTTCTTGCCATAAATTCTATATTTATATAGTATACTATACTATATATAGTATAATAACTATATTAAATATAGTAACTATAGTATATATATAGTACTAAACTATAGTTACTATAGTACTAAACTATAGTAACTATAGTATTAAACTATATATAGTTTTATATGACTATTGTTTATTTATGAAAACAAAATCATTATAATATTATTATTGCAATAACCATGGTAACTAAATAATGACCATGTATGCATATCATGGGTGTTGGAATCAGGTACTTAATCAATACAAATATCTCACAGGTATGTTCGGATTACGTCTGTAAATATTGTAACATGTTGAACAGAGGTCCAGTGAACCATTTCACTCTTCAGGCGTGTTTATAATTAATAAATTGTATTAGTGAGTCATCGGGGTTCTCTTTTTCTTATAGCTAACTAATAATTATATTATTACATACCTTTTTATCATGTATATATATATATGATCAAACGTGACATTTACAATGTGGTAACTTACTATGAGGTGAAATAGGTACGCTCTAGCTTATAGCTGATCTGGCTACCGACACCTTCAGTCTGATTAATAAGTATTTCCCCCATTAGTCGCGTTTCTATGATTACAATTTAATAATTAAAAATAGGATGTATCTTCTCCATAACATGTAATAATAAGATTTACTCCATCATAATAAAGATCAAGAACCATAACCCTACTGCCAAGTATTCTTCAATCATCATTTCGTCCATCTCGATATCTCCCTCCGATCATGTTACACTATCTATTGAAAACTGAACTCCGATCATCTATCTCCAATAACATATGACTTCATATTATATTCCCCGAATTCTGGTAATGTCCCCATATTTGTAAATAATCAATAACCTAATAGATTCTTAAAAAACCCTCAATATATACTGAATCACACCTATATTATTGCCCAATATTATCTTAGCTACCTTTAGCGAGTAAAATATTGGAAATAATTGACTCTCGTCAACTAATCTCCTATTTAACTCTCAATAATCTCCATTTTCATCTGCAAAGTAGTTTTCGCCACATAAACAAACCTATTAACGTCGTCGCGACTTCTATCCTTAATAATAATGAATGAAAACTAAGCATGCTTAACCAGTTCATTCGATAAGCTAGACCATAATATGTATACATATATTAATAAGTATAATATGTATATCCTACTCTACCTGTTCGTATTTAGAGACCTTTCCCTTTTATTATTGATCATTGTAAACATTATTTCCCTTACTTCATACACCGTATGCGTTATTTTCGAGGCTATTCTTTACTTTCTTCCTCACATTACTGCCATAACTCGGATACTGCCATAACCTACATTTGTAAAATATCATCTTTTAAGAAATATAAAAATATTTAAATCAATTACAGTATGGGAAAGTAACCTATACGGACACTTTAAAAATAAATGTTCTTAACATTTTATCACTCAATATTTGTAGTCAAAAATTACAATATATTTATATTATATGATTCTAAATATTATTGTGATTTTAAAATTGTATTTAATCTTTTTAATCAATATATAACGGGGGTCTCCATATTCGGTAATCATTAGAATACGGACACCCTATATACCACTAGATAAACTATACATTATTGATGAACTAATCAGATAAATTATAATTAAATTATTTGTAATTAATGTTATGAATAATTTAATATAATTTAATAGGTAATTAATTTATTAATTAATAATACTAGTTAAGCATCTAAATAATAGCATATTTAGATATATATAGGTACCTACACATGTAAGCTATAGCTTCATTGGTGGTATTAATATTATAACGTACGTTATTTTTATGAAAATTAGAATAGTTCACACGCTGCGTGCTGATTGGTTATATGATGTTCGTATTATGACACCAAGTGTGTCCATATTATGGATATATATATATATATATATATATATATATATATTACCTCTAGATATATGCATGGTACTAAATTAATATTTTATAACAAATATAGAATTTATGAACATTATAATGTTTAGAATGCTTTAGTTATTAATAATATATTGTTATATTTTATATCGATACATTTGTATATGATTGATAAGGTTTTAAGTTGAATTTTTTTTATATATTTAAAAA
This sequence comes from Osedax fenrisi, assembly GCA_964019155.1. Classification (NCBI taxonomy): domain Eukaryota; kingdom Metazoa; phylum Annelida; class Polychaeta; order Sabellida; family Siboglinidae; genus Osedax; species Osedax fenrisi. The sequence goes on from OZ025239.1 coordinate 49,094,062, forward strand.
CTTACTAAAAAATCAGTTTATTAGATATAAGTTTATTGGCCTATCAGTATTATTTTAAATAATACAAAAATAAATAATACTTATTTAGACTATTTATATAATTATTAATATTCATTAAAACATTTATTTTGTAGGATTTATGGTTTCTGAGATACCGAGAGTGTCCGAATTAGGGCACTGTCCTTATTCGGTTACGTTACCCTATCTCTTACTAAAACGCTAGTTAATTACAATATCCATTCACGTATGAATTACTGTTCCTCACTAATCAGCAATATTACTTTATCTTCTAACTATCCCTTAAAATTACTTAATCAATCCATACAATAAAACGACCCTCTTATCGTATAATATATATGTCCATTCCCCTCAATATCCTACTCTTCGAATATTCCCTCCTATAGGAATATATATATATATATTTCTGATTCTCTAGTACAAATATCTTCTCTTCCGTTTATTATAAACTATGATTCTCATCTTCTCTCTACCCCTATTATTGGTCCTTCAAAAATTAATACTCGAGCCGTAATTATATTAGAACTAATATATGGAATTCATTCCAACTATCTAAGTGCAACTATATATTACCTACGGTCCCAATAATTGAAATTCAATAAAGCTATCCAACAATGTGGTGGCAATTGCCATTAATGATATGTAATATTTATATTGTTTGTCATTATTACTTTATTTATTTCTTTATTTTATTATTTTGAATGTTATGTCTGTATTACCTACTTTTATTTCTATATATATATACACTTTTGAGAAATAATTCATGATTTATTTAATTGTTTAAGTTATTAATTTTTAAATAAATATGCAATCAATATATATCTATATAAAATATATATTAAATTATAAATATTTATATAAAAATAATAAAATATATGTAATATTATAATTGAATTTGTCGACATATTCATCTTAGATTTGATAAAAAAATAAATAAAATAAAACCAATGATGGCAAAATCACGACTTTTCACGATCGTCGATCTTCGATCAATTTCGTAGATCATTTTCTAACGATCGTCGATCTTGTTACTCGATCATTTTTAACAATCGTCGATCGTGTAATTATGTTGATCACCGATCGTCGATCTCGATCGAAAATAGTTTATTGTCAACCATTATTAGGTGTAGTAAAGAAAGTATTAAATCGTAGTTTTAACAATTATTTTTCATTTAATTATTCCATCAATAGTGAAATTATAATGGCATTTATAGGAACACTATAGTGTATATATATATAACCCAAAATGTAAGTTAAATTGGTTAATATATAAGTAATTATGCAGAAGAAAAATATATGTTGTTATCTACATTTAAGCATTATATTAATAGACATATATCAGATAACGAGGTTTACATAACTACACCAGAACAAAGCGAGGCTACTTTAGATGAATTATATTTTATTTATTATAATGTACCACCCACTTCTAAATCAACTGTATACATATACATACTCAATTATATACATAGTAAAAATACTAATTTAGATATACTTAATAATTATCCTAGTATAAAAACGTTATTATTACAATACAATTCAATACTCCCACCGTGTAAGCCGATGTAAAGCATGTTTAATATGTCTATCAATGTAAATAAACCAAAGCGTAAAAAACTAAACGATACTAATTTGAATTGTTCTATTGAATAGTTCTATTGAAAGAAAATTAATTATATTAGGTTTAATAATTATATTAGAATATAATTGTATTATTAATTTTATTATATTATATTCCAAAATGTTCATAAATAAAAGTTTATATTATTTCCACTATTTTGTTATTTCTTGATATATAGGTCTACAAATTATTTTTTAATTTTGTTCATTCTCGTACCCATCACTGAATATAACAAACAATACATAATAATTTAAAAAAAATTTAAAAAAATGAATACAATATTAGAGTTACATTGTATATTATACATTACATACATTTACATTTTTCGGACTGCGAACTGTGATTATAAAGCAATCGGCCGTCCATATATATATTTTATGTTAATTTTTCAGATTAAATAAATGGGTTTTCAGTTGTTTCTTGAAGTTTGGAGTTGATGGTGTAGTACGGATAGGTGTAGGGAGAGTGTTCCAGGAGTATGGGACGGATATTGCCCAGGTGCGAGTGTTAGTTGAATGTAAGTTGTGTTTAGGAGGAAGTTGAAGTAGAAACGTATTGGTGGAGCGTGTAATGGTATACTACTGGTATACTAGTTGGTAATTTAAGTTTGAGTAGGAATGCTAGGTAGTCAGGATAGTTATGGTGGGTTGATTTATGATCCAGTAGTAGAGTTTTATTTATGATTCTATGGCGTACACTGTACATCGTATAGGTAGCCAGTGGAGTTTAGCTAGGAATGGAGATAGTCTATATGAGTATGGGAGTATTATGGTATATTGAAACCTAGCTATATAATTTTACTAGATCATTTACTAGAGTTGTGGTGTTGGAGACATCTGCTAAGAGTAATATAGACCGACAGAAAATGTATGGGTTATTGATAATATAAAACCAAAATGGACCCAATCATGGATAGTCAAGGCATCATTATGCTACTTTGGCTAAGTTATAAGAGCAGGCGGAATGGAATATGAAGTGATGGTAGGAAGAATGGGGGTTATATAAGCAGAGGGAGTCCACGACAAAGATGGCTGAATAGCATAAAGAAAAACTTCTATGGAACTATCATCAACATGATTCGAGCCTCAATATGTAGGAGGAGTTGGATATCTGCTGTCATCGATGTCGCCAGGGGTCGGATACGACTCGACGGCACAGGTTAACAGGTTAATAGAATTTTGATGAATTTGGAGTTTAGTAATGTATGATGATGGGTATTGTAAAGGATACAATTGTATTAGTCGAATATAGGTAGGATGAAGGCAGAAGATATAATAGTAGCGGTGGATATTGATATATAATTACGAATAATGTGTAGTAAATGTAGTTGATAGTTTAGTAGTTTTGTTATGTGGGACGCATGTCATGCGTTGAGTACATGATGAGCTGTCCATTAATGTTGATTGGAGTTTATTGTGAGCTAGTTATGAATTGTAGTAATAGTAGAGGAAAGGATATCAGTTGCAAAATGTTCTATACATTTTAAATATAGTTGAATGTCGTCCGCATATATATGGAAGCTAACTGGAGAATTCGAGATAAGGTGGAGAAGGGGAATTATGTAAATGTCAAATAGTATTGGTCCAAGACCGACCCTTGGAGAAGTTCCCCAGGGGAACACAGTGTGTTACAATACGGGGAGATGAACGGGTTGAATGAACTAAAACTGAGGAAGTTCAGTTGGTTATGAATGAGGATAGCCATTTGTGCGCAGTACAAGTGATACTTATAGATGTAAGACGGTGTATGAAACATTAACAGCTGGGTTGGGTTAGAGTTACTTAGCTTATATCGCATTGTATACTAAAGTTATTTATCAAATAGACTTAAATGTGTTAAATATGATAATTGTTTATCGGATTTAATTAAAGTTAACTGTGGAATATCCAAGTGTTCGGTTTGGTACCTATTTTGTTTTTAATATATATATATGTTTGTGTATACAAACTATACTTACTATATATAAATAATATATAAAATTTATTAGAAAATAATGTTATTTTATTGCAGCTATATATAGGGGAAAGTCCCCTAATACCGACCCCCTCTCGTATCTCAGTAACTATAAGAGATATCAAAAAATAATATATACACGAACTGTTAGTAATTTAATGATACATATGAATAAGTATTTTGTTTTAACAAATATTTAATCCTACAATTGTTATTTTATAAAATGTAATATTATGTTTTTACTTTTTAAATATTTTAATAATAACTTTTTTTAAATCATTGTAAATACTTTATTAATTAAAACAAAACCTAATACTGCACATAATATTGTAGATCAATAAAATGTTTATAATTATTATAAAAATAATTCAATTTGAATAACTATTAACCAAACTATCTTAATTATAGCAACCCATATGATTTTCCTAATACCGACCTCCTAAATTACCCTAAAACCGACCCCCATGTGATTTATAATATCCAATCAACATAGTATAAGTATTTTACTTTAAAATATGTCATAAGTTGTTTGTTTATCATTGATATAGATTAAGTATTCATGATTCCATTATATTATATACATACTGATTAATAACTAAATATTAAATAATAATATATACTATTTTAATATAATTACTATAAAGTTTAAATTTAAATTTAATATTACTATTAAAACATAAATTCAATACAAAATAATTGCGTGCATGTTATAATTAATTATATTTATTAATATCTACTATGTTGATTGGATATTATAATACTAAAAGTATGTATACCACGATTATTTTAGGGGGTCGGTAATAGGGGAAGGGGGTCGGTATTAGGAACAGGTATCCGATTACCGACCCCCCTGTTTATTCTTGTAAATATAATTATATCAAAAATTTAAAATAGCCACATTATTCATTACCATAATATTACCCTATTTACAAAATTTCAAATAAATATATTTAATATTGAATAAGTTATTACAAATAATCATTTAGGGGTCGGTAATCGGGGACTTTCCCCTACCCTTAGTATAATGTAAAAATTGCACATTTATTTATACAATATTCATTGAGAGGTAGGATTTTGAATAACACTATGAATGTACTATATAATACATGTTAAATAAACAAAATTGCGGCTGTGTGCGGCCTCCCCTTAAGGCGGATGATACACGTTAATATGTGTAAGTAATAATTTATCTAGATTAAATATGCTTATGAATATAGAGTTAACTAAGTAAAATATCTTCATGATTAGCTATTAATTAATTAACCCTCTATTTAATAAATGCAATTTTATGGTTTATAAATCATAATATACTTAAAATACATTCTGGCAGTATATTCAATATGTAAATTAATGGTAGTGCTATTGAGCAAGTAAATTCTATACATTGTTTAGATATCTTTATTGGTAATAAAATTGATTGGAAACTGCAACTTACTTTTTTTTCCAGAAAATTATCATGAATAATCGGTATTTAAAATAAAATACTAAAATATCTAAATACAGATACACTAATTATAATTTTTATATCGCTTTTTATGGATATTTATATTATTTGTTCCATATGTGGGGTAATACGTTTGATTCCAATGAGAAATATATAATAAAATTACAAAATCGAGCAATACAATATATAACTTATAAGAATAGTAAACAGTCTTCTTCTAAATTCATGTTCAAAAAAGGTATTTAGTTATTTGATACTCAGGTACAATTTAATTCATTAAAAATCTATATATAGAGGTTTACTATTTTTATAAGATATATTTTATATAGGTAATAATGTATTACAACTTAATATTCAATATAGGTTGAAAAAATACTTATAATTCAGCTAAATTTATTCGTAGTTCTTCTAGAACATCACGTAACTTATTTCGATTAACTAATATTTGTGTAAGTCATTGGAATTCTTTACCAATAAATATAATTAATTTACCAAATTTAAAAGCATTTACCAGATTATATAAACGTCTAGTCTCTAATTAATTAATTAACCTTATATTGTATTATATATAATTTAATTTTATTATATCTTACCTAGTTTTTTCTTTTACCTTTTATCATTTTACAATTGTATATTATTATAGTATTTATTATATTAAACATGATGGGTTAGAGTCTCTAACTTAAAGATAATTCGTTAGTTTAGTTTTATATTTTTATTTGATATTGTTATTCAAAAATATTATTTATTTTATATTTAAAAAAGCATAAGCTTTAATTATATATTATTATTATTATTTTTGAAAATAAATAAATCAAATAAATTCAAAAAAAATCTTATAATTAATAGTCTTCCTTTAATTAGATTATATTATTATTATTATTATTATTATTATTATTTAAAAAAAATTAAATTATTATTTTATTTTGTAAACAAATAATTTTTTTAATTATTTTTATTAATTATAATTATTGTTATTTAAAAACAAACATATTTGTATTTTTGATGTTGTAGGTTGCCTATAGGCCTAAACACATACACACATATATATATACATATATATATATAGGGGAGAGCGGGGCAGGTTGAGCCAGTTTTTTATAAAAACACATGTATCTTATAATGTTATGAATATATTTTAATAAAATAAAGTGCATAAGATATATATAGTTTATGATCAATTAAAAACATTCATAAATCAGTGTAATGATAAATAATTAATTATATAATTACATTTTAATTTTTTTTTTAATTGGCTCAACCTGCCCCGTCTAATGGGGCAGGTTGAGCCAGGTAGAAAAAATGCAAAATTAATGATATATTTAAAAAATAAACATAGTTAAAGTTATATATTTATATTTATTAGTATATTAACAAGTATATGAACCAATATTAATATCAAAACTAATGAAACTTTTAAGGCGAGAGGTTAGATTAGGAGAGAGGTTAGATTTTCTATGTTTTAATCCAGCATATAAACCAATTATTTAATTATTTAAAATAATTACTCAATTATATATTTAATTAATTAGATTATTATTATTATTTAAATAAGTCATTAATTAATTAAATTAATTAATTAATAAATATGTTTAATGATAAACGGGGCAGATTGACCCTATGGTCAACCTGCCCCGTTTTACTATGGTCAACCTGCCCCATATCACTAGTATATATAAAAGTAATCTAATTAATTTGTGAGTGATAATTTTTTAATTTTTTATTTTATAATATATAGTATATTAAATATACTTTATTAATATACCATTAATACTACTATATTATTACAAAATATATTAATAATATCAAATTTAAACTTACTGTCCCACTAACGAGATTTTCATAAAATATTAATAATTAAATAATATTTTAATTAGTTAAAATAAATAATTTTTGAGTTGTTATACTAATGCTAAATATAATTGTGTATACATGTATTAAAAATTACATTAAGATATTTATTAATAGCAGAAATAATTGAGATGACTCAACCTGCCCCTATGGTCAACCTGCCCCGCTCTCCCCTATATGTTTATTTTATATTGTTATTTTATCATATAAACTTTACTCTAACGATAGATACTAATGAACGATACGTTATACCGTAGCAAGAGTATACTCTTGCGTATGTATATACTCTGATATTATTATTATTATATATATGATAAAGTATTTTAAGTAAAAACAATAAAGCTATAAATAAATTACTCGGTGAAAATCAGAAAATATTTAATTCTATATTTAAATATGTCACTAGATATGCAATGTTTACCATTTACCATTATGGTTTAATTTAACAATTGAACACAGCGAGTAGACTATATTTAATAAATATGATGTATACACATACATGCATAGAAACACACACATACAAACATAAACCCATACTACATACATGTGTGCACACACGCAAAATAACACACTATATATATATTTATATATATATAGGTAGGCCTGTATATGTTAAATAATAACTGATAGATATATTAGGTAACTTGTATATATTATTCATGGTACAGCTGTAGGGTAAGTGTATATTTTACATTGTACAAAATATACAGTACCTATAACCAGTATGGTTAATTGCAAGCTACATAATAGTGACCAAACATACCCGTGTATGATATATATATTAAATATAACCTATATCATATTAACATTCTATTTACTTTTTATACGATAAGAATTCAAGTATTCCAGTAGGTTTAGTAAACAAAAAACATAAATCTATTATACTAGCTATTTGAGAGTAATAATTTAGAAGTACTCTCTCTCTCTCTCTCTATGTCGCATATAATCATAGAGCTAGAGAGAAAGCTCTATTCATATAATATATAGGTATTCAATACACACGTACAACGTATATACATTGTACGCACGCACGCACGCACGCACGCAGGCGCCACACATGGTACATTACGACCTACCACTATTACGACACTATATTATTACTACTAGCCCTGTTAGTATTATTATTATTATTACCAGACGAAAACTGTGATTCTCTCGCGATATCTCGAAAGTTGTCGTTCACCTCACGAGCGACCAGTGAAGTGGCATTCGTGACGAGACCCCTTCGTAGATAGAACGTTATTTACGTGATTCGCTATTCCGTTACTGAGCGCCACCAGTTCTCGATTATTAATACGCTGGCTAGTCGTAAAAGTGTACACATCGTGAATAATTAACGACGATAGCCTTTCGATGATGTTTCCGCTTCGCCGCCCATAGGGGTAAGTTTGTTTACATTTTTAATTATATCGTATATTACTCTAAAGTAGCGGGTGACATTACATTTTAAATGGAGAAAGTGCCGAAATCCAGAAGGAGTAAACATGGTGACTTTACTCGAAGTCCTAAACTCTCCGTTGGGTCCATAGGCTCCGATAGAGTATTCTTCGACTACTCGTACAAAAAGCGAAGCGTTACATTGGAATATAACTCCAAAATATCGGATATCAGTAAAGATACAATGCCAAACGATAGCAAACAAACTAGAAGTCCACACAGCGGAGGTGGTGACTACGACGCCCGCAAACAAAGTGCGGGCGTCGACGCGCGCCACCAATTCAAAACAAACGATTTGGATAAAGAATCGCCTACGTATTTCGCTCGAATTTCGCGTAAACGTCGGGCTTCGAGCCTAGATATCTCGTGCCCTCGGTCCGCGTCACGTTCCCCCTGCCACTCGGAGATGACGCCGGGATCCGAACACAAACGGATTCTAGCCGAAGACGACTGGTCTGAGCATCAACAGCAGCAGCAAGAAGAGCTGCAGGAGGAGCAGGAGCAGGAGCAGAAAAACGACCCATCAGACCAGTCTCCCCAGTTAAAACTATCCCGAAGTACGGATAAGTATAACGTGCTACACGATGATGATGATTACTACGACTGCCCAACTACTCCCGACCACTACCCTGACTACAACGAGTACGGCTATCGAGCAGACCTACAGATACGAGTTCTGCCCACCGTATCTGACGAGATGCCAACCGACCTGTCGTTCTACAAGGACGTCGACTTGGATGGTACCGGGCCAGACGATATCGACATCGATCTCGACTTCACGAGGGAAGATCTGCCTGTATCCTGCGTTGATATCATCGCTAACATAGCGTCGATAACTAGCTATCTGTTGGACGTCGGCAGTGATATCTGGGTGGCTATATTGTACTGGAAGAATGGACATACGTGGTGGTTTATCTTTACGATGACAGCTATCGTTGTGCCTTCTCTAATCATGACCGTGTTCAGTCTTTCGTGGTATATACAGGTTACTATACATATATATATATATGGGTTTATTTTCTAATGTAATACTCTTTAAATACACATAGATAAGTAAAGGTAATTAAAGGTGATGATTATGCATAATCATGGTGATATTAAAACTTATTTGAAATGTATATATCTAACAAAATATATATGTATACATATATGATATATATATATATATATATAAATTAGATATACTATAATATATAGGTTATATATTAGTGAATTATAGTATAGAAATAAACTGAAATACATAAATGATACGTCTATGAACAATAAGGCGCCCTTCCATTTGTACGTAATCACACAAACCTATGTATACGTCGTACCTGTACCATCGATATAACACATGACTATATATATATGCCTGACTATATACCTGAACACGTACAACTTTCTAGTTGCTACACTTGTATCAAAGGGCTTTTCTTGTACCGAGCAATTATTGTCCTTAGTGTAATACTGTTTGTTTATAATTCGGTGCACGAGTAAACCAGGTTAAAGTATATAATTGTGCTAAATAGTATGTACATACATTTAACCCCACACATACACACACAAACAAACATACACACACATACACACACATATATATACACACACATAGATATATATATATAAGACGATACTGAATATTTACGTTAAATATTTATACATATACGAATCTCATAATGCGATATAACACTATGGCGAATATTATGAATGCGATGTCCTATAAATAGTGCAACGCCATCATAGTTTGCATTCCCACCTTCTACACGAATATCCTCACACACGTGTATACAGTGTTAAATGAGGATATGATAGTTATACATACATGTATATATGAGTGAATACGTGTGCGTATGTGTGGGTGTATGTTGATGTGTGCGTATGTGTGCGCATAAAAAACGTTGAATACCTACTAACGAAACGTCACTAGCGGTACAGGTAATATGTAGACCGCACACCGCGGCGCACACTGTGTGCGCACACCTCGCCGCGAACATTCACACCTATATTAATAAGTATGTAGTAAATGTTACTGTTTACGTGTATTGAATATATCACGTGTCATTGGTTACAGTTCTCATACAGCTTAAGATATTCGTACGTGCCTGAATACAGCGTTATCGTCACACGTGTAACAGTAGTAGTAGTAGTAGTAGTAGTAGTAGTAGTAGTAGTAGTAGTAGTAGTAGTAGTAGTAGTAGTAGTAGTAGTAGTAGTAGTAGTAGTAGTAGTAGTAGTAGTAGTAGTAGTAGTAGTAGTAGTAGTAGTAGTAGTAGTAGTAGTAGTAGTAGTAGTAGTAGTAGTAGTAGTAGTAGTAGTAGTAGTAGTAGTAGTAGTAGTAGTAGTAGTAGTAGTAGTAGTAGTAGTAGTAGTAGTAGTAGTAGTAGTAGTAGTAGTAGTAGTAGTAGTAGTAGTAGTAGTAGTAGTAGTAGTAGTAGTAGTAGTAGTAGTAGTAGTAGTAGTAGTAGTAGTAGTAGTAGTAGTAGTAGTAGTAGTAGTAGTAGTAGTAGTAGTAGTAGTAGTAGTAGTAGTAGTAGTAGTAGTAGTAGTAGTAGTAGTAGTAGTAGTAGTAGTAGTAGTAGTAGTAGTAGTAGTAGTAGTAGTAGTAGTAGTAGTAGTAGTAGTAGTAGTAGTAGTAGTAGTAGTAGTAGTAGTAGTAGTAGTAGTAGTAGTAGTAGTAGTAGTAGTAGTAGTAGTAGTAGTAGTAGTAGTAGTAGTAGTAGTAGTAGTAGTAGTAGTAGTAGTAGTAGTAGTAGTAGTAGTAGTAGTAGTAGTAGTAGTAGTAGTAGTAGTAGTAGTAGTAGTAGTAGTAGTAGTAGTAGTAGTAGTAGTAGTAGTAGTAGTAGTAGTAGTAGTAGTAGTAGTAGTAGTAGTAGTAGTAGTAGTAGTAGTAGTAGTAGTAGTAGTAGTAGTAGTAGTAGTAGTAGTAGTAGTAGTAGTAGTAGTAGTAGTAGTAGTAGTAGTAGTAGTAGTAGTAGTAGTAGTAGTAGTAGTAGTAGTAGTAGTAGTAGTAGTAGTAGTAGTAGTAGTAGTAGTAGTAGTAGTAGTAGTAGTATTAGTAGTAGTAGTAGTAGTAGTAGTAGTAGTAGTAGTAGTAGTAGTAGTAGTAGTAGTAGTAGTAGTAGTAGTAGTAGTAGTAGTAGTAGTAGTAGTAGTAGTAGTAGTAGTAGTAGTAGTAGTAGTAGTAGTAGTAGTAGTAGTAGTAGTAGTAGTAGTAGTAGTAGTAGTAGTATGTTAAGTTAATCGATACATATACCTCTTTACGTGGACATATATTTGTTATTAGGTGTAGCGAAATAGTAATATTCTATATACGTTTATATATATATACAGGGAGGTATACTACATTATATATTAATAGTTTTAATAATAGTTTGATATAATGACATATAGCTTCATATAGTTCATGTACCCATAATACCCATCGCTGCCTATTCACATACTATTCACGTTATCACTATTGCACTATATATGTTTATGTGTGTAGCGTAGTAAATCGATAGTCCTAAATATAGAGGATGTCAGTTGAATTGCTTCATGAGATGATGCATATATTTAGATCTCCATTTCTGGTAACCGTACGCCGTACGCCGTACGGATATGTCCATATGACTCATTAATATAGTATTATCAAAGGGCTTTGGTATTGTCGTTATATGAGTGTGGCGTAATTACAGATGTTATGTAATTTAATCATTTCAAAGTATTATATTATATTATTTCATTATTACATTATATTACATATAATAGTTATATAACTATTTCATATTAAAACGTATTATGATTATGATACACTAAATTAACTTGATTGAACTTTACATTAACTTCTCATTATATAACATCTCATTACTTCACGATAGTACAATTGTAACACAATACGTACAAATCGTACAATGCACATACTATATACGGTTATGAGAAACAAAGACGATCTACAAATATATCATATCATTTATATAATATATAATTTATATATAGGTATAATTTATATTATATATCTTATACTACTATATATATTCAATTACTAATTTACCATATATTACGTAATATATACATCGTTGTTGGGAACTCTACTGTGATGTAATCGCTGAGTAGTTTGTTACATAATTACATCATTACATTATGACATCATTAATTATCACTTTGCAACTCCATTGTTACAATACATGGAATACAGTTTATTGTACTGAATAATACACATGTATTGTAGTAGACAGTGTAGTCAACCAATATCAACACACTGATGGCACCAATGTAGTACTCAATTAGATATAAAGATTAATAGTTAATAGTTAATAGTGTAGTGTCAACTAAAGACAATAGAGTAGCATATATTACAGTGTATGTGTATTGACAACCTCATGAAACAATAGAGTTATCTTAGTGTTATTTTATATTCAAAGTAATGGTGGTGTGTAATGTGTAGTTTAACTATTAACTATTGTTTCAAGGAGAAATTAACAAAGGCCGGAATCTGACCTATAGCTACCAGTAATACATCTACAGTGTATATCTAGTATAGTTTACATACATATACATATACATAATTATATATTATACTATATACATATACACACACACTCACACATACTCACACACTCGCACACACACACACACACACACACACACACACATATATACATACATATATACACACACATACATATACATACACACACACATATATATTATTGAAAATCTTATATTAACAAATAATATTATATAATAAGTACCATATTGCCTAATAAACTGATTATGCTCTAGTTGGTCTCTAGTTGTATTGTATAATATCTACTATTACATAACCATGTATAATAATGGGTTTCACCTATTAGTATTATAGCTATACAATACTAGAATATTAGGGTATGTTTTTGCTAGACACTCTTGGCAAGTGTTATAGTAGAGAGTGTTTCAGATCAGACACTATGTGGGGCAGTGTATCAAATCACTAGTGTCTATCTGATGAAAAACACACCCTTAGTAATACCAGCGAGTAATCCCTGGTAATACAATAAATAATAATAATTATTAACATCATTTTCATCAGGAAATATGACATTATAAAGATGATAGTTAGATCATTTTATTTAAACACTATTTAATTACACAATTCTTATAAGTATTAATAAAGTAAATAGACTGTAATAATAGAGATCACTTGTATAGACATTCAAGTATAAAGTACTCAAAACTAATATCATTGACATTTGATGTCCTAGTATTGAACTAGTTATTGTTTGAACTTCAAACTTTTAAGTTAGTAGTACAGGTATTTAGGGTTTTAAGTCATAGAGGATGTTGATTCCAGAGGTGGCTAACAGAGTACTGTTGCTTTTCAAGTTTTTTTCCATGAAAGGAGGGTTCAGTCAAGACAGTATAGTTTGTAGATGTGGAGCAGTGTAAAATGTAGTTGGTAGATAAACGATAGTCAGGCTGTAAAGGTTATTCACATGAGACCTAAGTAACTATAATAGTTACACACTTATATACATACTGATACACACACACACACTCCAAGATATACATATGTACAAACATATATAAAACATACACAAATAATACACTGATATTTAATAATTGCATTGATAAAGTATACATACCAAATAAATATATGTGACCAGTATTAGATTAGCTTTACTGATCTCATAGTAAGCAGCAGGTACTCTTCTTACTTGTATAGTTCTTATCACATATACCTTCACAGTTGTGTAGTTATAGACAGCCCTGGCAAATTTAAATATGATGTGTATACACATTTATTTATATATATATATATATACATTTTACATTTGTAGTGTATTCCATATATATATATATATATTAATATGTGATTTCAATAAATAAATTGTATTATTATTATTATTATATATATATATATATATATATATATATATATATATATTAAAAATAGAAATACATATTTAAATACTGTAAGGTAGTGATGCCAAGGAAGGAAAATAACTTGAACATATATATTTTATAATTAAAATAATTGAAAATAATGTGCCATTATTATTTATGTATAGATTAACTTAATTTAACTTCACAACATTTTCAATTAGCAAACTTCACATAAAAATCAATTTCATTAAGTTCTTCTCTTCTAATGTTCAGTAATTCTAATAAGTTCAAACTTAATTGTGATATGATTGAGCTTCAATTAATTTATTAACTTTAGTTAACTTTCACATGAAACTAGTGAAAATTATCACTAGTTATTATCATTATTATAATAATATTGATAGGAATATATTTATAATTATTTTATTTAAATTCATATTACTGTTCTTTTTAATTTAATTGTGAAGCACAACTTTGTTCCATAACATTTTAATATAACCTGAGTTAAATATTTTATTAAGTAAAATGAATTGACAATTTTAAATTAATCTGTTATTATTATATTATTGTAATAATAAAATACTTTACTTTACATGCATATTTATATTTTTATAGAATATAGTTAATAACTAATTAATAACAATATATTTAATACTTCAAATAATAGTTTAAATTAAATTACAGTAGATATAGTAAAATAATAAATCGTTCATAATTTATATTCTGAATATTTGTTAAATTATTGTAAAGAGATTCTATAATATATTATCTTATCTTATAATTTATACTCAATATTATTTATTCAATATTATTTTCAATATTAATTATATTATATATTTATATAATAATTATAATTATATTACAAAATTCATAATCATATATATAGAAATTAGTTAATATATTCGGGTTACGATCAAAAAGGATGAGTTGAGTAGCAAAGGTTAAATTTGTAATGTGAAATCAATTTATATAGACTTATTTTGGGATGTAATGCAGCTAAAAAAACAAGCAGGACAAAATTAAACCAATTAATTTATTTTATTTACCAAATAACCCACAAATAAAATACAATATATATATATATATACCCCAGCAAACATTAACAGCTTCATAACAGACTCATAACAACACAACAGCCTCATAACAGCCTTAAAAGAGCATATTCTAAAATTACAGCCTCATATCTGCTTCATAACAGGATCTTATGAAAAAAAACAGCCTAATATCAGACTCATAACAGCATTATGGTAATATCCTCATAACAGCCTACATAAATTCTATAAAAACAGCCTCATAACAGACTCATAACAGCATTATGATAATATCCTCATAAATTATATATAAAACAGCTTAATAACAGACTCATATCAGCAATATGATAATATCCTCATAACAGCCTACATAAATTCTATAAAAACAGCTTCATAACAGACTCATAACAGAATTATGATAATATCCTCATAAATTATATAAAAACAGACTCATAACAGCATTATGGTAATATCTTCATAATAGCCTACATTAATTCTATAAAAGCAGCCTCATAACAGACTCATAACAGAATTATGGTAATATCCTCATAAATTATATAAAAACAGCTTCATAACATACTCATAACAGCAATATGATAATATCCTTATAATAGCCTACATAAATTATATAAAAAACAGCCTCATAACAGAATCATAACAGTATTATGATAATATCCTCATAATAATCTACATACATCATAAAAACAGTCGGGTAAGGCTATATCACAGAATTTGAGAGAAATTTCAGAAATTTCTCTCTATCTCTATGGGCTATATACATATATTTTTAAACCAAAAACTATAAATCTATGGATATATATATATATATATATATATATATATATATATATATATATATATATATATATATATGGATAGCATAAAGATGTGTTTCACCATAGATTTATAGTTTACAATGTAAAATACAGATCTATGCATTTAAATAATTCTGTTTGTATACTGTATTCTGTAATATACAAAGATTATAATCAAAGATAATTACAAAAAATATAAATTTAAAATTTAAATTGTAATATAAAGTTTTCCTATATCATTTAATTTAATTTATAAGACAATAAAGTGGCTCAACAAAATAGTAAGTAGACATAATATTATATTATATATTAATATAATTGTATATATATACCGTTGTTGCTATATATTAGTTAGGATTTAAGTTATTTAAAAAATAAATTTATTTATAATTATTAAAAGTTTCAACACGAAACCAAAAGTTTTAATAATAATTATGATAAAATAAAGTGTATTATCATAATTAAATAACTCATAGAATATATATATATATATATATATATATACAATATATTTTTAACTAAATTATTTAGTAAATACAATTAAAATAATTATTATTTTATGAAGGATATTAATAATTAATATCCTAAATATGGTAGCCAGTAACCTCGTACAAGGTAATCTCGTACGAGTAATTTCGTACGACTTGTTAAATTTAATTCATAATAATTTATTTCATAATAATACAGTTTTTATACGATTATATATAATAACTTAGTATATATTGATATCATATATTCAATATAATATTGTATTATATTATTGTATTATCTATATTGAATATAATATTCGTATAAGAACTGTATAATTATGAAATAAATTAAATTTAATAAGTCGTACGAAATTACTAAATAAGTCGTACGAAATTACCTCGTACGGGATTACCTCGTAAGAGATTACTGGCATTCCTAAGAGTTATTTAATTTTGATAAAAAATACTTTATTTTATCATAATTATTATTAAAACATTCGGTTTCATGTTGAAACCTGGGTTGAAACTTTTAACATTATGATAATGTTACATTAAATTTAATTATAATATTCAAGTAGTACTATAGTATAGTCAATATTTTTTTTTATTTATGTATATGTGATTATTTATAATACACTTAATTACGTTATACATGAATAACTTGTGTTATCAGAGTTGTAGAAGTATATATTTAAAATTAGAATCGCGTAAGAGCTTTCAATAACGAATTAGACAGTTCTAAATAGATCACTAAATTGCGTATACATTTTATATGTTCATAAATATTATTCCTAAATTATTATTTTATATATATTATATGATATAATTATTATAATAATATAATATTATATTATATTATATTAAAATTTAATAATTAAATATATTTAATAGTAGAAATATATATTCTAGTAATTTGTTTATTATATTGTATTCATTATAGTATCTTATGATTAGTATAATGATTATACCTACTATATTTATAAATATATATATATATATATATATATATATATATATATATATTTACACTATCAAAGTTACTTTGAAAGTATAATAATTATGAAAATATAAAATCTATTTAAAACCGTAACTTTTTTTATTTATAACTCTCACGCGATTCTATTTTTAATATTTACGATTATAACTAGGATATCATTTATAATTGATTACTTTTTTTAAATATGAATATTAATTAACCTATATTATATACTATATAATATGTAAGGTAATCAGTGATCACGTGTGGAGTGTTTTAATTTGGTTTTATAATTTTGTGTCCAATATCAATTCTTCTATTTATAAATAATTATTTAAATTAACATTGTGCAAGATCACCAATATTGACGATATCACGATCACTTCGAGATCATTGGAATCCATATGTAATACACTAATAAATTATATAGTGATTATATAATATAGTATTATATTACTATAGTAAATATATATATTTTATTATCTAATAGACTATCGATAGATATATATATATATTTTATAATTTATTTATAATTTGAAGTACAATATTAAATATTAAATATGTTTATATATTTTAGCATACATATTTGTGCTAAAATCCTATTTTTAATCTCCTATATTATATAAGTATAATTACTTTTATGATATAATCATATGATGTAGTATTTAAATTTATATTACCAACTAAATATTTGTGTTTTACATTCAGTACATTCATATTACACAATGCATATTCTTATGATGCTGTTTATATTAAATATAGTATATTTGATATTTATTCTAGCAAGATAGCCTATGATTTAAAAGTGTTGATGATGTGGGTATGACTATGTTTATGGCTAGAACTAGTATATTGGTAGTGATTTTATTATCTTATAAATTATTTATTCAATAATAAAATAATGTATTTAGCTATCTTATTTTTTATTGATAGCTTGACTTATGGATACTACATATTAAAACCAGAGCTATACATATAATCATATATCAAACATTTTAAACTATAATGCAAACCTATTAATTTTTATTAAATATATAAGTTTACTTATAATCTTATTTATATATATTATACATTCATCTATATTACAACAGCAGTCCTTGATAATCATTGACATGACACCTTCAAGATGTACAAGAGCAGTCCATATACTTTCGCATTCGAGATAACAAATACGTTAGAAAATATTATTACTTTATACTTAGTATTTCTACTTTATATTTGTCATATAATGTCGTATATAGATATATTTGCTTACAAAAATAAATCATTCAACAGCAGTCCATGATATTCTGTGACATAACACCTTCGATATCAATGCAGAAGCCCATGTCCGCCTTCTATGATACCAGCTTAGAGATGACAATATCTTTCCGTAACCTTTCTAGTTCGAGATAACAATAACGTTAGCAAATATTTATACTTTCAACTATATATTTGATTAAATATAAACTCAATTCATCAACAGCAGTTCATGATATTTAGTGATGTGTCGCCTTCAAGATGACAATAGTATTCAGTGATAATCAATGACATGGTACCTTAGAGATAACACTAGCAGTCAGTGATGCCTTCACGATGACTATAAAATCTAAGTGAAGCCTTCATTAGATGCTGACTGATCAAGCTAGTAGCATTATTATATATGCAATCTTATATTATATTATGTATTTAATAGATCGTATAATAAATATTCCGCCTGAAGGAATGTAATGAGACAATTTAGTCATGCCAACTTTTATATTGGGACATTATATTGTAATTTAATCTTATAAATTACTAATATTGTAGGTAACATTTTGTATTTAGTTATCATATTTTATTGGCAAGCTTGACGTATGTTTCTTTATAGACATTTATATGTATATATAAGTGGATATAGGTTGTTAGCAACGGAACACGTATTTTTAAATCAATGGCTAAAATGCACACTGTACAGTCAACAAGATTAAGTGTTATAAAGTCATAATGTTATAACACATAAAATATATCTTCCTCATATAAGCTAGAATGTAAGTGTCATTTAGTAAGTAAAGAAGTGGTCATATGTTCATAGGTTATGATTCATTTGTATATATTGTTGTTATTTTATTATCTTCAAACCCACTCTCATGCTAATACAATAAAATTATAATGAGAGCTAATACATATAAATATATATCAAAAACTATACACAAACCTATTACTTTATATTACATATATAAGTTTACTTATAACCTTATTTATATATATATATTATATATCCATTTAGATGACAACAGCAGCCCATGATTATCATTGACTTGCTTTTTCAAGATGAACAACAGCAGTCCATATACTTTCACCTTCGAGATAACAACTATGTTAGCACATATTTATACTTACGACTATATCAACTATATATTTACTTAAATAAAAATCACTCAGTCCACATCTGAATGGGTCGGCTTCGAGATAACTACATCAGTCCATGTTAATCATTGACAGGGAGCCTTAGATATGAAAATAGCAGTCAGTGCTGCCTTTGTGATTATCATGGAATCTCCGTTAAGCCCTCTTAGATACATGCTAGTAGCATGATTCAATATGCAACCTTATATTATATTGTGTATTTAATAGATCATGGAATAAATATTCTGCCTGGAATAGGAATATAATGTGAAAATGTAGTCATGCCGACTTTTACATTGGCACATTATATTGTCGCTACATGCGTTCAGATGTGTTTAACGTTACTCAGCTATGCTGGAGGCAATTATTATTACATTATTTGCCACTTAGTATATGTTATGTTATATATGTTTTATACAACACCCCACTATGTAACCGCAATTAATGGGCTATTCATATTGTATGTCGAACTATATATCGGACAACTATTATATAATATGTTTACTGTCGCACGCATTAAGTGTGTCGCGTACTGCATGCACCTAAGGAATACGTATTCCTGATTGGCCCATGTAATTACTTCGCCACACGATGCATTGAACTTGAATGGCACTTGTAGGTCGCCCCTAAAACATCGCAGACGCACTGCCCGCTTTCTTAATAAATATGACCAATACCTAAACCAGCTATTATTCATTAAACCTAATAATATTCTTAACAACTTAACAATATATATAATTAGAAAGGTTTTTTAAATGTATCTAATTAGGTGTTATTAAGTAGTGTATTTGTTTTCCCCCAAATAAAGTGTAAAACCGTTTATTGAGTTGTACTCCTCATTTGGCCTAAAAGTATACATTTCTAAATACTTTAATAATATATCATCATATAATATCCTCATAAATGCATAATATAACAGCCTAAGTACAGCCTTATAACATTATCATATAATACCCTTATAACAGCTTAACTACAGCCTCATAAAATCATCATATAATAGCCAATTTACAGCTTCATAACATCATCATATAACAGCCTAATAACTGCCTAATATAACAGCTAATTTACAGCCTCATAACATCATCATATATCAGTCTAATAACTGCCTAATATAACAGCCTAATAACTGCTTCATATAACAGCTTAATTACTGCCTCATGACATCATCATATAACAGCCTAATATAACAGCCTAATTACTGCCTCATAACATCATCATATAACAGCCTAATAACTGCTTCATATAACAGCCTAATTACTGCCTCATAACATCATCATATAACAGCCTAATAACTGCTTATTATAACAGCCTAATTACTGCCTCATAACATCCTCACAATAGCCTCATAACATCCTCATAACTGACTCATATAACAGCATCTGTCTACACATTAGGCTGTTTTTTATGAGGCTGTTATGAGGATGTTATGAGGCTGTTAATGTTTGCTGGGACTATTAACTCGTATTTCAAATGTAACCTTTAACCCTCAACTCGTCCTTTTTAATTGTCTCCCATATACTCAATAATATTCTATAATTGAAAAATGTATGAGTATTATATAGGGTGTAATGTATTTTAATATTGTTTGATATTATTTGAACTCTACAATAGTATATATTTACAATATTATATAATATTATTATATATTAGTAGATAAAAATAATGAATACAATAATAATAATAATAATGTATTTCATGATACTTTAATCTTGTATATATTGTTATATATATATATATATATATATATATATATATATATATATATATTTATATACAGATATTGATTATCAGATTTAAAGATGTAATAATTCTCTAAATATTATGAATTATAAAGCTGGTAATATAATTTTCAAATTTGAGAGCAACTTATTTATACCAACTCTATATTTTGTATATCAGAAGAATATATGTATAATGTTACCTTAACTATGTCATATCTTTGTAACTCATATTGATGTATTGGAGAAGATATTTATATCATAAGCTGCGTTCACATATAGCAACTTTGCTGCAAAATCGCAGCAACTTTGCAGCAAAAATCACGACGAACAAAATCGCCAGGTGTGAACACCACGGCAAAATTTGCAGCAAAAAACATTCACGTGCAAAATCACTGCAAAATCGCAGCAACTTTGCAGCAAAATGAATAGCAAACATGTTTGCTATATGTGCAAAATTTTGTCCAAACGCAAAGACTTTTCTATAATTATTGATAAACAATAAATAAGCATTATTAAAAATATCGGAAGAAATTAATAAAGTATCAAATATAATCTTGTTTTACGAGAGTCACATATGTTTATGGGATCCCGCGAATCGGGACTACTATAATAAAATAATTAAAAACAAGCTGTTGCAGGAAATAGCACTGGATGTCTTATATTTCTTTTTATATTAAAATATTCACTTAATAATTTATTAAGTTAATAAATATTTTGCTATAATTTTTCTATTATTAACATTATTATTATTATAATTTGAGTAATACTTATACTTATGAAATGCATTATAATTTAAAGAAAATGTCATGTTATATTTATACGACTATTATCTTTAAGTATAAACGTAACAAATTATGTAAATAAAATTTTATAATAATAAAATAAATTTATAATTGAAATAATAAATAATTGTATTATCGCAAGTGTAACGTTCAAAGTTCAAAGTTCGACAAAATCGTAGACGAAAATGTTTGCTAGGTGTGAACACTCCGGCGAAATCGCTGCGATTTTGCTGAGTATTTTGCTGCAAAATAGTTTGAAAAATTCTGTCTCGACGATTTTGCAAGCAAAATCGCTATATGTGAACGCAGCTATAGATAACATATTTTAAGTGTATGTTAAGTGTATATAATGGTTGTTCTTATAATGTATTCTTCTATATGATTAATCAAGATAAATGTGATCATGAAATATAGGTCAATATATACTCTATTGAAACAATGATATTTTATATTGGCAATAACCTATATATGAATTGTTCATTTCTATATAGCCTATTATCTATATATAATAACTGTCTATTAAATGTGTCAACAAATTATTACACCAAAATATATTTCATTTAATTTATATATATATATATATATATATATATAATGCCTAGCAAGCTCATGGTAAGGCTAGTATATATATATATATGTAGTAGCCATTAATATAGTAATAAATATACCCATTACAATATTAATATATATATAGATGTCATTAATATAGTAATAAATATACCCATTCAAATACTACTTTATTATTTAATAATATACCACACATATAACACATATAACACATATATATATAATTATTATATATATATATATGTGTTATATGTGTGGTATATTATTAAATAAAATGCAATACCATACAAAACATACATTCTGTAAACACATACACACAAATATACATGTACATATAAATATACACAATCACCATCAGTGTATAACTTTTATTATATTTGCTTCATTATAAATAAATATATACAAATTAAAATATTACAATAGAGCTTGTAAGTATACTACTTTGTTATTTAATAATATACCACACATATAACAAACATATATATATATATATATGTTTAAAAACTTCCTGTGTGGCTCAGTTGGCTAAGGCGTCAGACACACATTAATGTAGTCTCTGAATTTAGGATCCATAATGTTTTCTATAATTTTAAATGATTGATTTGGATATAATAGCTTTTAAGCCTTACATTTTGGATTCGAAGGACTCGAAGCCCTTGAATTTAGGATTTGAGCCTTGTTTAGTTTATTAAGATTTGATGTCTTCAAAGCTTTAAAAGTATTTAAAATTTTACAATCTTACTAATTACCCTACTTACAGATAAAGTATGTAATATTGATACATAAAATTTGAATACAAATTAAATTTTACTCATCCAAGTTCTTATCATTAATACAGGTATGTAGAATCCGATGCAATTGTTTTATTTTGATATTCCACCCAAAAGTACGATTTCGCAAATATTGGCAATTTATATTTAACAAAATTTGTTTTCTACAAGGCCTGGATCATTTAATAAATAGAAGTTATTATATCAAAATGTTAATATTATTTAATTACACTGTATAATCTGTACAAATACTACTACTATATATAATAATATAATACACAAATATATTTTAAATAATTTTCAAACATTATTATTTTTAAATTATATATTACCTATTTTATCATATTTCATAGATATATATAATACCTAAATATTGGTATACTATTTATATCAATTAAGATAATATCAAAAAAGTAATGATACATGTTACTGCCTTACTACTAGGTATAATCTCACTTGCTTTCTATTTAAACATAACATATACATTACCATACAAATATTGTTTTGAATTTTATTCCATAGAAAAGAGGTAATTTATGATGATATAGGCGATTTTACCTTGGTAGTGTATGCAAAGATATAACACTCCCTATCTACATAACATAATTAATATCCATACTGCATGATGGCAGTAGTATCGAAATCACTTAAATAGATTTAAATTGTAGATATAAAATAAATTTGTATATAACACTGTTTTCATTCTATTAAATTACATGAAATATAAGTTAGATTTTACTCATCATATAGATATAGAATTTAAAACCAACATATCCTATTGCTTTTTTATATATTAATAATGAACACTTATTTTTCATCATAAATGAATTTAAAACATATTATTTTACATTTTAAAATGTATTTGAAAATTAGATAGGAAATTTCATTATAAACAACATATTTTTCCAAAAATTAACCCAAATTTTATGTTTTGTGTACAAAACCAAATCATACTATTTCGCCTAAGTGTTATATATTTCCTTAGAATAAGTGTTGGTATTATGTATGTAGTAGTAATAGTAGTAATATAATTTATTTAGTCATAAAAATCCAATTATAAATAAATTTTCTGGAAGTGAGATAAAAAGTTATGGTGAATAATAAACATAATAAAAAATAAATAAAATAAAATAATAATAATAAAAATAAATTGTTTGGAAATGTTTTAAAGTACATTTCACAAAATAAGTTATTCCAGTTCAATTAAGTATCTATGTAGTTCGTTTTTATATTTGTTGAATTTTGTTTACCTAACCAGTATTTTTCATTAGTTATAGTCCTGGTGAGTTTATTTCAATGAGATAAGTAGTTAGTTGATCTATTGTATTTTAAAAGCATATTACTTAAAGCTTAATGACCTAAAGTTGTTTCTATTCAATTGATTCTTTGATGTATGTTTGTGTATATGTGTGTGTTTATATACACATGTGTAGATGTGTATGTGTTAAGAATAGGTATGTAAATAATCCTATACTCTACACCCTATATTCTATACCCTATACTCTAAACCCTATATTCTACAGTGTAGAGTCTACACCCTATACTCTATACTATATACTCTACTATATATATATAGTTATTTTCTTCAGTTAGTATACACTGCTTTACTTTAGCGAAGGTGTATAATGATACACATGCGTTTATGCCAGGGTTCCATTATTTTTGGTAAAAACCTGTTTTTATCCATGCAATAATGGCAAAAAGTGGTAAAAAATATCTCTACCATGTTAATTTATGGTAAAAACCGATAAAAACTGGCAAAAAACCTAGTACTCATAAAATATAATACCTTTAAAAAACATTTTATATTGAAATGTAAAGTAATATTGATTCATTTATATATAAATGTTATGGCTAATTAATCTAGCAGCTCTATTTGAAAATGTGTCAAGACATTTTATCACTCTGCAATAATTATGCCATTTATAGTACATTTCTTTTTTTAAATCTAACTGGATGTTGAGGTCTGCCACCCTTATATTGTAAAATTAACAAGTTGATGTAATTGGATACATTTTATAAATGAAATAAAATCATGTGCTATATATTCATAAAATTACACAATGAAAATATTACTGAATAGTTATACAGTATTGTAAAAAATATTTGTTTAACTATATTTAATTTCATATATATAAAAATAAATATTCTATTCAGTATTTATATATAATATAAATTATATATATATATATATATATATATATATATATATATATATATATATAATTAGCAATATCTATAGATATATTTAATATATTTAATTGAATATCATGGTATAAAATCAAATAAATGAAAATATTATTAGTTCTATTGTTTAATATATATATTTTTTTTTACAATATTAAACTCCTGTCACACAGAAAAAGTCTGTCGATTTTTCACCGATTTTTCACCGATTTTCTCTCTCTCTGTGCGACACCCCTACCGATATATCTCAACGATTTCGTTACTGCGAATATCGGTGAAAAATCGGCTCTTTTTTTGGTGTGAATGGGGCTTTACCTTTTACTTATACAAAAATAAATATATTATTATATTCAATATTTTATATATATATATATATATATATATATATTTACTTATTTATTCATTTATTTAAATTTCAATATCATATTATTAATTAAAAAATAATGTTCTTTAGAGTAGAGTCAAAATTAATAAAGGTTTTAATAAAAAGAATTTTTTTACCATTTATTTTTTCGATAATTTTTTTCTTATATTCTTCAAAATAATAAATTATATAACGTTAACATTTTTTTATTTCATACCTACAACAAATTATCGAATTTATATTATATTATTATAAATTTTATTATTAATTGAATATAATTTTAATAAAAATAAATTTGAATAGGAAAATCTTAAAAGATATATTTTTGAATTATTAGAATGTACATATTTATTACTATCATAAAATTAATTCAAAAATATGTAAAAAATACAATGAAAAACAGTGACTATACTGTAATTTATAATGGTACACCTACACACACACACACATATCCACACACACGTACACACACACACACACACACAGGATCATCGGATAGAGTTGAAGCATCATCGCAAGAAGATATCACCCTGGAGATGGATGTCTAGATGTATGTTCCTGTTCCTTCAGATCGCACCTGTTCTCAGGTAAATTTTGCCACATAGTGGATAGTATGCAATTAGGTATCCTATCAGGTGTTATGTCCTATAACAGTATAGAGCTCCTCGGTAGTACACACCAGTTCAAACAACACAATGTACATATGTATACGGTCAAATCTCTGTAAGTTAGACTACGGATAAGTCGGATTTCTCTATAAGTCGGACATATTTAGGTGGTTTATCTAGTTCAATGTTAAATTAATTGGATAAGTTGGACATATATTATAGTTTCTTTTATTTTTTGTATTATGAATAAGTCTGAATTTTTATAAATTATTAGTAATTTATACTTAATTTAATAATATGAACTGTTGCAACTTTGAATAACATTACAATTATAATACAAGTAGTATCAACATAAAAATATGTTGCATATAATGGATATATCTATTTATACAAATAGTGAATATATTAGGCTTAAAAGTGTATTAAAATGCCTCTAATAAGAATATATATTAAAATGCAGTACATATACTAAACTAATACATATTTAATGCTATTGAGTTGAAAGTCAATAATTGCAATCAAATTTCAATGTATTTTAAACCAATGATATATGAGTTATTTTATATAGCTGCAATAAATAATAATTTTATGATCACTCATTTCATAAAAAAAACAATAATATAATGCACACAAAATTACATTTATTATACATTTTATTTGTATACCATTACTTATTTTTGTTTTTATACTTTATACTATATGTTTCATGATTGTAGTATTACTTATTTATTATTGACTGTATTGTATAATGTACATGTATAATTGTAATACAGAACTATTAATACAGAACCATTAACTACAACTATTAACAAGAACCACTGATTCTTATGAATTTCGGATAAGTCAGACATCTCGTTATGTCAACACATATATATATATATACTAGCTACAGTTACATACAATAGCTACAGCTACATGTATTCAATAGTAAAATAGGAGTTATATGAATGAATGTATGTAAATTCCAGCATTCACAAGCATTGTATTGTATTATACTAAAGTGTTTTCAAATGTGAACACATTAAGGTGTAGCATGATGTGTACCATATAGTGGGCCACTAATAGTGACTCACTATATGGTGGTTCCTTAATACCCACGCCTACTACTGCTATACCATACAAGTCTGTGGAGATGTTGCTATCAAGTGTTCTCATGGAATTCTTTAATACCATCTCCCACCGCTAAAATAAATATATTTCGCAAAATCTATGAATATATTGAACGCGTATATATCGAATGTGTGTTCGTATCTGAAGATGTTCTTACATTGTATACGATATGTGTGCGCACATTAAAGTGTATATTACATACTGTTACAGCGTTCAGTGTGATAGCAGGCAGGTATATTACCTAATACTATAGTAATGGTGGTATTAAACATGTTTATATGCGCATGTCTTGCCTACCTGTGTGCTTTAATAGCTATCACATCTATAACGGTGTATCTAAAAGTACCGCCACCGTTAGCAGCTCTACCCTTACATTCTAGTAGCTTCTTGCGCTATCTCAATACTGGCTTCAATAGTAATTACGGTTCTATAATTAGATCATTTCAATACTCTCCGGTATATGCCACTCAATACACGTCACATTCGATATGGAAGTGACGCGCTCGACCTAAGTAGGCATGTCGGTATTAATTTGAAGCCACTTACACGATGTGTTGCATTACGTGTTGCATAGCTAATGTAGTCTCCTATAGTAGTCACATGTATGTGGGTCTGCACACACCTGTAGGCAGCTGCCTATCCTCTGTATCTGTAGCCTATCATTGGCATCCTCCCCGCGGCTTCAGTACAACACATGAGTGATATACACCACTCTTGCCTCTAGCTTAAACCCCAGCCTAAGCCCCAGCCTAAACCCCAGCCTAAGCCCCATCCTAAGCCCCAGCCTAAAGCCCAGCCTAAGCCCCAGCCTAAGCCCTAGCCTAAGCCCCAGTTTAAGCCCCAGTTTAACCCCCAAACCGTAGCCCCAGTTTAAGCCCCAAACCGTAGCCCATACTCCCCTTTTGTTATTCTGACAACTATAATGACAGCGACAGTGTAGCGGATTTACCCGCTAAATAGGGCACACAGATAGTTATATGTTGTTACATTGCCGTGGAGAAAACTTCCTCGACTCAGATTATTATCTCACTACAGCGGCTACCATGTTCCATCACCATTTAATGATGCTTCATCACTGAACAGAAACACACACTCTGTAGAGAGACACAGATATAGAGAACATGTGAAAGTAATATATTTAATTACACACACACACACACACACACACACACACACACACACACACATACTTACAAACACTAATACACACATCGGTGCGTGTGTGTATGTTAATGATGATGGTTGCAGTGACCACTCTGCCCTATTGTAATGTTCTTTCACCTGATGTGCACTTAGCACACCACCCAACATATGTGTGTGTGTGTGTGTGTGTGTGTGTGTGTGTATTTATAGTATGTTAAGTTTTGTTAGAAACCAATTGTAGAATTATCTCTCTGGATGCCTAGTTTAATAGTAATGCTATTTCACTTAGTTATGGGTCAGAGGACATATTCTACTGGACATAGGTATTACAATGGTGTTAACTACTGGGTATGCACATGGTATACGACATGGTTTACAAGATATATGACATGGTTTTCTGTAAAAGCCCAATAAATATTATATAATTCCCCAATTATACAAATTCACAATTTTCTAATATTTGCTGCAGCCATTAATAATACTAGATTAATGATATTTTACATACAATTATAATGAATAATGCATATTCACTGCATAGTGAGAACTACTACATACTTTGTGCCATGCTGTCTGATTCTAGGCCAGTCATAAGATTAAAGGTGGCACAAAGGATACTCAAATGACATAAAGATGAAATTGTGGTGGGACCTTTCATTAAACCTGACATTAATTTTAATGTTGATTATTATTTTGTTTTAATTAATCATTATTGGCTAGAATCAATTCTAACAAAACATATTTCAACCTCCATTTACTTGAATATAGTAACGTCCCTATTATATTGTTTCCAAATATCCCAGCCACACACAAAGTGTCAAACTGCATATTTGACTTGTTTCTCAAATAGTTAGAACATTTGAATCTGGAGAGAAATGAGATTCCTGTAAAATAGTATGTTACTTACATCAAAATGTGATTATATTAAACGTATATAATTTTTTTCTTTTAATATTATTACCTATTCATTATCATATTGTACATACTTTATTAATATATATATATTATTTTGTTATTATTCCCCATATGAATTTATTTACAATATTATATGTATACTAGTATATTTTTAATTATCATTATATAAATATAAAGATATTTTTACTTTGATTAGGTTTGATTCATTACATAGTTAATTATATTATTTAAGAGCTTAATTTTATATGTGAATAATTTGAATATTACAGGTTTACAATGAACAGTTTAATTCCAGATTACATTACTTAGTTTTACATAAAATAGTACTTTTTTAAATTAAAATTATGTTAAATAAAACAAATAGCGATGACCTCTAAAATTACAATTTTGATTTCATTCTCAGGTGGATATATTTATCAGATAATACAAACTAAATTTTATTTTAAATTTTAAGATAAATCAACAATGAAAAAAATTCAAACAAAAAATTGAAATAATCTTAAAATTTTAATAAAAAAATTCTTGATTTTTTTTATAAATTTAAAGTTTTATAATGTTCAAATAATAACATTTTGAATCATCTATAATGATTTTTATATTTATTTTATATTAATATATTTTGCATTAAAGGCTATTTTACTTAAATTCTAGGAAAATCCATGAAATTTCTAGAATTCATTTTAAAAAAATAATTTCTCAATATTTTCTGTTTAAATATATATATGTATATATTTATGACATTTCGTTAGAAAAAATAATCACATGCATTGAAAATACTGTTTTCTATTTATTTAATTTGAGCATATAGAAATTAATGTATAGAATTAATACAGAAACTTAAGTTTTATCAAATTAGACGCAGCTCCGTATACTTCATAGAAATCCCGGTAAGAGTCATTATACAGATATATATTATAAGTATTCAATGTTTTGTGGTAATCTGATGGTGTAAAATCTTAAATAACCACCATTAGCGTATGTCATCTAGTAACGCCCAAGGTCAATCATTTATATTCACCGCCATCACTTCTACAATCTATAGATAACGCTATTACAATATAAATATATGGTTACCTATATATATATATATATATATATATATATATATATATATATATATATATATATATATATATAATATAATGTATCTATATTTACATATGTGTGAGTGTGTACAATGTATTTTATCTTTACATTATAACCACCTAGCTTGTATACATCAGATTAGGCTGCCTTGATACCAGCGACCCTATGCATATATTGGTTACATGGGTATTATACGGGCCACAGTACAAAACCTATTAGTAGTGAACCTATCAGTAGTGACTAGCCAGTAGATTCAGACATGTGTGCAACACAGTGAGAGTGATCATTGGATAACATTTCTTTTTGTGAATTGATTCTAAGGTAAAAGAAGATGTTATAAGACACATGCAAATAAAATTATTCAATTAAACCGTTAAAAATTAGTAAAAAATGACATTGAAATATATTATAGAAAAATAATTTATAACGAAAATACATGAAAATAGTTGCTACAACTTAATTCTTTAAACATTTTTATCCCTAGCTCTCATTCTAGTATATATGATATCTGTTTTCTACAAAATTTCATAAAAAGTGAGAAAAAAAATGTTGGTTTATTTTTTATACCTTTTTGAAAAATATTGATTTTTTCTCAAAAAATATAGTAAAGGTGGTATAAATATTATATTTTTATGAATTAAATATCTTTTTTTTAATTTTACCTTTTATATTATATAGAGATATAAATAAATTGTAAAAAAAAAAAAAAGTCATATATTTGAGTTTTAAAAAAAATCCTAGAAATTTAGTTTATTTCATTTCATTTATAGGAAATTAATTAAACAATTGAATTTTTTTTATTTTCCATAATAATTATTACATTTAATCTATGTGCTATTACAATTTCATAATACAACAACAATTATTATTAGGTTAAAAGTCACTTTTTAGTCATTTTTAAAATTCCCCATGTTAAATTTCGTATTCTCTCCATGGAATTCACTCCTCTAGGAATTATCGCGAGCCCTAGGATGGTTACAAATTAATAAAAAAATGTTGACCTATTTGTATACATTATTATATAAGCTCCGAGTTGACAAATATTGGAGGACCCAATATTCAGCATGACTAGATGTGCGTCAGAATACATTGTGCATCAAAGCAATTATTAAAAAGTAAAGATTTGAGACCATCAAATCTTTCCAAATATCCGAAAATTAAAGATTTTAACATATTATTCTTAATTTAGCAATATTATTCTATAATATATTGTAATATATAAGTAATTACAAATTAAATACTAATATGAGCAGCTCCAAGCTAATATATATATATAGAATTATAAGCATATCAATAATATAAAATGTTTTTCAGAATATAGAGTATAAAGAACGTTTATAAAAAATTTGTATTATAGTGACAACATTTCCTTGTATTATAATGACAAAATGTCAGTGTAATACACTGGTTATATCGTAGCCTTGGCTGTGTAATACATGGATATTTTGTCAATGTAATACATGGACATTTTATTACATACAAATTTACTGGGATGTATACTACAGCAGATTATGTTATTGATTTTGTATTTTATGTTATCTTCTTTTAAATGTATAAGGTATATATATATATGTATATATATATATATATATATATATATATATATATATATATATATATATTACCGGCAGTCATTATTTGAATAGACATAATTTGATAACCTTTTTAAAGCTAACAATGATTTACTAAACCAGAGGACATTATATACATATATTACAATCTAACCACACCACTATAGATGTGAGGCGGACGTATACACTGTTCACCCCGTCGTGCATCAATGCACACTGTGCATTGCACAGGTTCAGTTGGTTTTTATAAATAATTGATAACAAGTTATAATTGATAAGAACAAGAAACCTGCGCTGCTGCTGTGCTATAATGTTACTGTTCTACAGTGTACTAAGCCCTAGTATGTGCCGGGTTGTGTACAGTCAGTTCACACAGACGTACTCTTGGACAAAACACACACGCGCATACATAGATACATACATTATATAGTGAGGCATACGCTAGAGAGGTGTTCAGTATTCAATAGTGATGTCAACACCACTGTTACCAGTATGGTGGCAGTACGGTGGCAGTACGGTGGCAGTACGGTGGCAGTACGGTAGCAGTACGGTAGCAGAACGGTGGCAGTACGGTGGCAGTACGGTGGCAGTACGGTGGCAGTACGGTAGCAGTACAGTAGCAGTACGGTAGCAGTACGGTGGCAGTACGGTAGCAGTACAGTAGCAGTACGGTAGCAGTACGGTGGCAGTATATACTGTTATATAAAACATCACTATATTTCGTTATATTCAGCTTTAGTTGGCATGTGGGTTTAGGGGGTTTAGACTTATTAGTACAATGATGGCAATGATGATGGCAATGCTGATAAGCTTGTTATGTTACTGGGGACATCAACTTCCTGCCTCAGAAAAGGTAAATAATCAATAACTTGACTAGTGAAAATAGGGGGTACGCTAAACAATAGCCAGTGAGCCACGCGTGAGAAATCAATATTTACGTAATTCATTATTAACGAATAACGACAGAAGTATTAGTAGCAGTAGCAGTAGCAGTAGCAGT
Organism: Osedax fenrisi; assembly: GCA_964019155.1. Lineage (NCBI taxonomy): Eukaryota > Metazoa > Annelida > Polychaeta > Sabellida > Siboglinidae > Osedax > Osedax fenrisi. The sequence continues at coordinate 49,127,689 of OZ025239.1, forward strand.
AGCAGTAGCAGTAGTAGTAGTAGTAGTAGTAGTAGTAGTAGTAGTAGTAGTAGTAGTAGTAGTAGTAGTAGTAGTAGTAGTAGTAGTAGTAGTAGTAGTAGTAGTAGTAGTAGTAGTAGTAGTAGTAGTAGTAGTAGTAGTAGTAGTAGTAGTAGTAGTAGTAGTAGTAGTAGTAGTAGTAGTAGTAGTAGTAGTAGTAGTAGTAGTAGTAGTAGTAGTAGTAGTAGTAGTAGTAGTAGTAGTAGTAGTAGTAGTAGTAGTAGTAGTAGTAGTAGTAGTAGTAGTAGTAGTAGTAGTAGTAGTAGTAGTAGTAGTAGTAGTAGTAGTAGTAGTAGTAGTAGTAGTAGTAGTAGTAGTAGTAGTAGTAGTAGTAGTAGTAGTAGTAGTAGTAGTAGTAGTAGTAGTAGTAGTAGTAGTAGCGGTAGTGGCATTGGTGAATTCATAACACAGACTACATACGATTTTCGGTATTTAATAATATACGCGAGTTCATGGTTCGATACGTCAAGGTCACGCCTGTATATCAAGGTAATACCGGACATTGGAGTGAGTGGGTGCGTGAGAAGTGTGAGACTCGCTCACTTGGCGAGGTCATCAACGTAATTATAGTGAGAGATGGTTGGCACTGCCCTCCTCTCTATCTATCTCTCACACACACGTGGTCAACCTCGTTATAAGACACAGCCGCACACGTGACCGACCAGTGCTATCCACTAATAGATGTTGTACAGTGTTACCATCAGCTAAAGTTGTTCATACATGTGCAGCCTCTGTACATACATGAACTGTATGATGTCCATAGTAGTATTATCAGAACTATTAGGTCAGCGGGTCACTGCATATATAATTAGGTAAGTATATTAGTAGGACAGTTAATCTAGTAACCTATGCAGTAATGTATGCAACATATTAGTAGTATACTATAGATAAATGATATTTGTACTGAGCCACACAGGCAGTTGTATGCGTGATGGTGGTTGCAGTATATCTAGATTATCGACATATAGCGGAAGTGCTTAGTTGCTTAGATGAAACGTCTGAGTGGCGGAGTATATATATACACGGACCCATGGCTGGATATATATATACACGGGTGTACACGAACACATAATTTGTTGTGTCTTATCTTACGATATTGTATTCAACTCATATACGTATAAGTACATACAAATGCACGAATACACATATCCACACATACACCCACACATACACCCACACACACACACCCACCCACACCCACACACCCACACACATACACACACACCCACACCCACACACACACACATACACGAGTAACGAGCTTGTATTGATTATATAATAGCGTTCGTTGTGAAGGTCATATGTGTACTGTATAGAGTATTACGTATAAACAGCATCGCTAACGTGTTATACGTAACATCAGATATTGGCTTCATCATAATGTATTGTTTAAGTTATTATATATATATATATTATTATTTTTATTTGGTTGAGTCCTTTCATCCCATCCAGGAACTCAGATGACGTTTACACTTTATAACCATATGGCTCTAATATCCCTTCGAATCCGCTATCATGTTAAGGCATCCATGGTTTTAACGAGAACCTATCATTTATACACAATTATATTAGCCAACTGAGCCACACGTATATATATATATATAAATATATAGATAGTTAATAATATATGATTAACAAACAAATATTATATTAAATTAATGATTTATTAAATTGAACATTAATTATTATTTATATGCATATATCGAATGCGCATATTTAGTAAGTATAGTATTGCAGTAAGTAGCCACTCAAGCACGCCCAATTAGCGTGCTAGATATGGTAACCATGGAAACAGGTCGTTACGTGATGTAATAGTTAAGCGACCACCTACGCCGGTAAGTGGTGGTAGTCGTAGTTACGAATGTTTATCACACCTTCGACGGGGGTCCTATAGGTCATATATGAATAGAGCGTGCCGAGATTCACATGTGAATGCTGTGAATGATGCATCAAGGTCATGCTCTTCTTACACATGATGTCCTCTCACCCGTTCTCTCTCTCTCTACACCTTTATAATAATATATCTGTCTACCTTTCCCATAATATCTATAGATATATATATATATATATATATATATATATATATATATATATTTCTTTCTTTCTTATTAATATTACATAGCGATCACACAAACATTATGACATGTGACAATCGATTAATAAGAAGGTGAACACTAACCATGTGCACACTGCAGTGCTACCTCATTTATGATTACGTAACATTCATACATAGTAGTATTAAGTTACACACACTCACACACACTCACACACACACACACTCACACACACACACACACACACACACACACACACACACACTCACACGTGTATACGTGATAATATGCATGCTATATCGTGTTATAGAATTATTGCTATACCACCACCACAACCTTAACCACTATCACCACCACAACCAACATCACCTCTACCACATTCACAACTACCACTACCACCATCATCACCACAACCACCATCATCACCTTCACTATCACCTTCACTACCACCTTCACCACCACCACCATCATCAACACCTTCAACACCACTATAACTATCACTATCACAATGTTATTACTACATCCTCCTCATCATTGTCAACCAATATGTACAAATTGTATATACATCAATACACGTTGACTGAATCTATTTATAGATATACACATTAGTTGTAGTTTTCCTATACTTCTCCGGCAACAGGGTGTGCACTGCACACTGTGCACGGTTATTTGTGAATATGTGAACGCATTTTAATCAAATATATGTTGTCAAATGATCGTCTGTTCAATATATATATATATATATATATATATATATATATATACACATATATATTACTTCGTATATTATATGTTATACTGTATACAATTCATATATATTAAATTGCGCATGTGACATTTATGTACAACCTATGACATAGGTCATTCTACTTGTTTGGTCTAATTCGTGAATTGAAGTTATGTTGTTTATAAGTGGCTTCTTTATTTGAATACAACGAATCTCAACAATAAAACATACCTATGACATCCTATATAATATATAGTATATATATATATATATATATATATATATATATATATATATATATATATATATATATATCAGCATGGTATATGCCATAAGGCCATTATAGTATTCTATATGACACATACTATATGTATACATCAGTGTGTTTATATCTATAACTGTGTTCCACTGTAAGGGGTAGTTCCCACTAAAACTTTATAGAACTACATTGGATAACATACTATTGGATAACCCTATAGTATGTATACTTTCTGGCACTAAACATGGTATTAGTATTATTTTATAGAACATTGTGGAGATATATATATATATATATACATATACATATATGTATGTATTTCAGTTAAACGTTTATCTCTACACGGGGAGATCACTTACTAGAAATACTTTCCATAAATGATTACCAATAGTAAAGTAAATATAACATGTTCAGTTTACATTATTGTTGAGTTACTTGTTTAAATATTATCGGCTATCTAGATAGTTTACGCGTTTACTTGTAACACCCATCGATGTAAATAAAACTTTTATTTACATCGATGGTAACACCACGTTAACTAGTTGCTAGCCCTTTACTTCCGATGGTATTCGCGTAACCTATCGTATATGATTCTAATTATAGAGTGCTTGGCTGACTTTATATATACACATGCGTTGTTCTCTTAATTAACCATGAGCCCATGACCCGACTGGCGGCGAGTGTATGCTTACGCGTCACTTGGAAACATTCGAATTTAAAACCAGTCACATGACACATCACATGACCTATTATGTCATAGTTTTCAAAACAACCAAAGTATATTTCAATAAATATATTTTATTTATTATATAATATTTGTATTCGTACGTGTTATATATATATGCTTATATTGATATGCTATATCAGCACAGTATACTGTAGTGCGTGCATCGTGTGGTGTCGTGTAATCACCGTGTGGGAAACTCATCATCTCGTAATATAGACACGTGGCCACTATATATAGTCACTATCTATAGACACACTCACCACATATAATTTAATTCACAATATCAATATATGTATAAATAGATATGGATATTTATAGATATATTTGACTTTTCGTTTATATATATAGATGTATAGAATATGTCAGTAATTCAACAATAAATACATGCATGTGTATGCACACATATATATATATATATATATATATATATATATGTATACAGCATTATTGAGTGATCACTTATCAGAAAATGTAGTAGAACCTATATAGTGACAACCTATTGTAACATTACTATGTATACATTGTAGTGTATTACACTATAGGTATTACATACATAGTTGACACACATCATGACTGCACCATATAAACTGTACTAGAGTACTATACATGTATACCTACACTTATAATGTATAAACACACACATATACATATATATATATATATATATATATATATATATATAATTACTATATCAAATAGATCTAATGCATACTCTTTGTATGTATATATGCACATATATTTTACTATATTATGTATTAAATACGTTTATGTCTATAACCAATGTATAATGAGGGTGTTTTTTTGGTCAACCACTTGGGAAAAGTGGTTTCAAATAATCACTTTCAACTGTTTTTGGTCAACCACCTGTGGTTCAACCACTAGTACAAGTATGTATTTAATACATACTATGTAATACCAAATATTTGCCAAGCTTGGAAAATTAACACCACCACATTAAAATAATTACAGTAATATATAAGTGTTATCTTTATTATATCAGTGTGTAATAAAATGATACATTCGGCTAATATCAAATCAATGTTATAAAGTAATAGTTTTATGTTTTCTTATCTATATATAAATGTTATATTTATAGAATTTATATATTATATGTTATAAAATAAAAATGTTCCTTCTTTTTACTTATCATATTTTGAAAGTTTATAAACTTTTTTGTATGTTGTATTATATAATAATTATAAAAAAAATATATATATAATTATAATAAATATATAGTAAATATACAAAAATAATTAATCAAAATAAGCTATGCATATATACAAATATAAATGGTAATACATATATAATTAAAACAATGTAAGACTAATATATATATATATATATAATCCAGTTTTACAATTTTTGAAATTGTGATTATATTATAGATTAAACTGACGAGTTTAATAAAATGAGTTTATACTCAAAATAAAAATGTTGTGACCGCAAATTTCGATGGATTAGGGTTAATTAGTGATTAGTTATGCCTTTAAATAAACTAATTACTCTAATTACTAATTACTGACTCATGTGTAAACATTATATTACAATTTATAATAGGTTGGAATGTAGATTTCAAAATAAATAATTTATTTTAAAATGGCATGCTATAAAATCTTTTATAAGATGCTTTTTATGCTATTTCTAAACTATTTCATAGCCATTTTATCACATTTACTAAATAACATATCATTAATCAAAAGTACATAATACAACTTTTTTAAATTTTTTTTGAATTTATCCATTGCGATCCAATTGCGATCCCCTTAGAATTGAATTAGGATGAACACTATAGATCGTACAGTGTTCATGAAAAAACGGTGACTCGTATTATATATATCACCTTGTATAACGACACAATGACTAGTATGAAATCCACATTGGATAGCATTATCATAAACAGGACAAACAACTTTGGTATGCATAGTTTTTGTTATTACTTTTTGAAATGAAAATCAATAAAAGACTACACAATTAATACATGATCTAGCCATGTCACCCGGACAAAGCTTCCCTCACCGTCACATACTTAGGCACTCGTACACACACTCGTACACACACACATACAGATATATCGATGCCCTAATATATGGAATTCGTAGCTTAAAGCTTGACCGTACACGTAAAGAACTGACCATTGAGAGAACCCACTGGTACCATCAGGTATGTCATCATTATATCATAGCAGCACATTATATTCCACCTAATCTCCCCAATCCCTGCTCTTTCCCTCTACCAGATATATCTATCTATTCCATCAGTAGACAATAGTTATCAGTAGCACAGTACCAGTAGTAATAGCTTGGTTTACACACCCCACTTCCGGTTTAGAGTTACCCAGATAGCAGCAATATTCCTATAAGTAAACACTGACAGTGACCCCCCCCCCCAATCATCAACATCAAGATGCAGTACATAGATAACATTGAATAACTAACTATGTCATGTGTTCTCCATCTATTTAATCGGAGCATATGTTTATGCCCATATATTTACATCAACATGGACGTGTGTATTTAATGAGAGTTTTTTTAAAACCGGAACACAACTAAACCAAATAACTGTAAAATAAACTGCCTTTGTTTTTAATTATATATATATATATATATATATATATATATATATATATATATGCCCCTATTATATATACATGCACATCAGTCTTGTCTTATAACATTACAATACATATATAAATGTAAGTTTACATTATTGATGTGTATGAGTGTTGACCTAGATTACCTGTAAGCCCTCCCATACTCCGTCCACTAGATGGTCTACGAAGATGTGGATTCAGCACTACTAAGACTGTTTGAATGCTTTATGGAGGCGGCCCCTCAGCTAACCTTGCAACTCTACATCATGCAGACCAACTTTCAACACGGCACCACGATATTCGGTTAGTCTGCGGTAGTAATCCTCCACCTCCCCCAATTCTTTTTAAGGATTTGAAAATGGGGGAGGGTAAATTTCAAAAATAGGTATATCAAAATGATATATAAAAAATATATCTACTGATTTATACTAAATGAATAGGACAATTACATAATTTATTATGGAACAAATCTGATTTTGTAAACAAAATACCGGATACCCGAAACCATCCGGGTAGTCAATTACCTGAAACTACCTGACACTACTCAAAACTATTTACAACACTAATATATATATATATATATATAATTAATGAATTTTATAGTTAATAAATTACATAATTATTATCCTATTGAAATGTTTACTCTCATATTAACATAGTATATGATTAATATATATTTATATATATATATATATATATATATATATATATATATATATATACATTAAATCAAATGTATTTAACTATGCTCTATTGAATGATATATATATTACTATATGGACCATATAATATGGTTGAAACTATTTATTATGAATTCTATTAATTGTACATACTTCACAATGAAGTATCAGCAGCAGCATAGTCAGAGATGGTCACATGATTAACAACAATTACCTGTTATTATTCAATAGAATCAGATCTTCACAGCTTCAATGTTGGAGTGTCACATTGATGTGTGTGTGACCTATAATTGCTACTGGACACAATATATTAAGACCATACTTGTCAGTCAGCCACAGTTAACATAATGACCATGCTTGTACTGTAAATACTGTGGTCACATAAATACTTAATCATACCTAGTTCACATCATTCACTCTTCCTATATTATGTAGTTTATACTTATTATGTAATCTAATATTCATTTTGTTTATATAAATATAATAACTTTAATATTGAATATAAGAAGTTAGCTTGTTATATTGTTATATTATATATATATATATATATATATATATATATCAATATATTAATCAATATTTAAATCTATATCAATCCTAATTTAAATTGTGTAGGTGCACATTATATGTCTGTTTATTTATATATATATAAATATATATAAATATATATTTATATATATATATAAGATTTTCTCTATATTATCATATGGTAGTCATATTAGTCATTATAGTATAAAATTATATAATAATATTATTTTGAAATGAAAAAAAAAGATTTACTTAAATATAAATATTTACATTAATATATAAAGGTATCACATGGAGCTTTTAAATTAATAATATATATGTGACAGATTCACACTATACATGTATGTATATATGTATATAAATATTATATATATAATTAAATATCTATACTATGCTGCATGCATATTAGGAAATATTTAATCTAAAGATGCTATTTATAGGGAGTAAATCAACATGCATTATAAATTATAATGTATAATGAAATATTGCAGATTCATAATTTATATAAATGTACCTATAATGAGAAGAGCTTTTATATCTAGATTCAACATTTTTATGTGATATTAACATCCTAATTTCATTCCCTAGATATGTCGTTGATTACGATGGTATATGTGATTGCATTTACATGTAATGCAATCTAACAAAATAATCTTAAAAATTCTTTAAAACTAATAATTTCATTGAATGTGAGTTGATATCACTTAAGTGGCCTTTACTGTATATATTATAAAATTAAATCTTGAACATGACTAGATTTCCAAAAGTAGCTTACTTTTTATTTGTTACCATTAATTCAAAGTAAATGCTAGTAATTAATAATAATAATAGAAAGGTTTATTGACTATGAAAACGATGGAAGTTTATTATAGTGCGTCAAGTTGAAATAATAAAACAAATAAAAGTTACACAAATAATAATAAATTTAAAAGAAGAAATTATAATGATAACATATATGAATGTAGTCGACATTTAAAAGTAATAAAATAAGATTGGGTCCGTAATTCATCGGGAATACTATACCAGTACTTCGGAGTAGCAACAGTGAAAGCAGCATCTGCATATATAGATAAGATAAGCGGTACAGAGAGTTTCATCAGCTCACATTTGCGACTCGGACGAGTAGTTGCTCGAATTATGAGTCCCTTTCTATAGGTATGACGGAACTCCCATATATATAACCTTGTAAGTAATGCAAAGAAGACAAATCTTGCATAAATCTCGAAACTTCAACCACCCGAGAGTCGCCATTATGGAATATATAGATATGGTTATATCATTACGCTTTAGCTTAAATAATATGTGAACAGCTCTACGATGTATTGAATCGAATTTTTTCATCAATTTAAAAGTAATTAACAATAAAGAATATTCAACAATATTTTGTATGTCCAATATAATATTGGATATTGTCTATATTCCATTATCAATGCTCATATAAACAAATAAAGGGGACCTCCCTAAAATGGATCACATTCCAAGATTTTAACAAATAAGAACTGTCCACACTGAATAATGATATCTGATTGTAATAATAAGATAGTAATTTATTTTATTTACCTTTATAATTAATTTATATTTCAAAAGGAAATCAATATCATAAATTATTAATAAAAGTTAGGTTTCTATATGATGTCCTTATAAATTAATATTTCACTATATCTCATTGTAATTGTTTATGTAAAAAAAATATATATTATATAATACTTAATAAAAGTAAATTAAAGTTGGTTTATAAAAAATTCATTATAAATTGCTCGAATTTAAGAAATTCTCAACTTTGTTATTGACACATTATATTTAACTATACAAAATGTATATTGTATAAGTGATGATGCATTCTGGTTATGATAATGAGTGGTCATGTTTCTGTTATCACAGTTCAATGAATAATTAAGCATCTATTAGTAAGGACATGCCTAGAATCAAGCCTTGTTGCATATTTAGGATACTATTATATAATACCAGAATAAGAATATATATATATATATATAAGATACTATTATATAATAGTTTAGTAAATCTGGTAACTTTCAGTTTTATTATAATATATTGATTTTCATTTAAAATATACATTATAATAAACAAGGTAATATACAAATAGAATTATTTATCTATATTTATATATTTATTATATGCAACAATATAAAATTATATTAAATTGCAAATATATTACCTATACTATATATGGACATATTTTGGTACATATATCCTGGTATATATATAAGTTGATAATGGACCATTATTAATAGTATATAAGGAGTAATTATCTATTATAATAGAGTATCTATTTAGTAACAATTACTGGATACATAATTTTGATATATTACTTACCATATATGTTCTACACATATGTTAAAATATTCTAAATTATATATCTGTTATGAATGTTAAATATAAATTCAAATAATACATATAATTATATAATTAATAGTTAATAGTTATTTATTACATATAGGTTATTAATAGGAATGAGGATAATAATAAGATAATATTATTAAAAAATAATGTTATTAAAAATAAATATTAATATATTAATCCATTCCTAATTTACTCTAAAAAGTATTATCATATGGTAATCATATAATCATATAATCATATACAAAATTTCAAATAAATTACTTAAAATGTAAAATTTTCAGAAACAAAAATGAACTAATTATATATATATATATATTAGGTATCACTAGGGGCGCTACAACAAGGGGGGCGGGGTGATATGTCCCCCCACATTAAAATCTAGGGGGCCTCCTATGTATTGCCCCCCCCACTTTTACCACAACATTTATTTGTATTGTTTGGTCCCCCCTATATACAAAATTGTTCCAGTGCCCCTAGGTATCACACTCATTTATGAGACAAATATATTGTGAAAACCAATTATTATTTTTATATCCATTGAGTGACTTGACATCCATTTATAACATACAATTTAAACAAAATAATAAACATAATAATAAATTTATTATTATATTATATATATTAATATATACTCAAACATGTTTATATTGCAACAGTATCTTATTGTATAGTAATATAATAATAAATATAATATATAAAAACTTAAATATTGTTATCCTGATGATAAAGATAGAATTATAATATTTCAAAAATCTATTGTTAGAGCAAATATTGATGGTAGATAGTTTAGGAAAATAGTAAATAAATATTATCACAATAAATTATAGAGAAGTAATATCACTTAATATTTTTGTGAGAACTAAAAAGAAAATAGGAACTTTATTCATGAAAATATAGTCAAAAAGTTATTATAGTCGTAGAATATATATATATATATATATATATATACATACATTTCCAATAGACAAGATTTATATCTGAATTAGATTGATATAGAAATAAAATAAATATTAATTGATTAAATATAAATATAATTAATTATTATATTTAAAATATTTAATACAAATAAACAAAATTATATTTTTTTTAAATTAATCTTTTGTTTTCATTGGTTATATTATAGATTTTCATTTATAATACATAAATTTGAATTAATTAAATTAAATTAATTGAATTAATTAAATTAAACTTGAAATCTTTAATTGTTAATCAATATATATATATACAATACATTAACCATTATATAATATTTTTATATATTGGATTTTTTTATTAATTTTTTATAAATTTTAATTTGATAGAAAATCAATGAATTATTTTTCAAAACAGTTATATGTAACACAAATATGTATATATATATATATTTCTAATGTACAAATTTGGATTTTATTGTACTCAATTTATAAAATATTGTAGAATATGTATAAAACTTTTAATCTCTGTAGAAAATTGTTATTGCATATGCAATTTTATTTCTATGATTGTATTGTATCTATAAATAATCTCTAAAAATAATATTACATAATTTGTATTTGATTTTATTTCAAATTATTTTAAATTATATTATATAATTTATAACGAAAATTAATATATAAGTAGGGAAAATATATTGGTTTTAAAACTTAGTAGTAAATCTACTAACACGGCTACTAACCAGAATATGAATATATTTATTTCAATATATAATAAATTTAAATACATTATAAAATTAATAAAGTAAATTAAATAGTTAACATTTATTTTCTTAGTATTAAGTAATAAAGTAATATCCCAATAATTTATTATTAATTAATTATTATATTATTCTATAATTAAATTAATTAACCCTAAAATCATATTTAAATTTGAAATATTAAATGAAAATTTGTTGATGCATAAGGTATTTAAGTATTTAAGTATTTAAGCACATTAGCTATTTGTATCATATGGAAATTATTATAATTATAATTGTATGTGTCTATATACAAATATATATAACTAAAGGGGATTCAATGTGTTTAAAATAAATGTTTATTTAAAAAATAGATTTGTACATGTATAATATATGATAAGTCAAAATATTATAGGTTAAAAAAATATATAAAGCATAAAAAATGTAATTTTAACATTACCAATCTCTAATAAAATAATGACTGTTTACATATATATATATATAATAGTATAACACTATTTTTCAATAGTTATAATTTATCAATAGTTAAAATTTATTAATTTGAATTATTTAAAAACAGTGATAGCAATAATATATTTATTTTCATATCAACTAGCTACACCTGTTGGTTTTATTGTATAAATGCAATGATTGGCCGTTTGCATTATTCTATAATAATACCATATACATTTCATTAATAAATAATACATTTAGTACATTTTTAATATCAATTATCTCAATATATTTTTTTTCTTATAAAATATACTATTTCTCAGTTAATAATTAACTAAACGTAGTCAAATTTTCATAGTTGTTTAATATTATATGTATATCGTATACAGGACATTTTTGTGATAAGATATAGAGGTGATAATAAAATTTAAAAAATAAATATTTCATTTTGATCAAATTTGTTACTTTTTTCAAAATGCTAATATTTTCAAAACTAATATCATCATCATTTAAAAATTCTGTAGAATAATTACAAACATAATATATCTTAATATTATGAAATTTAAATTATGTAAAAATCTCAATTATTTTATGAGATTTTTAATTTTCAAAAAAAAAATGTTCTATCTACATTGAAATTTAAAGACTGAATTCCCTTAAAAAAACCATTAATATTTATAATTATAAGTTAAATGTATATAAAACTATTGAAATAATCTATATAGTGGTGTATTTTTTATATATAAATTATATTTAACCAATATAATATTAATATATAGACATATATAATTTTGTATTAAGTTTTTTTATAAAGCTGCGATTCACATATCACATATCACGATATCACATCTAGCGATTTTGCTGCAAAATCGTTGCAAAATCACGACTAACAAAATCGTCAGGTGTGAACACCACGACAAAATCGATGCAAAATTATGAGCAAAAAAACATTCATGAGTAAAATCGCAGCAAAATTGAAAAGCAAACATGTTGTCCAAACGCAGACTTTTCTATAATTATTGATAAACAATAAACAAGCATTATTTAAAAACTATTTAAAATGTCCGATGATAATAATACATTAAGTATTATAACTTTCTACGAAGGAAACAGATGCCTGTGGGATTATTGATAAACAATAAACAAGCATTATTTAAAAACTATTTAAAATATCCGATGATAATAATACATTAAGTATTATAACTTTCTACGAAGGAAACAGATGCCTGTGGGATCCTGCAAATCGGATTATACAGCCAATAATTAGACCACATATGTCTTTTATTTCTTTTTATATTACAATATTTACTTAATAAATGTTTTGCTATAATTTTTTTATTAAAATTATTATTATTATAATTTGAGTAAGTATAATACTTATACTTATGAAATAAATTATAATTTAAAGAAAATGTTGATATATACATGTTATATTTATAAGACTATTATATTTAAGTATAAACGTAAACAATTATTTAAATTTAATTTTATAAGAATAACATAAATTTATAAATGAATTAATAAACAAATTTATTCTCGAAAGTTCAAAGTTCAAAGTTCGACAAAATAGTCTATAAAATGTTTGCTAGATGTGAACACTCCGCCGAAATCACTGCGATTTTGCCGAGGATTTTGCTGCAAAATAGTATGCAAAATCGCTAGATGTGATCGCTGCTTTATGAAACATAGATTGATATTATATTATATAAATGAGTGGAAATAGATATACAATGTATATTATATATATATCTTATATATATTTAAAAAAATTAATTATTTATTATAATATTTTATGAATCAGTGAATCATAGATTATAATTGACCACAAATGCAGGTAAAATACAGATCTATGCAGTGAATAAATAAAAATTTCAATTTTGAATAAAATAACTTTTTATTAATGTCTAAAAACAGCGTTTTTTACTTATCAGTAAGATAATTTTGATAATATTTGAAAAAAATGATTACTACATATTATTTTATAATTAAAATATAGAGTTAATAAACATATTTTAATTAGATTTCAAATAAAAGAATGTTTTAATGTAAATTTCTTATTTTAACATTCATAAAATAAATGCATATTACAGATGTTGGTTTTTTTAATTAGTATTATTTGTGCGACTATATTCATATTGACTCTAGTGATTTTGCTGACGCATTGAGACTCTGTGTTAAAAATGTTTAAAAATTACAAATAATAATAATATTATTTTTCTATTTATGTATTGCAAATAATAATAATATTATTTTTCTTTTGTTAGTAATTCTCGCATTACACTTTATTAATAATATTAATAACATTAATTGACTTATGTCTAACTTCATTATCTTGGCTGCTGAAAATAATGCAATATATTATAAGCATAGGATGTAAAAGAACATGTTCTAGTGATTGCAATCACTATTATTGTTTACATTAAACTTAACCTTTTAACCTTTTAATAAGTTTGGTTTCATTGTATTATTATATACAATATTTTTTATTTCAAATGAAAAATGTTTCACCTCACTTGGAATTGAAACAGGTGAATTGTGATTAACATTGTACCATTGATGTTATATATACGTAAGAAATTATATAATAAATATACACATATATAATTATATAACGTTAATAAATTATTATTATCAATATAATAAGGACAATATATAAAAGAACACTATATATTATTATATGTCAGTATGTGTAGTTTTATATTACATCATAGTGCCTGGAGCTTTCACAATGTAATCTAATTACTAATAAAATACAGCATTGTTATTTTCATTTGCCGTAGGATGATGTAATTATATGTAATACTATATAAAAAGTGTTAACATGATCTGCTCGAACCGTTGATTATATGCTTGTGTACATCAGCCAATATATACATATCCATAGATATAAATTAGCACTATAATTCACCATAACATATATTATACTATAGTAGTAATTCTGGATAGTAATTAAATTCATATTATATATATATATATATATATATTAGACTATTTCATATAGCTAATTTAACAATATTTCTACCTATCGGTGTGCAGTGTTTGCCCAATCGGTGGCTTGCGTCAGTGCATTGGGATCACTATCTTGGGCCCTGGTTGCTTATCACAAAGCGTTGAGAAGCTCTCTACCCAGTTAGTAACTATGCTATATTAATCTCTAATTAGGTGATACCTATTATTTATCTATTCTTTGATATTGTTTCATATTTTCTTTGATATCTATAGTATGATCTTAACACGATATTGCCAGGTTATTAATTTTTGTATATAATTAAATTATTTATATTTCTTTATATCTCATATATATATATATATATAATAATATGTATAGTATATATATTTTAAATTATGTAGGCTAATTTCATAAATTTTGTGAATAATGCGATTTTATAGAGTGGGATATGAGGTTATTGATTTTTTATATTTATAAATTATCACTAATACTAATTTAATTATCGATATATTACCAGAAATAACACCGCAGACAAAGCCAATATGACTAAATGTGGGATCGTTATGCAAGTATGCTGGCGCCTATTTACGATAGGAGCGAGAGTGACAGCACTATCTCTATTTGCTGCCCAGTACACCTACGCCATATTCATCTTGGGTGCTATTCATTGGCTGGTTCGTTAGAGTCATATATCTAATAAATTTAATTATTAATACGTAGAAAGTAATTATTTTCAATTATTTCTCACGACCACTGCATTTTAAAAAAAAAATGTAGAGTTGGCATTATTTACTAAATCTAAACAATGCTATAATAGTACATCTAGTTTAATGTGTTTGAATAGATATTTATCATTTATTTAATAATATTTAACATTATTTAAAATATATGTTTTCAACTTAGAATATTAGTATCGTAAGCTGCTTTTACATCAAAAAATATAGTCTGATAATGGCCCGATTTTTATAGCCAGATATCGGCTACTTCAAATTATTCATTTTAAAACATTTAGGTATAATAGTAATCGGACAAGTCAAAGATTTAAGATTTGATAATAGGTAATTTATACATACATGCACGCAGTAGGCATACGCCATCGATTTAATTAAATTGGTAAATATATATTATGTATATTTTATTTAAGCCAGTGGGATGTTCCTTATAATAATAAATATGGCCTAGTTAATAAATCAATAATAGAATTATATAGAATTTTAACATTTATATATATATATAACATATAATTATATCTTCTTATAAATTATAAAACAATTATTATAATACATAATTATGTATTCATTGTTTAAATAGAGGTTATGTAAACAATATGAAGTTATATTGCCAAAATGTTAGAAATTCATTATTTATTCATGCCCGATATTGGCCTGTAATTATAGCCATTAACACTGAAACTGCCAGATGTTGATGTTCCATGATGTTCCATGATATCTGGCTATAAAAGTCAGGCCGATATCGGACTGTATTTTTTGTGTGAATGTTGACCTTTGTAATGAAATAGTATTTTTTTTAAATGTATGAAATTATTTAAATAATCATTGTTATGATTATATTCAAATAATTCTAACTAGGTATTTCAACAAAATATTCACGAATGCCGATTAAATATAAATTAGAATATTTTACATGTAAATGATAGCACAGGGTTTTAGTTGACGATACAAGCTTATATTTTTATAATGCCTATAGAAGTGAGCTATATGGTAGTGAATACTTAACTATATCTATATCTATACCTATATCAATACCTATATGACTATATCAATATCTATCTATATATATATATATATATATATGGTTATATATAGTGATATATTAGTATATACCTATACTACCAATTATAGGTGATGTTAATCTGGATTCTACTTCAGAACACACATTTCTGTCGGTCTCGTATCCAGGAGTTGCTGTTCAACTGTGTGATGGCGCTAGTGTACGTATTCTGCTATGTGAATCTCGTTGATGGACACACTCGTCTCAGGTTCACCTTCAATGTCACCTTCGTGTCCACATTCAATGTCACCTTCGTATCCATCTTCAATGTCACCTTCATGTCACCTTCAATGTCACCTTCGTGTCCACATTCAATGTCACCTTCGTACCCATCTTCAATATCACCTTCAATGTCACCTTAATGTCCACATTCCTGTCCACCTCGAATGTCACTACCAATGCCTCACGCTGAATCTATAGTGGTGCAATAATACTATTAGTAAATGATTGAATTTATATTCACTTTTCTATATTAATTATCTATACAAATATATAAGTAAAATACATTAATATTAATTGTATATTATTAAATGATAGAATATTGAATATTTGTACATTAATAACATGTTATGTGCATTCATTATGGTGTTAAAACCAATACTATTAACTATTGTTACACATACATGCGCGCATATATATATACATATACATATACACTCACACTCGCTCACATTAACATCTATACATATACACACGGGCTTACACTTACACAGTGTATAATATACACACACACACACACACACACACATGCATGCATTCACGTATTGAGCATTCTTTAACCACTATTTATCTTAATGTATAAATCTGATATTACGACTATATTAAACAATTATGATATACACTACCGCATATATACAACCATCACACATATAATTTCTAACCTTATTAAATAAGTTTAAAAACAAAACAATATCACGAAATTCTATGCTAATAAAATCGAATGCATACTATTCCACAATAATTCATAAGTCTTCCTATTATCAAATATGTATTTATTACCAGCTCAAGAATTCACTAGCAATATAAGTATAATATTAAATTTCACTAGAAATATGCACTTGTATATCATTAATTATTAAATAAATATTATAATAAAATCTATCAAATATAACACATAATAAACAAATTCATTATCATTACTATCAAATAAAAATACATTATATTTTTTAATAACAAAAACAAATATGTTAACAGGTATGATAACTTTCTATCTCTCTTATACTAAAATTGTGAAATTTTCAGATAATTATATTCATTAAAAGTTATCGACAAATAATGCTTTACAATGCTTTACCAAATAAAATAAATTACAAAATATGTAATTTAGTATTACCAAAGCCCAAAATACATCAAGCTATAACTGTTAAACATTTTATTCACGGTCTAATGATTTATTATGACACACCCACTTTGAATTGGTCATTTATAATTGTCTTTGTTATTTATATACAATTTATTTAAATTTGTCATATAATATTCAATTGCATATATAATTACTTAACCTAGAGACTACTTTAATGTTTAATACTTATAATCATTATTAAATAAAATAATTACTTTTAGAATCGTATAATGTTATTTAATGTATTATATTATCAATATTTTAATATTAATTTAAAATTATTTTCAAATTAAACATTCGAATACAACATAGTTTATATAAATTGTATGTTTATTTATATATAATAATAATAATAATATTTATTTATTGAAATCTCATATATATATATTGAATACAATACAAATAGCGGATACAAACGGACTCCTCAAGAAGTCATAGACTTATACATGTTATAAAGGGCCAGGACAATACAATACAAATAGTAAACATTTTTTCTTGTGTTTTGATTTATCATTTATTAAGTTCTTGATAAACACATGAGATTATAAATATATATATATAACTATATATTTATATAATTATGTGTATATTATAAGTAATAATTATAGGTATAAATAGAGTAAATAATTAGTGTAATTTTAGATTGTATTATTTTTGTATTATGATCAACTAATAGCTATGAGGGGTTGGGTTGGGGTTGGGTTACGATCAACAAGATCGAGTTGAGTTGAGTTGAGTTGCCAATGTTAAATTTTAAATGCGATATAAAATTGTATAGGCTCACTTTGAGATGTAATGCAGCTAAAAAAAACCAAGCAGGAAAAAACTATACCAATTAAACTAAATAACCCACAAATATTTATACAAAATATATATATATATATACCAAAATATATTAAATCGTATTTCAAATGTAACCTTTAACCCTCAACTCGTCCTTTTTGATCGTCTCCCGCTAGGAGATTTTTGTATATAGATGCTATTGCAATAAAATTAGTATCATTGGAAAGCTTATTAAATTCTATAATATAAGTCATAGTTTAGTTGTTTTTAATTTTACTTAAAACAAAAGATATGGTAAAAAAATGTGGTAACATTTTATTGCTTACATTTATTTTGTGAATTATAATTATGAAAAATAAAATTTATTATAACTTATTTATTATAATACATTATATATATATATATATATATATATATATATATTATTATAATAGATAATTATTATAAAACATGTTTCCTATTCATTGGGTAAAGTGAAATATTACAATTTACATAGGCTTAAGGGTAGGTGCTACTTCTATTATATAAATTATTGCATTGTTTATAGAATATTAAAGAATATATTTAATATAAATTATGTTTAACTAATTATTATTATTTTGAAAATATAAGATATAATGTGAATATTTTAAATTTTACTAAGTATTTAATAAAAAAAATGTAATTATTATGTAATTACATATATTTAAAAATTATCTGAAAACTAAATGTAATTTAACTCATTATTGAATAAGGTGAAAGTGTTTGAATGAGTGAAATTGGTCAACATAATAATTATTTTGTATAAGCAAGTAGTTATAACTAAGTAGATTGATTCTAAAGTTTTACAATATAATTATGAAAAATTTATGAAATATGATAACTTATCACATTAGGTTATTATAAATAAAAAGCAACCTATGGATAATGATTATTTAAATATATAAATATAATATTCTTTATTTAGCTTTTAAAATTCTAAAAAGATATTATTCATTTAATTCTTAAAAATTCATTAAATTATTTACGATTATAAATTACATTATTAAAAAAAAAAAGTATTATCATTTATTTTATAATTTATTTAAATGATATATTTTAAGTATTCATTTTATAGTTATTTAAAAAATAATTTGTATATATTGTAAAGATAATATTTGGTATTTTAATAATATATAAAAAAATTGTGAAACACAATTTTTTTTCTCAATTTCAAAGTTCGCACCTACCCTTAATAGGCCGTGTATGGGCTTTGTTATTACTATCCCAATTGACATGATTTAATAATTTAATTTTGTATTTTCAATTTTTATTTACTAAATTTGTACTCTTATATTTACGTAATATTTTATATTATTAAATATATATTATAGTTTTAGGCTTTAGTTTAAATCTAGGGATTCCCTACAAATTACCCCCTTAAATCATACTGATTTTTACTATAAAAACCATTATATGCCATCCTTTCTTCACATATATTAAAAAAAAAGTACTAAGAACATCCTCTGCTCCAGATCTTGGAATCCATATAAAATGCCCTACATCATTATTTCAATATAGTGCTGATTCTCTAGGGAATAAACTTCATGATAGTATTCTTAACAAAAAACATATTCATATATTTAAAATAAGGTTTTATTACAAAATAGAGAACTTATTTAATTTACCATATAACTACAGCATAACTCAACAATTTATTAAAGTATAACCAAATTCAATATATAAATTGTTTACATAGAAATATAGTATATTGTTTTATTTGATATGTATGATATGTTACCATAATTATTTCTATCTAATAATGTACATACTAAAGATTACCATTTTCCTTCAACCCCTTACTCTCATTATATTATTATTGTTACACTCCAGAATGAGTATTTATTATAATACCTAGATATTTATATATAAATAAAATATCTAACCTATCTTTACCCATACATTCACTTACACAAACATTAACACTTACGCCACTCATACAATGTCAGGTACCTGTTTTATTCGACGGTGATATACGCAGAGAATGCAGTGATGATGTTCGGATGGTATCACGCCACTAAATCTATGTCTTCAGATGACCGATGGTCAGACTACTAACACCACCACTAATGTATATATATATCACCAACTATACAATAATTATTAGTATTTTGCAAAAATCCTCACATTTCATTGCATATTTCTTAATAACTTATAATATTCTTCAGCTCATCAAATATTTATTAAGAATTTTATTAAAAAAAGTAATCCGATATCGTATAACGAGCGATTAATATATATTTAAAATGACTCCTCTCGCAATCGTTGCAAACTACTACATCCACTAATCATAGGTACTTCATACCCGCAATACTGGTAGTGTTCATCGGATTCTTTGTGGGCATCGCGTTTCAGTGTACCTACTATCTTTGGTGCCATCCTAACAATCAGAAACAGAAGGATGCCCATCGTAAGATACGCCTTTATGTTCCCTGCAACGAACTATTGGACAGTAGACAGGAAGATCCTGTTCCGGTTCGTATGTGTGTATGTCTGTGTATATATAGCTATTCTATATACACTCTATCGTTGGTATTCTGTAATATTCTAGTGGTGGCCGATAATTTTATTATCTCAGTCTTCAAATCTTTAATTCTAGGCAAATACTACAATAGTTTTAACGATAAATTTAACTAATAAGATTGCTGGAGATATTATCATGGCATAATTGAGATGATATTGATAAACTTTATTTGAATTTATTCAGATGAATGTTATAGATAAACTATGAATTATGATTAAGGTACGGTCCCAGTGTAGCGACATTTTGTTTATTTTACATGTAGTAGATAGGAAATATATAGGGTTATTCAAATACCGTTTACAATATAACTATTCATTGTATTGAGCCAATTTTTTTTGTATCATGTTCACATTATATAAATGCATCTTTGCAAAGAATACATTTTCTAGATATACTATATTACATATTTTTTTTATTTTTTTAAATGAATCAAGAATCACTTGAAATATTTGTTATAAAATTGTTCTTTGCAATTATTCATATAAATGTATTCTCTATATAACACTAATAATTATTAAAAAGGCTACAATAGTTTTTTCTGTAGCGACTCTAATGTATACATATCTAGCGTAAAAATTGATCATTGAGTAATTGCCGTTTAAAGTTTCATGCATATATTTATTATATATTTAATTAATTGGTAAACTATAATGTACGTGATAATAATTTTTTTTATATATTTATATCATGCTTACATTATTATAATGGTATATATATTAACTATAATTAAGAATAAATACTTATTATATATATTTGATGAATTAAATAAAGTTAATAAGAGTTATTAAATAAATATGTTAATATAATATATGTCTAAATCATATTTATAACATTTAACAACGTTAACATAATATAATTGTATTATTAAAAAAATTTAAATTGTATTGAAAATTTAAATGAAAAACATCATATTTATAATATATTGTTCATATTATGTATTACTAAAGTTAATAACATATAGTAACATTAATTTACTTTATATTCTGAATAAAAATCATTAAGTTTAGTAATGATCTTGCATATAAACTGCTATTATTACAAGAAAACATAAATTGTTTATATATAAATGTCAATTATTTATTTAATAATTAATTTTTGTAATATATTTATAATCAATGCTTACATTATATAATTATGAATAAATACTTATTATATATATTTAATAAATTTAATAAATGTAATAAATAAATATGTTAATGTAATATATACCTATATAAATCATATTTATACAATTATAACGTTGTATTATTAACATTTTTTAAATTGTATTGAAAATATAAATGAAAAACATCAAATTTATTATATATATTATTCATATTGTATATTGATAAATCGTAGATAAATGACTATTATTACAAGAAAATACTAATTGTTTGAATAATATATTAATATTTCAAAAAAATAATTTCAAACATAGATGGTGCTACTAATTGTTTTATCGTAGACGTATAAGTAGATACGAGTATCCTATCCCCTCCCTGGTGCAATACATATCAAATATCTTACCTGAATAATATTAAGAACTATCGGAATCTCTAAAATAAATATTGCATAGGTTTTGTTTAGATATTTTTATTTGATTGTATCTAAAATAAAGAGATGCAAATAAAGTTCATGAATTCTATATATCTAGTTCACATTATCATAATAAATATGCATATGTTATCTAAAGCCGTTAACCTAACCTACCCTAAAAACAACGCTAATTCATGTAATATTTTGTTAATAATTATCAATTATCATACAGCTGGAAGAGCATCATAAAGTGAAGAAACTCAATGATTTTCTAGCTACTTCGACTATCGTGTGACTTATGATTTTAACCCTTCACCACCAGGGTATACCAGAATATTAGTGTTCATATATGATGCTTCTATTATTATTATTAATATTATACCATTATCTGTGATAGGTTACCAAATACACAAGTATTTATTTATATATCGTTGTTATTATTATATTATTTGTTATGATTCAATGAAAGATGATTTGGTTATCTTATACCTCTTATACACGGTTTACGTACAACGACCATAGATTTACTTAATCACGATAAATCACCCCCTACCCTAGAAATCATGTTTTTTTACTTATACATTTATATAATAGATATAATTACTGATATTTTAAGAACAAATTTATACATAATAAATGATGACAGAAATCTATGAATTATTTATTTATTGTTTTGTCAGTGGCATCTGTTTCTAATTTGAAGTGTTCATCGAAGTCACTCTCGGTCAACTAATGGAAGAACAATTAGGTTTTAGGTGATGTAATATGTTAATAATTACAATACTATTATAAACTAATGAATTTCTTATAATAATCATAATAGAATTATTGAGTGTAGAAAGTGCAAATATTTGTTATTTAATATACTTCAATTATAAAATATCATTTAAAATGAGATATAATTCATTTCATATAAAGGTGCAGTTTTAAAAGAGTAGAATTATGTTTTATGACTGTTGTCGCCTATCCTTTTAGCTTAAAAAGTTTTAGTAAGCTTTTTGGACGGGTCATATGGTTTTCAATTGAATATGTGTAAAGTACATTATATATTTAAATCAGGGTGGAATTGGTTTTTTCAATTATAAAATCAAACAAAATCATAATATATTAAAATAGTAGCTCATACTCAACATATTATAATAATTTATTATATTATTGTATATAATATATATATATATATATATATATATATATAATATATTATAATATATATTAAAATTTAATAAAAAATATGTATATTTTAAATAAAAATATTTATTAATTTTTGATATTTTTGATATAAATAATTTTATAATTCTTAAAATGTTCATATTATAATCAAGATATTATATATATTAAAATATTGAATATATATTAAATAATATTAATATATTGTAGTCAGGGATTCTTTATTTTTGGCAAAAACCTGTTTTTACCGGAAAAATGACAATAATGATAAAACCCATCTTACCTATGTAAATTTATGATGAAAAACCAATGATACTATATAAAATTCATTTTTAATATAATATATAATATTTTATAATTGTTATATTTAGATCTAAAACAATATTTATTTATTTAAATATAGATAAAATATATGAAAAAGATAGATTGTATTGTATATTTATTAATAATTTGATAATGAAATAAAAACTAAATAAAAATTAATAAATTTCAATATATATAATAACAAAGATATCATAATGGAGGCATATCCATAAATGTTCTGTAAAGAAAAACTAGTTTTTGAACTTTATTAACTAGATTCTTACGTATTTTAGATATTATTAATACTAATGTATTACATATCCTATAAATTGATGCCGATGAAGCCGTCATCAATTAGTTTATTAAATTATCCAAATCGTCATATATATTTTATATGTGAGCTTTTCACCAATTTACCGGATTAAATTTGACTGGTTTATCAGTAAAATATTAAGGCTTAATTGACTTAATTGGTTAAATAGTTCAGCCTGAAAATATATTATAAATTCAATCTAAATATTGTTCTATTTTATAAACTACAGTTTAGCCTTTTTAAAAATACCATACTAGATTTTGAGGTCTAACGCCTCATTCATATTGTAAAATTAATGTTGATATACTGAGATAAATAGATAAATAAATGGTATATGTATATATATACTTTTATAAATAAATATATTCTAGAGCAATAGTTTAATTTAATTAAAAAATATATTTTCATGATAGAAAAAATATCGAACTATTAATATAATACATTAATGAACATTGTATTATGTGTATTCAATATAATCTATTATTTAATATATATATATATATATATATATATTTTCAATATTATTTTGTATCAATATATAAATAATGTATTCTTTCTATATATATCTCTCTTTATAATAATATAAAAAATAGCTTTATTTTATGAATAGAAGAATTATTCTAGATTATTAATACTACTATTTAATATACCATGTGCTGTCTTTCTATTTACATGGTAAGTTGTGAAATGGGTGTGCCTTGTAACATTCCCTTAATACAATTCAAAGCAATAATATTTTATAGAACTCAGTTATTTATTGAAATTGTTAGTCCAGAGAGAAAAGGAAAATGGCCTATTAAATTCAAGAGCAGTACAATTTTAGAAGGTCAAATAGATAATTTCTAAATAGAGTTTTTCATAAAGTAAATCTTACCATTATATTTATAATATCTTATGTATCATGAATTATGACTAATTCATATATGCAGCATTCTAAATCCTATACAAAATGAAGTCGCTATATCAATGTCATATAGATATAAATATTTACAATTATAGTCTACTTATTATATGATAATCACTCTAATGAACCAATTTCCTTGAGGTATCTTTTAATAAAATACTTTTATTGAGCAAACAATTATAACTGATATACTTTAAATATGTCTACCCTTAGTATAATTTATAATAATATTAATTTTAATAATATTATTATATATAATATATATTTGTAATACTATTACTAATAGAATATATACCCAACCTAATTTTATTTTTACCATTGATTCGAAAAAAAATTTAATTTCAAATTTGTTATTAATGTAAAATTTTAATACTTCACATATTATCTTTTATGTGGTGTTTAAATTATGTTCATTACATTATTAATTTTGTTCATATTATATTATTTATACCTGTATATTCATATTGTTTATATTCATATATTATATTTGAAACTTGATTTACTCAGAATAATTATTTGTGACCAATCATGCTGACATAACTGGTATTAACTTTTGTACAATTGAATATTTTGTATTCATTTTTTCAATATAACTAGATAAAACCTGTAAGATTAAAGTTATTTTTCAAAATAAAAAAATATTTATTTAAAAAATTTTAATTAGCAATTTAGTTGGAAAATTAACATTTTTTATCAGATATTTCAATTATTTTTTTTAGAAACGTATAACATAAAGATGTGTAAACATCTATAAATTTCAAGATATAATATAAAAATATGGAATATTATTAATAGATTAAAAAAAAAGTGAATATTTTTTGAGTTAATAGATTTCTAAAAATAGCATTTTTTCGTATCTTTTACATGTAAACCAAACGATGGTATCGCGTCCCATTAATAACTACTATATAAAAGTAATAACTAATTCTACTTTTGTAGAACTGCAGACTGAACTCCGTGTTGTTGTATTACAGTATTACACAAAATATTAGTAAAATAAAATAATCATTAGGAAATATTATATTTAAAAACTTTAATATTGTAAAATAAATATGTATTTATTATTCTATAAAATGTAACTATTTAAAACCCAAATGTAAGGTTAATTATTTAGTTATTTACATGTATAATATATATATATATATAGAGTGATAACAAAAATAGTAAATAAATATAAACTAATGAAATTATAGAAAATTTATAAAAGACTACTTTTAATATTAAATTACTCTATTTTAACTTTTTTATATAAATATTTATAGTTATTATTTATTATATTTAATGTTACTATTAATATAGTAATCGTTATATATACATATTTTATAAGCATAGAAATTAATAAACAAATAAAATTTGTATTCTGTATTCTTTAGTCTAATTTTATTTTCTGAAATATTAATTTTTTATTAATATTTTTTTTATTTATAAATTTAAAATTTTAATTCTTATTCAATATATATTTTTTATATTGTAATTAGGATTTATAAAATTCAATATTAATCATGTCTAATGAAATACATGAGAATTGATTTTATGTATTAGAATATTTATAAATTAAAAAAAGATGTGAAAATATTATCTTCTAATTAGTTAATTCTAAATTTGCCATGTTAAATACGCTATTATCATTGGCTCTCTACACATCTACGTGTGAAGAGTAGCCTCGTGTGGCGTTAACCTTGCCTCGCTTTAACTTCTTCACTATTCTGGCATCTTCAGCCAGCTCATCTAGTTCATCCTCTTGTTCTTTGAGACGGATCTGTTTGTCTTCGTAACGTTCTCGCTTTGACTTGCGAGCGACTTTCTTCTCTTTTCTTTCCTTGTTCTTCGACCACGAAATTGTTTCGGGTTTCTGAAAATTGTCGCCATTTCGTGAAATAGTTATTCTAAACTAAAACTGATGAAATTCACAAACGTAAAATTTAGGATATAAATTAAAATTAATAAACTAAATATATTCTGTATATATATTTATATAAAATAATATCAGATTTGGCGTAATTGCCTGGGTGAAAGAAGAAGCTTGTCAAGATTTTCACCAAATAAATTTACGCGGAGATAAATATACTAAACTGTACATTTTTTTATATTCTAATTAATATCCTAAATAATATTCAAATTAACAAACTTTTGATTTTCTTGGTTTCTGTCCCGGAAATACTCCCGTTTCTTCAAATATCTTTATTTTTTCTTGTCTACCCTTTTCTCTTAATTTATCTCTAAATAATTTGTAAACGATTAAAGCAAGACAACATAAAAGTTACATATAATAAATGTACCTATGTGAAGTAAGAAAACTATTGATATATGTTACTATGGATACAAATAGCGTTACATTATTATATAGCTTATGAGGTATCAAAATAGGAACTAATTTAATAATAATAATAACTTACTTATATGGTATACTCGATAAATCAATTTCCGTATTGGGTTCAAAGTTAGCAAAGGTTTTCCCTTTTAATTCCGGCATCTTTGGCATTCGTAGTAATCCGAAACCAGTGGCAACTCTACCGATATCGAGATCTAAATATATTTATATATCAAACAATTAAAATATAATAAATATATTGATTGGCGACAACGAAAATAGATTTTAATTAAATGAAAATAAGATAATCAAATTAGCAATTATTAACTAGAATTTACTTTCTATTCTATAAATATGCAAATGTTGCATTAATAAATGGATTGGATCCAATCGATGGGATATTTTTCAAAAAATTGATACTTCTGAAATTCATTATTCACTGCACACTAGTGTATGTGATTCTGTATAAGTCATGATAGAGGTACCCAATGTCTAAAGAGGGTAGTTCTTGCTTCAATGTGCGATAAAATATTATCGTTGCGCCCTACATCACGCCACCCCCGCGATGAACCTTTGAATCTGAAGATAAGATGGCACTCGTGTTTCACGTAAGACGAGATGAACGAAACGAAGGCTTGTATAGCTTTGTCCGCAGTGGCTCTGTGTATCGTAATAGTTGCATGTGAGCAAGCTTGTTATTGTTGTTTGGTGCAGTCCCCCATCCAGGAAATTTGGTGAAGTTTTCAATTATAACTATATGTCACTAGTATCCCTTCGAAGCCGGTCTCATGTTAAGGCATCCATGGTTTTAACGAGAGGCGATCATTTATTTATACACAATTATATAAATTACTTCTAAATATTATTTGATGGATCAGTACGGGGCTCGAACCCGCATCTTACTGCCAACTGATGAGTCACACAGGTAGGTTTTCTCACTATCTTTCTCTCGGTTACCAGACACTATAGCCGGCGAATTCACAAGGGGTGGGACTATAGGCGTGGATATATCCTAAATACTATAAACTCTAATTCGATTATATAATATTGTAGATAGTTTTTTATAGAGTTATTTTATTTAATTTGAATCGGTAATTCGATTATATAATAGTTACAAATATTGCAGTTATATCATTTGCATGCATGACTCGAGTTCTATGTATACATATAGACATTTACACGTAAATGGATAAGTGAAATAGGTGGTCTTGTAAAAAAGTTACTGGTCACTGAATATTTAATATTTTTAATAAAATATATTTACAATATATAGCGCTAATTTATTCTTATTATTAAAAAATATAAAATGAACCTAATCTATATTAAAAATAAGATAAAATAAATCTTAATAATAATCTATTTAATTTATGACAATTTTACTAATAGTTTTACGTTGAGTATCTACATTATTTAAGTAAATAAGGGCCTATATGTGTAAGATAAAAAGAGATAAGTATATAAATAAAATATTCAATATATAATTTATATATATATATATATATATATATATATATATAAATTGCTATATATTGTGAATATATTATATTAAAAATATTCAATATTCAGTGACCAGTAATTTGTTTACAAGACATCCTATTTCACTTATCTATTTACGTGTAAATGTCTATATGTATACATAGAACACGAGTCATGTATGCAAATAAAATAACTACACTATTTTTAACTATTATATAATCTAATTACCGATTCAAATTAAATAAAATAACTCTATAAAAAACTATCTATAATATTATATAATCGAATTAGAGTTTATAATATTTTGGTTATAGCTACGCCTAATAGTCTCACCCCTTGTGAATTCGCTGGCTACAGTGCATATCCCCCTTTCTCTCATAGAAATAAAAGTTATAATATGCTATAAAATATATGATATTATAGTCTAGTAGTCTATTATTCAACATAGAATACGATGTTATGTTACTCCACATGATCGCATCACTGACCTGTCAGCCAATTGTAGTTGTTGCAGTTTAGGAAGCATATCCTTTGTGGGTGGAGGTGGTCTTAACTCTTTCAACGGTACCTGTAGTACGTTCATAGATCATTAGTATTTATGAAAATATTGCATTCTATAAATATATTGGATTGTATATTTATATATCAGTTATATATCGGTTATTTATCAATTTTGAATCGATATTTGAAATTGTTCATAGGATATATTCTGCTTTAATAACCAGCTTTAACCATCAATATAAAGAAAGTGGATAAGCAATTGACGCACGCAATGCATGTAAAAGATAGACACGAACCAAGCACATTTGGAGAGTTGAATATTAAGTCCTGGTGATAAATTAGTGGGAAGGAACATATATAGTTGTATGTCATCTGCATATATATATATATAATAGATATTTGGATATTGAGATATTATGGATATAAATAAATAAATAAATAAATAAATAAATAGAGAAAAGTGAAGGACAGAGTAATGATCCCTGGGGAAAATAATATTTCATAGCAGAAGGGGAAGACAAATAATTATATATTTGTACACTGTTGCTACGGTCAGATGAAGTAAACCCTGAGAGGGCAAGGTCTCTAACTCCAAGAAGGTGTAGACGGGACAGTAGCATTTGGTGGATAAGCGTATCGAAAGCACTGGATATGTCCAGCATTACTAGTTGACAGCAATTATTAGTATTAAGGGTAGAAGTGATGACATATATTACGTTTAGTAGTGCTGTTTCAGTGTCCTCGGCGAAAACCACTTTGCTAGGAAGTGGAGATTATTGGCAGTTAAATAGGAGATTAGTTGACGAGAGACAATTCTTTCCAAAATGTTACCCACCTAAGGTTGCTGAGAAATTAGGTGATAATTGATAAGTGATTCGTGATCGAGGGAAGGTTCTTTAAGAATCGGATTGATTATAATCAATCATTAATACACAATAATTATTGCTTGTTTAAAAATAGAAAGGACAGTACCGGAATTTAAGGGATATGAGATGATGTTACAAAAAGTTGGACATAGATAATCGGAGTAAAGTTTCAAAATAAATAGTCGAACAGGATCGGAGGAAGATATCAAAGTGGACGCATGTATGCGTTTAGATATGAGAGATATATGTGGCAGGCGTAACAAACTTAAGAAAGCAGATATAGGTGGGGTTATGGTTCTTGAAGGATAGTTTGAAGTAGGGTTATGGTTCTTGATCTTTATTATGATAGAGTCAATCTTATTAGAAAATGTTGTGGAGAAGAGACATCCTAATTGTAATAGAGAAATGTTAGCTATATATGGTAGTAAGGTTTTGGGGGAGATAATAACTTTTTAGCCAGCTTGAAAAGTCATCGGTTATCAAAAGCAAGATCGTTTATAACCCGAGTATAATAGTTAGATTTGGCATAGGAAATTGCTAACTTGTAGATATTACGTTGCTTAATGAATGAAGCTCTAGAAGATGAAAATTGCAAGTATAGGTATGTTCTTTCAGATTTACGAAGTGATCGTTTCAAGGACATGAGGTGGGAAGTAAACCATGGCGAGGATGGAGAGTTACTGATATGGTTTTTGAAGGGGCATGTCTATCCAGTAAATGGGATAGTATGGAAGTAATACAACTGGAGAATAACAGTAGTCAAGGTAAGTCAGATAAGAATATCATAGAATTAATATCCTTAATGGGTCTGTATGTAATACGTTTTCTGATTGAGGAGTGATAGTGTGAAGTTGTAAAGTTAGTTTTTATTGAGATGAGGAAGTGATCGGAAAGTATATCAAGTCTAGAAATATTACTCACCATGAGTTCAGAATGGAGAGAACTGGAGAATACAATATCAATAATATTACCATTTATGAGTTGGGAAATTTACATGTTGTGATAGGGATAATAAATTTGTTAAAATAGTGAACATAATATGTAGATTTAAAGTAGATTTAAAATGATAGTTGAAATCACCAAGGATAATAGGGTAGTATGTGGGCGAACTTATGAGATCAGTAGCAAGATTGTTAAACTCACTTAGAAAGGAAGTGAATTCTGGTTTAAGCAGTCTATAAATGTCTTTGATGGATATAGATTTTAGTTGTTGGGTGAACGATATAGTTAGGCATTCAGATAATGAGAAGTTATGGGATATTGATATACATGGTAAAAGTAGACAAGCTTTTACGAGGAAGCCAACCACACCACCACGACCTGATAATCGTGCCGATAAGAGTAAGGTATAACCAAAATCATGAAATAGGGCAATTATGTTGGAATCATCTTGAGAGATCCATCTCTCCGTTAATGTAATATTACTAAAATCAGACTTTTTAAGGAATGGTAATAAGAGGGAGGTATTGGAACAAACAGAATGAATATTGATGTGGGAAATGTATTCAGATAGTCATTCAGTCATTCATTATTTTATTAATTATATACTTGTATATGATTCTAATATATGATTAAATGATATTAGGTTTTAGTTTTATTTTTATTTTTATTTTTGGGAAACTAACTATATTTAACTACTATATTTGCAGTTGATAACAATAATTTTTAATTAAATTCATAATCAAAAATGGTGGTTTTAGGACTTTGTTTATAGAAGTGATTATAATATAATTAATATTTTTTAAATAGTTATTATTTAAAATTTTGTAGTATTCATTTTTTACTTAAAATATTTCAACTTTAAAATTTCAAATATAGATTGAAACTCTATAGCTGTATAACACTAATCAGGGTATGTTATCAGGGCATATTGGGGTGGAGGGGAATGAAGACTGCTTTTGCTAAATACCTTCTGATTGATGGCGATGAAATCGATGTAGCTGTCTTCACAAGGCAGTAGGAACACGAGAGCATTACCTTCATTACCGATTCGAGCGGTTCTACCACATCGATGCACGAAGTTACTGTTAGGGAGCATCGTTATTAGAGAATATAGGGTAACGCTGCTGGAGTAAGAGATAAGGAGGGTGGTGGGTCACTATTAGAGAATGTCGTCAATGGGTGGTGTTGGCGGGAGGGGGAAACTTAAGGATTGGATAACCTGGCAAACTTGGGGGGATCATATTGAAGGACCCAGGTTACGTTAGGAATATCCACACCTCGACCCATTACGTCTGTACACACTAGAAGTCCGCTGTAAAGAGGTGTGTTAGTTGGGGTGATACGAGTGGTAGGCGATATGTACGATGGTGTGATAAAGACTAGTTATTCTAAGTTTAGTATGTTAAAGTGGGTCATGGGTTATAGACTATTGTGTATAGTGTTTATTAAATGTTTAACTTATAAGAAAATATCAAGTAATAATAAACATTAATCATTCAACTTATTATGTGGGA
Source organism: Osedax fenrisi (assembly GCA_964019155.1). NCBI lineage: Eukaryota > Metazoa > Annelida > Polychaeta > Sabellida > Siboglinidae > Osedax > Osedax fenrisi. The sequence goes on from OZ025239.1 coordinate 49,160,978, forward strand.
AATTTAAATTATTTAATCAACACCTGTATATTATTCAATAATCATATTTACGAAAAAAGGGATAACCGAAATTAAAAACTGATAATTATAATATCACTGAATACGTTAAAATCTAAGGATTCAATTCAATAGTAAATAGTTTCTAATATTCATATTCATATTGTCCATAATTAGATTCTATAATCATTGTAATATCGTAATAGATTATATGAGAGATATATATATATAAAGCTATTTAGGTAGATTTATATATATATATTTAGTGATATAGATAGAGATAGGGGTAGAGATAGGTATATACATATAGATTAAGATAGAGCTAGTTAGGTATAGATATATAGATATATAGATAGAGATAGAGGTAGATATAGAAGTAGATGTAGAGATAGATAAGTGTCTATAGATTAGTGGGTAACTACTTCTCCATATCCCGGAATTCAGAAAATACTTTATTTCTGTTATCTTTCTTGCCGTGAATAGATAGTACTGTAATCTTTGGTAGAAACCTATTGATATGCATTGTAAATATTGAAATCACTGAGAAATTATTCAAATGACAATTTATAAACAAAAATCATCCAATCTCACACATCATTCATTAGCTAAATAATCATTATTTATATCAGTAAGTTAGGATAGTAAGTTATAAATGTATATATACTAGTTATGTATTATAGTATATAATTAGAATAAATAGATATAACTATTGAGTTGTTCTGATTGGTTATAAGCTAGTCACACATGCATCATAAGTGAATCATCACCAGACCACTAGGGCCATCACACACTAACTTTGCGATCGCTTTTGAGAAGTAGTCGACGCAGGCACAAGTACTAAAGAACAGCATGATCTTGCATTCTTTGTGTGTCGACAGAAAACTGAACAAGTAGTTAAACTTGTCGTTGCTTTCACAGAACTAGAGTTAATAGGGGAGGAGTTAATTATTATTCAGTGACAGAGACATGCAAACTTTTAATTATTTATTGATTTTTAAGGCGATACATTTTTTTAAAATAGGATCACAATATGATATTAGAAATAAGCAATAATAAATAACAATATAAAATTTTTCTTATAAATTTATCAATATAATTTATATATATATATATATATATATATATATATAAATATATATATATATATATATATATAAATTCTGTTGAAATACCTTATTTAAAATATACATTATAATGATTTAAATTTCTAAAAACATCAGATAGATAATCATGAGTATTGCAAGCTATATTCTGTTAAAATCTATTTAGTAATGAGTGATGTTATATTTAGTATATATATATATATATATTATATATTGAAATCATTTATGGATACAAAAATCAATGTCTTGATTAATAGTGATATTATTATCTAATTTATAAAATTGAATTTTATGTTATTATTTAAAAAATAATAAATATATCACTGAAATTTATTTATATATTATAAATTGATATTATTTGAAATTTAATAATTCTTAATATGTATTAAATTTAATAAAATAAAGAATGATTGCAACTTTAATTCTGTGATTACCATATAGAAATTATTGAGAGACTGAGGAGTTTTCTGGTTCTCAGCTGAGACGAGAAGGCTTTCAGATGGTTTTTTCACCTTCTGCTTCACTGAGATCCTGACAGGGTTACGGAGACCTGCACGGATTAGATCTTCTACTTCCTGTAGAGGTGATTACATAACCTTGTATTAGGTGGAGTAGATAGGCAATACAAAGTATATTGTGAGTGCAGTTAACTCAATTACTACAGTACAGTTGTAGAGATAGTGTAAGTAGTATCAAGTTAGGCCTACATTTAAACAGATACATTTCATTCTTTTTCTATTATATATTTTCTATCAACTGTACGTGTTGCTCAGTTGGCTAAGGTGTCATGACACACATAACAATAACAATAATAGTTATAACAATAATAACAATACTTAATGGGAACGATAAGGTCTGATAATACTAGAGGTAAAATAGTTAGATTTGATCGTAAGTACATTTTAATTTATGATGTAATAAATGACAACTGGTGTCTACTTGCAGAGTTGAATATCTTGTTCCTTGAAACAATGCCTGATATCAGAATTGTATGCTGTGGTGAATGTGATAATATTTATTTTTAATCGGAAGGGCTATTAGCCATATATCGGCTGATATTAAGTCTGAGACTAATAGACCAAGACCTTATGTGACATTGACCACCGCAGTACTAAGGTGACCTCTGACCTTAGTTTGTGTGGCGGAAAACAGACCGGTTCTACGTTGTCGTGGAAGGAAGCTCAGTATGTTGTTTATACTGTTTTATGAGTTCGGTTATAGGAAACATTAGGAATTATATGAGTATAGTATAGTACGCTACCTGTTTTTGAATCCCATGTCCAAGAGTCTGTCGGCTTCGTCTAAGACGAGCACTTCCTGTATTATATAACATAATCGTTATTATTATATAATACATCATGATCATTATATATCTATTATTGTATTATATATTAATTGTAATAGACTTTCTTAACATTTTTTTTTAAATAACAAAAATTAAACTAAATTACATTTATATATATTAATTATATATATATATATATATATATATATCATGGAAATAGTAATATAATAAATTAATAATAAATAAATAATAAATAAAACATAATACATCGATAATATCCTCTAGTATAACAATATATTAGAAAGACCTCCTATAACTTCAGGCCCCATAAAACTGACAATATTTTGAGTAACGAGTGTATATATTCATCATTATAATTTAAACCCACTAGTGATCTAAATGAGCCAAAATGTCATGAAATACCTGAAACATTCTAAATGGTCACTACAAAAAATATATAAAAATATGTTTCATAACATATATAAGCCACTTATTTAAATTCGATTTTATCGTACTAGATTGTCGAACTTGTTTATAAGATTATATTTTTTAAATTGACTGCAAACTAGATTTTCATACTTTATTCGATTTGTCGTACTTGATTACAAAATTAGATTGTCTTAGTACCTGATTGTTATACTAGATTAGATTTTCTTACTTTCCTATAGAATTAAATTATCGTACTTGATTGTCGAATTTGTTTATTGGATTAGATTTTATATACTTGATTGCAAACTAGATTTTCATACTCTATTGGATTTGTCGTAATCGATTGTCGAAATTGATTGTAAAATTAGATTGTCGTATCATACTTGATTTTCAAACTAGTTTATCTGATTAGATTGTTGAACATTAGTGTGACTATAGATTTTTATTTATAATAATATCAATTGTAATCAATTGTATTTTAAAATTAAATAAAATATTTTTTTAATTAAAATATTATAATATCGTCCATTAAATTTTAATTTAAAATATTTAGTTCAAAAGTAATTTTTATAGACATTTATAAACGAAATAGCATTGCTTAGTATATAAACAAGTTATACATATAAGCGATGGTTTAATTACTCTCTTCTATAATAATAATTGGTGAATCCATTTATAACATTTATTTTATTTTTTTAAAATTTAAATAACATTTATTTTAATTTTTTTAAATTTTTAAAAAAATAATATTTAAAAATCCAAAGATAATAATCTCCATCGAGCCATGTGACCAGCTCGACTCTTTCGAGCCGTTCAATAACCCGGTCCGGCTTGAAAAACTTGGCTCGTTTGTAGATAACTAATACACACATATATATATATATTATATAATTTATTTAATTATTCAAATAAGGAAGATACATAATTCTAAATGATTGGTATTACATGATAGTTACAAGTTAGTATAGGTATAGTTTATTTTGAATTATATACCGATTTACAAATTTAATAACTTTTATAAATACAATATTTCATATATTACATTTTTTTTTTTTATTATATACATTTGTTTTATAATAGGAGTAATTCAACAAAAAAAAAAATGAAGAAAGGCAGAAATAAATTTTTATTATTAGATTATATTTTTTTTTGAGACAATAGTATTATGCATTTGAATGTTTTCTAAATATTCTGTAAAATTATAGCAATTTTTATAGAATAGAAAAATAGTTCCGGATTTTTTAGTAAAGCAACATTCATAAAATCAATATTCTGAGAAAACAGCTATCAAAGTTTAGTGAAATATTGTCATGCAATTATAAGAATCATACACTTTAAACATCATACAAATTATAATCATCTTTTATATTCATAAATATAGTGAATTTAAGTATAATCTTTTCATGAAATGATAGATAAATAATTAAATATCTTGTTCTCAATATAATATTTTTTTTTTTTTAAATACAATTTTGAACGTAGTGCTTCCCTTAAAATGATGATTTATTATAATTATTTTTTAAACTATTAATAAAAGTTATATTATTAAATAATAAAAATATTAAATTTGTAAATCGGTATATAATTCAAAATAAACTATACCTATAAATAATAATTATTTACATTATAAAATGTGATTTTTTTACAAATCATTCACCATTGCGTCAACATTTTAAATAGTGTTGGGGCTTTATGTGATAGGATACATTTATATATGTCTAATACCTTACTATAGGTACAAAATAGCGATAATATTTGTAAATATTATATTTTATCTAAATCAAATAACATAAATTTAAAAAAAATAGCTCCAATTCTATCAATGATCATAGAGAAATAGACTATTGACAAATAAAATATCGGAAATAAGTTAAAATAGTAAAATAAACCTGTTATTAAAGTTGAATTTATAATTTTATCATTAAATTTTAACGATATATTGTATCATTATTTAAACGTAATAATGATAATTGCTATTTATTAATTATATATTCATATAAAAAAGACATATCAAAGAAGCAATAAATGAAAAAAGTAAGTGACCTTTCGTTTTAAAATTTATATTTTTGTCATTCATTTTTCTGGCCTGATGTTATAGGAGGTCTTGATATTAGTGACAATGTTAGTGACGAGTATGGACAATGATGATAACCAGAGCTTTAACACTGATAGAGAGGTTGAATCCGTCATTCTTACGCTGAAGCATATCCTCTAGTCGACCAGGAGTCGCCACTATGATGTGACATCTGAAGTTGTGAGGAGAATGCATCAATAGTAGGTACGGAGCAGAAGGAATGCAGGTTAGCAACTAGGTAATTAGCTAAATAGGTCGCGATAATGACTGAAAGATTCCGTATGATATAGCACATATCGATGCTTAGATAAATACCTGGAGTAAGATTTCTAAATATAATAAAATTCTTGTAGAAGTAGCGTATATTAATTGAAATAAATTTATACTAATTTATTTATCATCGATGAGTCATCTAAAATTTAAAGAGTTATTTCGCTTACAGATAATAATTAATATATATTGGCTATAATCAGGGTTGTTCGGTTTTTTTGACCATTTTTTTGATCAAAAAAACCATGGTTTATTTGATATTTTTGATTTTTGTATATAAAATTATTGATAAATATATTAATTTCATTATTATATCATTTAAAATTAGTATCAATATTAATAATAGTATATATTATATAAATTATACCTTATAATTTTAAATTATATAATGAATCAATATTAATAATAATAGTATATATTATATAAATTATACCTTATAATTTTAAATTATATAATGTATAAGGCAGTGTTGTTACTTTTTATCGTTTTTAAAAAAACAAAAAAATAAAAAAAAAATAAAAAAAAGCAACAACCCTATCAATATTATTAATAATTGTATAGATTATGTGTATTATATAAATGTATTCATTTAATAAACAAGCCTGGCCGAAATAAAAATATAATTTGGATAGAATTTACTAAATCCTTGTATAAATTATACTATAATATTTTGTAATATAATATACACGAAATATCTAATAATAATCATATATCTATAGAAGTATTTATATTATTTATAACATTCAATATAACAATTTATTTATAAAAATGATTTAATAAATAAAAAACTAATATTCTTCACACAAAAATTAAAAAAAACAAAAAAACCGGTTTTAAAAAATAAAACAACCCTGGCTATAATATATAACTGAAATATATTCAGTTGTCTTTTCGATGTTTAAAAGACCTTTCTATTTAACGATACGTAGATATATTAAATTTTAAATCAACTAAAATGGCTGCAATTAACACGCTACACCTATTACATGCGAAGAGGCGCGTGCACGAACCCCGTTTCGACAATGGCTTCGATGTCCTTACCGGGGTTATTACCCCCGACCAGCACCAGGTGAGAGAATCGCTCATCGTCGCTCATATTTGCCAGGAATTTCTCGAGCACTTCGTCTATTTGTAAAGCTAGTTCTCGAGTAGGCGTCAAGATTATCGCTCCGACCTGACAATCGTATGATATGATCGTAATGTTCATCATACTTTGGGGTAGTAGATAATACAAACTATTAGTAAACAATACTTTCTCTAATAAAAATACATCTAAATTTAGTGTATATTAAAAATGTACGTAGAATATGAATTTTAAGAAGAATTTATCAAAAATATTTTACGATTTTTCAATATTAATTCGGATTTAGTTATATATTATTTATATTATATGCACATTTTAGGTTGAAATATGTTTTATGATTATTCAAAAGTAGTGTTTCAAGTAAGGAGTAAGTAATAAGTAATAAGAAATAATTATAACTTTATTATTAGTATAATTTTATAACATATATCATATATAAGCGATTTTCAAAAAATAAAAACCAATACAGGTGTAATATATATATATGCATATATACATAATAATTTTAATATATATCGGTCAGTGTTGTTAGTTTTTTGTTATTTTTTTTAGATTTGTATATACAATTATTGATAAATACCTATATATAATACCTATATATCATTTAATATTAATATCTATATTATTAATAATAGTATAGATTATGTATATTATATAAAGTAAACATGTATAATATCAACAAATATAATACATTTAATAAAAATGTAGTTCAAAAAAATAAAATATTTGATATATATATTAATTTCTATACTATAGTATCATTTATATTATAAAGTATAACATGTATATTTTCAAAAAATATAAGAAACTCAAAATGTACTTTAAAAAAAGAATATTAGAATTATGATGATATTTTATGACATTTATTTATATGTTATTGGATCAACAAATTACATATAAATTGTATATCATATTATAAAAACAAATTACACTAGTCTAATGTTTAGAATATATATGTATTATAAAGTAATTTTAATAATGTAATATAATATAAATTAATATAATTATATTATTATGAATACATTTAAAAAAATATATACTAAGATTTTTTTATATTTCATTTACCATTTACCATTTACTATTTAATAAACATGCCTGGACGAAAGAAAAATATAATTTGGAAAGAATTTACTGAAATAATTTATAAATCTAAAAAAGGATGTAAGAAAATATATTATTACCTTATTTGAATAAATTATATTATTATACTTTTCAATATAATATACATGAAATATCTAATACTAATCTGAAAAGTATTTATTACAAATAACATTCAATAAAACAATTTAATAATACAATTATTTAATAAATAAAAAAACAATATTCTTCATAAAAAAACTAAATATCCAATAAAAAACAAATATACAAAATAAACTGTAAAAAAACAACAATTATGATATAGTACATATGTAATTATGTATGTATATAGTTAGTAATATAATAAGTTATAAAAAATATATAAAAAAATAAAGATATAATACATAGTAAGTTACTTAGTAATTAGTAACATCAATGATTTATATAAATAAACAAAGTAATTGATAAGAAATAATAATTAAATTGTTCCATTTTTTCAAATTATTTATCTTAAAATAATTATTTGTTCATAACTACTTGCATTCAATATTTCACAGAAATCTTAATTTATTATATAATCTAATATTTTTTAAAGAAATTCAACAGATATTATATTTAAATACTTACATCTCCTTTCTTCAACGTCAACTCTCTTCTAAGTAGAATCTCAACGAGTGGGATGACGAATGCCAACGTTTTTCCACTTCCTGTAACGGCTTCGGCGGCAACGTCTTTGTTCGACATGAATAATGGGATGCACGCCGCCTAGTGAGCAGTTCATTCATTATGTTTGATTTAGAATTATATTTAGGTATGAAACATTGAAATATTTCATGCAATGAAGTTGTATCTAGAATTAAAAGTTGTATAACAAATTTAATATATTATATTTTTATAAATATATACATAATAATATATATATATATATATATATATAATTATATATTTATATAATTGTGTATAAGTAAAAATAGAGTATATAATTTGTGAAATATTAGATTGTGACATTTTTTTATTAAGATCAACTAATAGCTATGATAATGAGATTTTTTATATTCATGCAATTGTAATAACAAAAGATATGGTCAAAAATGTGGTAAAAATGTGAATGCTTACATTTATTTTGTTATGAATTATAATTATTATGAAAAATAAAATGTATTATAACAAGAAATATACTTACTAAATGTTTACTAAATTTATAATGCATCTATTTATAAATATAATAATTAATATATGCATATATTGATATATCTATTGTAATTAATACATAAAATAATAATAAAGACCATTAAAATAGGTTTAAAATCATATTTATAAGTGATCTTATATAATTTTGTATAAATAAATAATCGGCTCTCGTTAATACTATGGATGCCTTAACAAGAAAGTGGCTTCAAAGGGAAATTAGAGTTATTTGGTTATAATTGAAAACTTCATCTAAGTTCCTGGATGAAAGGAATCCACAAAATAAAATAACAAATAACAACTATTTTTATAAATACTATAATATGCATACTATATTCAATTAGTTTTATTTTAATATAAATTCATCCAAATTATGTTCAGATATTTAAATTAACATTAATATTATATAAATTCATATGCTGACATTTATCACTATATTTAAGATATATAGAGCATTAAGTGATATAATAGAATTATAGAGATAAAATAAATATAATATAATATTAACAATGTACTACAATGATTGAGCAGCCACATATAATATCATGGTTGAAATTATTAGGAAATATATATTTATTAAATATTATTAAAGTTTGATACTCATTATAATAATTATATTAATTTAATGATTATACTATAATTTATAGCAATCAAACCTTATTACTATTTTAAATAGTATATATATATATACGTATACTAAGTATAAGCAAATATTTTGCGAACTAAAGATATTGCACTCCCCTATCTATCTCTAGTCTCTCGAAATGTAATTTAATCTCAATATTAACACTAGATGGCGAAATATTATATTAAATGTTATATCACATGATATTTTTATTTTGTATGTGAGATTATAAAAATGATTTGACAAATTTTAAAAAGTTTATTTCTAATTATTATTAATTATTATCAACAAAACTGTTTTGTTTATATTAGTATATTTAGTATAATATTATATATATAATTACTTATATTATTAAAATATCAATAATTAATTGTAATTGTATATAGGCCTAAGAGATTTATCTAATAAATATGTTATTTCGTATATAAGGTCGTGTTTACATGGTAAAGAGTATGCCCAAAAAAACGGCATACTTTTGGACATACTTTAAATGGACACACTTTTGTATTTACTCGGCATATATAAAAAGGGCATACATTATCGGCATACATTATGATTAAGTATGCCGATAATAAACACATGGATCTTAGCGAATCTCTATATTTGTAGCAACGATTTTTCCCTTTTGTGTAATACATTATATATTAATACTCATGGCTTCAAAGCCCAAAGAACTAAACATATTAATATATAACGTATTTGACTACAAAAGGGAAAAATCGTTACTACAACTATGGATATTCGTAAAGATTCATTTTAGAACATTTTAAATTATAATTTACTTTTAACTTTGAATATAATGAGCTTAAAGTTTATTATAAATAAATACTTATATTTAAAAAAATAATGATATAGTTTTCTATAAAAAATTTTGTATTTTAAAACAATATTATTGTAATATTGACAATTGATGTAGCTGTCAGTTCAAAATTACAATAAATATTGAAAATTATTATTATCTAAATATTAACACTAGATGGCCATATCAAATTATTAGGTTACACAAATGTACACAAGTGCAATATCTTTCCTTCAGAAAATCTTTGTTATAAGTACTAAGTATCATATAGGTATTATTTATTACTCTATCTGGATAACAATTTGTAAACAATATTAAGCAAAGTTCAACTATAGGTGGCGCTAATGATATCGAAATAGTATCGGAATATATAGTAAACGATTATAATTTAATATAAAGTATAAATATATGCATGTATTTATCGTGTACAAAATATGTGTGTTTATATTATATAAAGATTATGAGGTATCTGGTTAAAAGCTTCGTGATTTATTTCAATACGCTTGTTTTGAATATTATCAAAATTGTTTATTCGAATTTGTGATTTGATAATAACATATCTATATATATATACAGTGATGGGTAGGATCGCAACCATTGATCGGCGATCCGGATCGGGATTGGGTAAGAAAGAGGGGTTCGGGATCGGCTAAGGATCGGGTAACGAATGGAGGATCAGGAACGGGAAAAGGATCGCATAAGAGAATAAATAGAGGATCAGGATCGCCGATCCATAAAAAGGATCGGTGCCCATCATTGTATATACGATACTCTAATATTATTATATTTATTTATTAACAATATTTTAGTATTTTATTATTACATTTATATATTATATTGTATTGATTATTATTTTGTTTATTTATATTTGTTAATATTATTATATTTATATGATTATGATAAACAATTATACTAATAGTATAACGTAACATTGAGTACATTATACGTCGTATAATGAGAATTTATATAAATAAATTATATATTAATTTACTATATCATATAGTTTATATCATATATGATACATTCAATAAATGCATTAATTCAATGGTATTATTATTGAAATATAATACAATATATTAATAATACATATTATATACAATTATTAAAAATGTATAATACATATTTGCATATGTATTTTTACGAATTATGAAATAAAATTGTATTAATTAAATATATAAATAATGTCGGGATTGGGATCGGGTAAGAAACTTATGATCGGGATCGGGATAAACATATATTTATACGGTATCTGGACGAAATGCGAACATTGAAAATTAAAAATTGACAAGCATCGTGACATATTAAATATTATCTTCACATAATTATTATGATAATATGATATCATATTAAATATGCTTATTATAATTACTTTATGTATTTTATACATTATGTTTCAAATTAATGATACAACTAATATAAATTATACACTATTTAATATGCCGTATTAATAATTTTAATAATAGTGCATAAGTTATGCTACGAATAAATATTGATAAACTATATTATATCATATATCTGATAATTATCATAATATAATAGATACATAATAATAGTCCCAATATATACTATTATAGTAGTCTTATAGGAAGTTGCATCAGTGATATTTAATATATAAAATGTTACTTATGTGGATTATTAATATGCAGCTTATGTACCATACTCATTTATACAATCATTAATTCGAATAAAGAATTTGTCGGTCTTTTAATGCGTGGCTTATTTTTAAAATAGTGAAGCTTTTGACCATAATCTGATTATTATAATCATTATAATATCCGTTATAATAATTAATAAGTTTATTTACAAATTATAATCAAATAAATATTAAACTTTCAGCAATATAATATTATACTTTGATATATATTAGCATCTCTATATTTGAACTATGACTGATTTCCTTCAGCTGACTGTTACTTATTTATTAATTTAATAATTAAATAATTTTATTAAAAGTAATCTCAGACCACTTATTATTTTAATGGATTACGATTAAAAGGACGAGTTGAGTATATAAAGACATATAAATATATATGGTGTCAGGACATTACGCTGTATTAGATTTCTCGGTATACCAATGCGCATTTTAAAAATATTTGTTAATGATGTGGTATACACATCCGCGGTATTATAAATGCATTTATACCAATTCACGGTATTGGATAATCTTAATATATAGGTATGCATTTGTATAATTATTATAATAATACAATAATGATCATTATCATAATGTAAATAAACAGTAAATAAATACATTTTTAAATTTAAAATGTGCATTATTTTGTATTCTATTTATGTATTTAGATAAAAAATATAACATTGATATAATGATTGTAAAATTGTAATATAATGATTGTATTATAAATCTATTATATAAATTATTATATTGCGCATACATATAATGTATAGTTTATACACATATGTTATATTATAAAAATATAGTGAATTGGTCAAATAAATTTATAAAAATGTGGTTGTGTATACCTCGTAATTAACAAACGTATTTTTAAAACCGTGCATTGGTATATCGCAAAATCTAATACCTCGTAATGTCCATAAAACATATATATATATATATATATATATATATATATATACTTTTATAGGCTCACTCGTGATGTCATTTAGCTAAAAAAAACTTAAAATATCCAAAATAAACCCAGCCAAACCAAACCAGAGAAAATAATTAAAACTTAAAATATTAACACATATACTATATGCTATAGAAACTCAACATGTCCTTTTTAATATATCTATATATATATTAATACGAATAGTTTATAAGTATATTTTTCTAAAGGAATTATTCCATATAATTATTATAATAATATATGATATATACATGTAACTCAATCATATTTTATTTTACTAGAGCCATAGAACTAGAGAGAAAGTTCTCTCTAACTCTATGACTAGAGCGTATAATGAATCGGGCGACACACGCCTTACGCGCCACGCGTGAACTTTGCTATTTAGTTATTTAATGTTTGCCTACTGTCCGTATTCCACCTTTTAATCATCTTAATAATTAAATTTATTAAATGATTAAATTAATCATTTAATTATGTTATAATACGTCCAAGATTACATCATACGAGATTACATAACGTTGTACGATATTACTTATTTCGAAATATTAGTCTTCATTATAGATTATTTCATCTAATACATAGTATTATACTAAATAATTTATTTTTGAATAATAATTGTTGAGCGATGTTAAACTATTATTATAATAATTATAGATTATAGTACATATTAAAAGTATTTGAAGATGTAAACTTGAACAGGCGTCATTTTCTTAAATTCACATTGTGTTATTGTAGCAAGAACTTCTTTACATAATCCAACTTCTAAAGAAGACCACTTTTGGTCCATTATATAAATAAATTTTAAATAATTATTTATTTATAAAATAGTACATTAATTATAGAAATCTATATTTAATGTATTTATGGATATTCACTAGAGTGGTTCCCATAGCTACATAATAATATAAAATTTGAATACTTTATAAATGAATATATTTGTTAATATTTTTCATAATTAATACATATATTTTCGAATATAAAGTATAGCTCCTTTTATTTAGGTATACATATTATATATTTTTATATTAGTTAATAATATATATATATATATATAAATTGCATATTCAATTTAGAGAATATCTATATATACGTAAATATCACTGTAAATAGAATAATTATATTATAATTATTATAATAATAATTATTTTAATATAATATTTGTATATAATATATTGCATACAAATTATATTAACTACATAATCATTATAATAATAATAATTTTACTATAATATTTTAATATAATAGTAATTAAATATTATTGAATATATAATATTGCATAATAATTATATTAACTTTGAATTATGATATTTGATGATATTTTAAATGTTATATGATATAACTTATATCATATAATATTATATTAAATTATATTAAATATAATATATTATATATGCATGCTCATTATTATAATGATTATAGTAATTCCAAGGAAATTATAATTCTATGGATGTCTGCTCTATATCAGATATATATATTCTATATATTATATCTGCAATGGTTTACTTTTTAATAATACTTTTTTTACTACGAAATATACGGAACTGATATAAAACGGCGCGTTGTTTATAAAACTCTATTAGATCGACGTCCGGAAATTTTGCGTTACTTAATTATATGAATATTTTAGTTTATTTTAAATTGACTAATATCTAATCGCATGTATGTATACATAACATATTATACTCAGTTATTTATTTACAAATTATATAAAATAACAAATATTTTCTATATATTATATTTATTATTTACATATTAAACGAATAATTTCATATTATATTTATAGCATATACATAAATGCAAGTAAATATTAGTTAATATAAAATAAGTTATTAAGAATATTATTCACATAATTATTATGATAATAATTATGAGTGTTAATACTGTTAAGTATTGTGATAATTAAGACAACGACAACTTTGCGGACATCGATCGAGTAGAATTTTGTAAACAGCTCGCCTATGTAGACCGACAAAAATACTTTTCTGAGTTATATTTAATGTATATATTTAATTATATTTCAATGAATTAAAATATACCAGATATATTTATTTATTTGTAACATCAAATTTCACTTATTTTTTTAATTTGTAATTCCTTATAATTATGTAATAAAATAGGAATTTATTTATAAATTCGGTTTGAACGGGGGTTTGAATTGAAATATATATATTTCTATTTTATTTGGTTGCAACGGACTGAAGGCACTTTTATTTAAACATGTTTATGTATTAAATTAATTTCAATCAATAAATACAAGAATGATATGATGATGAAATAATGATTATATTCTAATTATATTATATTAAAATTATAATTATATTATAATAATGTACTATTGATAATTGATAATTTAAGTTATTAAAATTATACTATCATTTTAGTAACTATATGATAATATAATTTTTTTTTCTAAAATAAGATTGCCATTAGTCCGAATACAGCTTTTATTTATGGTGACATTAAAAATAGTATAATATGTATTACACTGTATTATGATTTTAATATAATCATGATTATATGCATATTGCATATTGTAATATGCATATTGAAATCATTAATTTAAAAATGAGTTTTTGCATTGATTTTTATATAATATTAAAATATATACTTATTTACCATAATACAACGTAATAAAATCATGCAAGCATGAAATAAAAGTTTCACAAAATATGCATTAGCATACCATAGTTTATATAGATAAAATAAAATTTTAAAAATAACAAAAATATGTTATCCTATTATTATTAAGGTAAATATGTTAATGTATATATATATATATAGAATAGGAAAGGATATCATTTATTGTTGTAGTTATCCCAGCAAACAATTTATAGACGCTTTTGGACACTTTTGAGAATTTATGGACACTTTTTCAACGCTTTTGGACGTTTTGATTCCGAATCTATATATTCGACGCTTTTAGGCGCTTCAGTTCTCAATCATATTGAATTCGTCTCAAATTTGACGCTTTTGGGTGCAACAGCGTCCAAAGTACAAAAGGATTTTAGGGGCAAATTCTACGCTTTTGGGCACTTCAGTTCCGAATCATATTTAATTCGTCACAAATTCGACGCTTTTGGGCGCAACAGCGACAACATTTTCATCAAAACGACGAATTAATTCCGGAACTTTTAGACACAGTTCGTCCAAAAGCGTCGAATATATTGTTTGCCTGGATAAAAACAACAAAATAAATGGATAAACAATATCAGTTAAACATTTAATGCCATATGAATATTATATGAAATTTCTTATTAGAATTATAAATTTTGAAAATGAGATCATCTCATCGAACAACTGAATACTATAGGTAATGAGGGATATCAACTAATGAAAGAAGCAGTAACCCATTCCCCCCATATGGGTTGACCCTAAAGTGTAGTGAGGTCATTGGTTATAACAATAAATCGTATTTTTCATCCCTTATTTACCTTATAGAAGTAATTAAACAATTAATTTAAACTTACTATATTAACACAATATATATGCTCAATAATAATAATAAAAATACAAATAATAAAGTAAACAAATGTTAATATATTAATGTATATATATTATCCCCATAGTAGGTTGAACAGTGAAAACGCATTAAGTGCATCAATTTAGGGTATAACTATTTATTTGCTATAATGCATCATTAGTAGACATGGAGAATATGTATAAAAAAGGGTGAAGTTTATAAAAGATAAATTAATAATTATTAATATTAGAAATATTAAACCTTTTAATGAATAACTTAATATTTGTTATTATCTTCAATTTTAATTTTGTAATCTTATTTCATTTATACTAGCATAACTATAGAACTTATATTTAATCTACATTTAGGAATAATAAATTTATGCTTAAATATAATATTTTTTTTGTACATTAAATAAACTTATGCATGATATTAGTGTTAATAATATCATTAAAAGCATTATATGCACATTTAAGTATTATTACTTTAACCATATCAACATTTATACGGTATTAATGTATATATATATATATATATAAATATTTCATAACTTAATAATTTGTTACCTACTATTAATTATCTCTGAGGTCATATCTTTAGCATGTTAACAGTACGATAACCTATAAACGAGCTTATTAACCATGATGCAACAGTGAGCGATGTCTACTAACGGAGATGATGCAGCCGGTAACACGGGTGGCAGCCCTCACGAGGAGAAGTCTGCGGTTGGTAGCCCTCAGCAACGGGGGGATGACAATGTCATGACTACGTCGGGTACGTCCCCTATTCCGGACATAGAAGAGCCAGTTGAAGCCACCGGCACTAACGATCCCGTCGAATCTGCCACCGCCACCCCCGCTAATAAGCAGTCGACTTCGCGTTAGTCCACCCCCACCCCCGCTAATAAGCAGTCGACTTCGTGTTAGTCCACCCCCACCCCCGCTAATAACCAGTCGACTTCGTGTTAGTCCACCCCCACTAATAAATAGTCGACTTCGTGTTAGTCCACCCCCGCTAATAAGCAGTCGACTTCGTGTTAGTCCACCCCCGCTAATAAGCAGTCGACTTCGTGTTAGTCCACCCCCACCCCAGCTAATAAGCAGTTGACTTCGTGTTAGTCCACCCCCACAATATTGCTTATACAGTAATGATATTTGCTATTTTTCTGATTCGCTATATTCACGATGATACCTATGTAGTTATATATCATATTATATTTACATGTATTACCCATATACGTATTATATTAACCCATATATATGATTACCTGTATATAATATCAATAAATATAAATTGATGCACTCTTTCAACGATGCCATTTTTTCTAATAATTCAGAAATTATTTATACATATGGTTACTCTTTATTATGTATATATTTATTTTATAGACAATTAATAATGATGATTCTCATAATTAGCCAATAGAAAGGAAGATGATATATCTGCTGAATCAGCACAAATTGCCAAACAGGAGATAACAGAAGAAACTAAATCACGGCCAGAATCTCGTCAGAATGTCAATAACGAAATGACATCTCCATTGGAACCTACCACTAACACCAAAGAACGTAGAGTTTCCAGTATCGGAACACAAATGGAGGAACAAATGGCGGTTAATTATATAGTGTTTAATTTTCTAGATTTTTATCTAATCGTGCATATTTATTAAATATTAGCAATTATTTTTTGATAGAAAATTAATTATTATATAATTAAATATTTTTATAATTTACAGACCGAAACATCTGCAAAAGGTTATTTAGAATATACTCTAATTTATTAAAAGTAACTTGTGATTATAAATAACTATTTGGAGCTATATTAGGCTGTCTTAAAAAGTATGACTCCAAATTTATAGAATGTTTTACGAACGGTCGATACAACATCAAATCGCATACAAATTCTAATTTTTGTTCATAATTTAAAATGTACATTTTGTTATTTTTATATTCATTTATAAAAAAACAAAAAAAATACTTATGATAAATTATAATAAACTAATAATATTCTTTAAAAACTAGTTTTTTTTTGTACCTTTTAAATGTAAAAAATATTGTTGTATCATCGTTAACATCATTGAAATATTACAATTATAAATAATAATTATAGATAATTATTTATTAGATTTTTTTTGGTAATAAAATAAAAACGAATATAAATATTCTGGTTTTTATTCTAAAGAACTTAAAAATAAAAATGTAATCTCTTCTAACGTGATCACCCAGTTGATACCCTTATATATATATATATATATAAAAATATATATACCGTTATTACTGGTCGGCCATATTCGATAACACTGTACCGACTAACGAGCATTACCACGGCAACCAGCCGACAACAAACAAGATGGAGGTGATGACACAGATCGCGAACAGCGCGCCGTCGATTCACCGCGTCTTCTCCTCGAGAAGGCTGCCTCTGCCATCGAACCACTCGCCGACGAACAGAAGCAGAACGAAGATGACGGGGTAGCTAATGGGAGCAGCACCGTTAATGGAGCCAGCACCGTTAACGGAGCCAGTACCGTTAACGGCGGGGATACGGGGAAGGAGACCAGCAAGCAAAGCAAATCCTCCAGCAAACCGACGTCTGCGACGGTACGTTCGTCGATGCGAAACAGTCGCAAGTCGACGATGACTGCGAGCGGGGCAGGTGGTCAAGGTAGTCCTGCTAACGAGACGTCCTTGAGCCGCAAGACTACCGCGAACAGCGCCAACACATCGATGAAATCGTCCAGTCGACTGTCGCCTAAAGATCGCGGTGGTCAGACCACCACCGCCGCCACCGTACATCGAGCATCTTCGACCGGCAGTCGAGTGTCGTCGCCTAGGGCAACCCCTTCCGCTAATCTCAAGGTCAACCCACGTTTTTCTATTAAATTAATCAAATTCAACCAAAATAACATATACACATGTAGGTTATAAAAAATAAAAAAAGTATTTATCTTAAATTTACATTAAATTCTCATAACATTTGTGTATATGGTTATTTTATCGAGTATAAATGTAAAAGTATATATCGTGTATGCATGTGGGATGCGATCGAGTAATACTGCGGGTACGATTCACGGGCATATCGAACCCTATCCGCCTAGAATAATAATATACATATATTGTAATTTATAAGGCATTACTACAATTCGAGCCAATTATGCTATATCATTTTATATATATCATATATATATATATATAAATAATATAAAAATAATATATATATATATAAATATATTTAATATTTTTATTAATATTATTATCTTTATATAAATTTATGAAACTAAAATAAAAATGTAGAATATTCGATGATGGTTTGATACAATGTTGCGTTATCTAAATGATCAAAGAGTTAATTGTGTTTTAGTATTAGCAAACCACGAGTCTCACTCTAACTCACTCATGTCTTACAATCATTCATAACAGGCTATATATCATGTAGTAATGTAGTCTCACAGTATAAAGGTGTAGGAGGCACTCCGTGTGTGTTATTTAATCGAATAACTGAAAATATAATTATAAATATATTATAACGATTAGTGGAGTTGAGTACAGTTATTACTGATACAGACTCGAAACTTTAATTTCTCATATTCGTAAAGTGAATATATCAATTTAAAATACGGATCAATCTTAAATCGCATAATTTATTACCTTATTTCTTACATTTCTTAAACATAAATAATTAATAAAATGAATTATACTATAACAGAGCTTTTAGAAAACATCGAATTAAATTAAAGAGAATTATATTAATTATAAAATAAATAGTAATTATAGTATAATTAAGCATAGTAGTGTATATATAAATATATATGTAATTAAGAATCACATACATATTCTACTGGTATGCATACCTCACTACTACTTTACAGACGAATAAGAAAGGAGACGTAAAAGATACCAATGATAATGATAGTTCGGAGGACAATTCTCTCAGCGAATCAGGAAGTGAGGTTTTCAATCACTAGTCTTTGTGTGTTATCAATTGATATCTAGCTTATATAGATATGTATACGTATGTACATGTGTATGTATTAACCCATGTTTTTGAGCACAATCATTATAATTATTTATAATAATATTCTATTTATAATCATTTATTAAATAATTTGTTCTTATATTATCATTTCAAATACAACATTTTCCAATATATTATGAATTAAAATATAAAGTTATATATATAATAATATCAGTATTTATAGCATTATTTCTTCTATAAGTAGTATAAACAAATGATTATCGAGGCTATATCAATATATGTGATAACTTTATAAGCTTTCATAATACTTCCATAGCTATATAATTTCAATGATTCCCACAATGGCAATTTCACGTATGTCATATTAAAATTGAATATATGAAATAATTATATTTTTACATAATGAATTAATTTCAAGTTAATAATAATTTACACAAACTATAAATCTATTTATCTTTAATTGATTTGGAAAATTCAAGTTTTAATTCTGTATATTCATTATCATCGCTGTATACATATTTAATTTAGTAACAGAATAACAAGAATAATTTTAACTATATTATAATATTATAAAATAACACCGAAAATTGTTTTGAGATTTTTAAATAATATAACTAATTATACAAATTACATTATACTGTATTTAGAAAAAGATAAATAGTCTGTTGAAAAAATGCAAATATCATTTTTACAAAATTTCATCAATATAATCATTATTTCAAAAAAACTATAAATCAGAATACTGAATACATATTTGGACAAGAACTAGAACTGTCTTTTTATATATTATATATGTACACTAGAATAAATATAATAAAACATACACTGCGAGAAGCTAAACTTTGTTGAATACACGTAAATAGAGAAAAATCATTTTTCTGAGTAAAATGAATTTAAAAATTACTAAGTAGGTTTAATTACTATTAGACATCTCTATAACATATTGTTTTTCAATAACTTATAATAAATATATTCATTTGAAAATATCAGAAGTTTTATATAAAATATATTCAAATGATATTTAATATCAACATTTATATAACAATTATTTTCATAATATATAGTAGTAAGGATTCCATTAATATTAGTAGTATTATATGTAGTAATATTGATGTTTAATTAGCTGGATTATTAAACTATTTAAAAACTATTATTATATGGCAAAAATAAATAATTATTATAATAGAATAAAAGTTCAAATTCTGTTATTAAGAGCTAAAGATATTATATATCTCAATATTTCTAATCATATACAGTTATAATAGGCAGTATTAATATAATCTACACACTGTCCCATTTAAATAAGATAGTTCAATAGTTTATATAGTATTAATATAGTAGATTCATTAAATTTGTATTGTATTTAAATTTGATATTGTACATTATTATAAATAATTAATTTTGAAATAAGAAAGCAAATAAATATTATTTGATAATTATATATGCTGTTGTTATCTGATTCAATTTACATAAATTATATAAATAGATAAGTATATACATTTGACTATTGTACATATCTAAGAGATTAAATTTAATATCGTCTGTATATAGGATTCGATAAAGAAAAACTCAGTGAAGAAATCTAAAGTAAGTACAAATCATTAGATTATACATCATTACCACCCTTTACTACCCTTAACTCATTGTCACATTTATTAACAGGTAGACAACTCCACCAAAAGAGGTAGTAATGCATGTTGGGTGTGGCTTGTTCACTCGATATATACATTTCACAGGTGGTATTATCAAAGATGGTAGAAGTACCGGTGGGGATATGCCGTCGGTTAGTATTTATCCTTCAAGAATTGATCCTTCAAGTATATTTAGTTGTACATTCAGCAGCAATGCATCCCATTCTATAGTCATTGCATCCCATTCTATAGTCATTGCGTTTAATGCCTACTGTTAGCTTTACTGCTTTATCTTTTACGAATTCTGATAATTGTTTAAAATGTGCATACTATACTACAATTAACTATATTATTTAATCCTTCACTTTCCTTTTATATTATAATCTTGGAGTCAAAATGTGCTTACGTAAATACTTTGTTTTCATTTTTCTGCAGGCTGTAAATAAATGTATGTGTAAAAAGCTCACATTAACGATGTCATCAGATAATGAGTCACCTTTTAGACGAGATCCAATCAATCGCACCTGTCGACAACCACCGGTTCCAAAGACACAGCGAGGACAAAATCACCACAGATCATAGATATCAACAAGAAAACAAATGTAAATAATTACTTTCTCTTCCGCGAGTGCTCGTTATACTAATACCCTGGTGAATGTATTTCTAGGTCACCTAATAGTAGTGATGTAGTGTGCAAATACTTTTCATCCGACATCATTGATTTAAAGTGAATTTACACTTACGTTTATTAAATATATAATTTAATGATTTACTAATTCACATAGAATTCTCGTGTAGGATTAAATTAACATTTAGTATCCAAAGAATAGTCTCTTCTGTCGTAATCATAGCTAATGATTTGAATAATAATTATAAGCGATAATGATTAAAAACGAAAATAAATCGTCCTCACAGAAATTATTTGAGTGCAATTGGTAATATTCACTGGTAACGTAAACTTGTCACATGTCACGTCTATTACTCACTCGTGTGTGTTCCCCATCCATAATTAAACTAGTGCAGGTTACTATAATTCATCTATAACACAGATGATGCCCGAACCACCAGAACTGTTGCCACTCGAAACCGACGATAAGAAGTTGCCTTGCTTCGGATCTCTGGTTGGTTACTTCACCACTAGCCGCCGCCGCCACTAGCCAATCATAGGCCACCTCACCTCAGATAACTAGTGGGTTCAATGCTGCGATGAAGGCACAACAACGAGGCACATGACTCATCACTTGATGTACTTACGTTTTTAACTCCGAATCAAACATTTTGTATTCGGCATTACATTAAAATCATTCAATACGACGCATATATTATTATTATTTTATTTAAACAATATGAAACACACAATATGTTAAATAGTGTATAAGGAAGTATCAATTTATAGATGTAAAAAGTGTAATATATTGGGTATTAAGTAGTGATCCAGAATGATCCGAGTTTTTCAAGTCGAGCTGAGTTAATGAACGGCTAATCTAATCTGTTTTAATATATATACTTTACAATATAAAAATTAAAAGAATTGAATGTATATTCAAAAAATTGTTTAAGAAATATGAAGTAAATAACCTATCTCAATGTAACATTTTCTGGCTTAAGGATCCCTTTAAGTGGCAGAATTTGGGTTTGACAATGTATAGTCTGTAATGAATAATTGAGTGTTAAGTTTCTATTTAAAGTTTGTCGTAGTAGATATTGTGTGCATACTAGTGATGTAAATGATGCTCAAATCTAAAGCATGATGCAGTTTCAATCTCAGTTACCTAAAGTATCAACTCGGCTCGGGCTCGTTTTGTTAGAGTCTCGGCTCGGGCTCGTTTTTTTTTCCGAAAATAAAAGTCTCGGCTCGGCATCAAAAGCTCGGCATCATTTACATCCCTAGTGCATACCATGTGATCATTTATTCCATTCATGTGAACTGGTGATTAGGAAGGTTATTCAGAGGTAATGATGATTAGGTAGCCACTGATACGATACTGTAGCTATACTACTAAGAGACAGACTTTAATCCAGCATACGATACATCCCCATCACACAGAACATGGAATGGGCGTACGGTATGAACAAGAGTACCGGTGTTATAAGCCTGAGCACCAATAAGAGGGAGTCGATATTCTACGCTAGCGGTCACACAGCCGTTATCTATGACTTCAAGAAGCAGCCAACACGGCAACATCTGCTTCGAGGACACGTTAGTCTGCTGCCAGTGTGATTCATGCGCATCATTTATCTCACGGTCAACTCGCGATGAAAGCACATCCTTAAACGTGTGTATCGAATGCAAGTCATTGGCCCAAGTCAATACACCTATATTAAATGCATGTGATTAAATTTATGTTAAACTCGTATTGATCTTGGTTTAACATCACTATAAAATAGTGTCAAATGTGCATTAACCCTTTGAGCTCTAGAATAACCATTTTCAAATATACCCATCATCACAAATCGTCAAGATAATATACGAAATATTAAACTTCATTTTAAACATATCGACTTAAGGATTATTAAAAATATAAATAATTAATATTTTATATAAATATTGAATATTTATGTTATTACTTAATTGTGATGATTATATTTTAATTTAAAAAAAATTATACTTTATTGGAAAAAAAAAATAATATAAGTATTTATTTTACTATTTTAATTACATATATTACATATTAAATTCTCATATTTATTCAACTATTTCGAAATATAATTAGAAATTTATTTATTTACATTATATAAGATATTTAAATTATATATTATTTAAAGCATTACAAAAAATAATTGATAATAAATGATATATAACGATTTAAAGAACTTTCTTTATATCGATAGACTTACTTTATTATTTTAAATTTAAAATAATTGAAGATCGAACATAAATATTCAATTTATTAGTTATTTAATTTTTTTAAATTAAAAAATAATTATTTTAAGTAAGTTATTATTATAGAATATACCATTTATTAACTAAATAATACAACGTGTTATATAACATTATTTAATTATACATTTGAAATATATTTGATAATTTTATATATGTATTTATTTATAAAAAACATAAGGTACTATAATATTTAAACAAATTTTAGGAGCTCAAAGGGTTAAACTTTTGTTATACTTGCTTTAATATATCTACAAAAAATCATACAACTTGTATTAAACTTGCGATAAACTTTGGTAACTTTGTGATGTTATATGATTTTTAAATAGCTTTATTTAAAAAAATAAAATATATCATAAGCATAAAATATGTGTATTTATTACAATATTTTATCTTTCATAATTATTATTTTATTTTTTATATTTGTACAATTTAAATATATAGATATATTGTTAATGTATATTCATTTAATATGCATGTGATGATAAACATTAAAATGTGATGTTAAATATCTAATTGAAGGTAATTAAACAAGAACATTCACGTCCTTATTCATCCTTGGGCAATAGTTTGATTGATATGTCGGCATATTTAGTAATTATGACTGATACAAAGTTAACCACTAGTGTTTACATAGGGTATAGTTCCTATAGTATCCTATATTCTTGTGACTTGAACAATTACTACGAATATTCAAATGAAGATTTTTTTAATTTATATTTATCAACTTTTTTGAAATGAGACAATTATCCTAAATAAGGTTTCTAGTGTTGGTACCATGTGAACAATATATTTAACAGTAATACAAATATGAATGCATAAAGTTCAATAAAAAGCAATTTAGATATATATCTATTGAATGTAATAGTATATTAATAATATTTAAATAAAAATAGTTATTATATTCTGTTATAAATGTTGTAACTAAGTGTATAACTGATTAAGATGAATATGGTTTCAATTTTCTGTTATGAGTCATGTTAATATTTCAGAGTGGTTAACATTTTAAATAAACATTTTTATAATGTGAAATTAAATAGAAATTAATAAATTCATCTTAAATTAATAAATAATTTGATAATAAAGTGGAGTTAATAACGAATACTCATGAAAAATGTACAATATATAAATTTATTTTTTATATATATTTGTAATACGATTAATTTTCTAAGATCGATATATAATAGTGTCCATGATTTGAATTCTATGTAGACAGGTGATGTTCTCTATGATATAGACAAGTGCATGTGCGCTTACGTATGATTGGGTACACCCGCACTCAGAACTAATAAACCTTACGCTAACCCCATTACTACAATGTGCAGATGAACAACTTATCATGTATATGTGCTTCTGAAGATAAGAGGTGGCTGGTCACAGCTGATAAGGGTCTCGATCATAAGATCATCATCTGGGACTCCAAGTCTGGGTTAGTTACTGACCACTACTGACCACTACTGACCACTACTAACCACTACTGACCACTACTACTGACCATCCCAGATTCCCAGTCAGGACATTCTTTGAACCATATAAAGGAGCAGGCGTAGAAGCGATCTGTTTCACTAGAGATTCCAAATACCTCGCTACTCTAAGTTCAGTGACACCTGAGTTTGTTAGTCTTTGTATCAGTATTCAGTACTCACCCATTAACATAGTAATAGCCATACCGATAATAGATAGTACATACTTTATTTATGTTATTAAGAATATATATAGAAGTATATATATATTAAAGATAATTATTTAATAATTATTTAAATATATCTATAGATGCTTTATCTTTATATATGCTCTATGTATTCTCTATATATCTATATATGATCTATATCTCTATGCTTTCTTAACTATTTTAGTAACACCATCAATATCATTATCAGTATAAATTGGAGGGTCCATCATTAAGAGTATGTACTATATACATATATTGTATTGCACCTATGCTGAATGATTAATAGTGATAATTCCATTCCATGCTACTAGCATTATGTAGAGGGGACATCATTTTCATTTATATAAAAAATTGGAAATATTTTATATAAATATTATATAAATGAAATAAATTCAATTACATAATAATGGTAGACAGCTTTTACATTCTAATTACATAAGACCGCTGATACGAGATGTATTCATTGCAAAATAAGGAGTGGGCATGGTAGGTGGCCTGGGAAAATGGGCATGGCAACTGGATTTCATCATTAATAAACATTTATATAAAAATGTAATTCACCGTAAATAACTTACTATGCTGAAGTATAAACACATATATTCACTATATATATATATAATAGTAATAATAATAATGATATTTATTTATATTATATAGTGAATATAATACAAATATCTGATACAAATATAACTCTCGCAAAGACATCGATTTGTATATATTACATCACAGTTATAAATAACTGTATCATATACATATATATATAAATATATGTGTGTCTGGAATGATTTTAGAGACCGCAGTGCTTCACGATATGGGACTGGACGAAGGAAGACGATCCTATCTGCCAGATACCCTTAGAGCCGAGCGCCGAGTATGGCCCCAGTAACTTTGGCATTCAGAAGTTCATCGCTTTCGATACGGAGAACAACAGTCAGATAGTCACCAACAGTGATGTACAAGTGATCTTCTATGAGTGGGTCGGTATACCGCAACCGTCGTCTCTGCTACATATCCAATGAATTATTATAGTATATTATCCAACAGTATCATAGATAGCTCATCTAATTTACTATAACATTTTTAATATTGCATATTTTTAATAATACATATATGTATATATATATATATATATCATAGCATATATATATATATATATATATATATATGCGTAAAGATATATAACAAAAATAACCTAAAATCTCAACTATTACATTAGCGAGTATTATATATACTATATATATTATTAAAATAATTAAGAAAAAAATTTATTTTACAAATATCAATTTTTAAAATAGCAAAATAATCCAAACATGTAATAAGCCGAATACTCCACATACCCTTAAATTATAATAATATTACTTATATTATCACAATATTATATTATTGGATATCAGTATCAGATACCGACATTTCATAAGTAACGCTATCAGTATTTAATAACAGTATACTTATTTCTACTTAGGGGATACACACATTTACATATTAATATATAAGAAATATATAATTCCATTTAAAATTAAAACTATGTTAGATAAAACTACACAATGAATTGAACTAATTTTGTTTGTATTATATAAATGATATATACCTCTGTTAATATGCTAGCTTTTAATAATATATAGTATATTTATTATATAAAAATAGACATAAAATTCTTTTTACAAGTATTTTTATAGATATTATTTTTTATAATAATATTTATTATTATATTTATAATCATATAACTTATATGATATAAGATCATACTTTTATTTATACATATATTTTGTATATATAGCTAAAAAATGGTAATATATCTATAATAGTTGAATCTATTATTACATTTATATATACATAGGTACAATAGTGCTGTAAAATTTCAAATCTAAATATCAAATCTCACATCTTTTATTTTGGTTCGGTTAAAATCTTTAATTTTCTGTTATTTGGAAATATTTGTTGGTCTCAAATCTTTATTTTTAATTGAATTTCGGTTTGGATAATTGTTCGGGTAATGATCGATCAAAATAATTAAGTAGTAAGTTTCTTTCAACTATTTTAAAATTTCCATTAAATGTATTCTATTAATTTGATTATCAGTTATATGCCACCTATATGATAACATATTTAAAATAGAATCATTTTATCATGAAAATGTGTCTTAACTACAAATATTATCATGGAATAAGTTGAATGTTTGTTATTTATATTTTTCAATTATAAACATAAACTAATGGTAATACGGTTATTTATGTTAATGTTAAAGTTGCGTCTATTTAAGTCGGTGTTCCTTACTACATGACCTCCGACACCCTTCACAGAGCCCCGACGGAACCATCGTCTATTTCGCCCCATCACTCACCGACGAGGACTTCAATAAGCCGATTGGAAAGTTCAGCCAATCAGTATTCTTGCAAACGTCGACGCGAGCTCTATCCGGTACCTCACTCGGCAATCTAGTCGTCTGGGCGACTAATAAACCGCTCACGAAAAGTAAGTAGTCACACGCGAGAAATAAATTAACTATTTGATTATATTTAAATTATATATATGATCTATTTTATCAATGAACTCGTTATATAAATATGTATATATATATATTTACGTTTAACGTGTTATGACATTATAACTTATAACATTGTATGATATATTGCGATAATGTAATGAGTGATTCGTTAACAGTGACCGATGAACCTACGCCAGACAAGAAAGCGCTGAAGATAGTCAAGTATCAGGATAAGTCTATCAATGTCCTTACCACGATGGATCAGTGAGTATTAGTGCATCATGCATCATCATCATGCATCTCATCATTCATCATCATTAGTATAAAACGTCACAATGATGCAAACATATTGTATACAAATATTACTTAATATTAATAAATAATAATATTGTCTAATAATATTAACTGATGATATTAATTAACATTATAATAATAATAAATATAGTAGTAATAATCATTTATTAAAAGTTTTTGATAATGTATAATAAAATTAATAAAAATAAAAATGATGCAATATATTTTTCATTCTAAAGGGCTAAAAATTAATATGTAAATATTGTAATTATTATCACCTCGTGATATTATTACATATGACACACAAGTTGATGACATAACAATGCCTGTACTTTCACAGTTTTCTTGTTCTCGGCGACTCTCTCGGTCACGTAAAGTTCTTGGATCAGGACATGAAGCTCGTGAACTGGTAGGCTTTCCATCTGTCTAATACCTTCCCGCCCACATATCTATATCCTAACACCTTTCCGGCCACATGTCTATGTCCTAACACCTCTGTTTCACCATCTGTTTTCCCACCCCCATGTGCGCGCTCCCCACCCTACCCCAATATGTTAATGTCATCCACCACAGGTATCAAGATATTCAACTGGGACCGATACTGTCCGTCTCCTTCACGTACAATGTAGAATTCACGTACTTGTTAGTGGCGAGCCTGTACGTCCTGTACTGACGGTAATAATAGTCGTGATAATAACATTAATACTGAAATTAAAACTTATTCTAATATTGATTTTAATACTTGTAATACTGAAAGTAATAATGTTATTAATACTTTATTTATAATAATATATTTATAATAATTTTACCAATAATATTAATATTTATATACATTTTTTATATGCATTCTTATAAATAAAAATAATTAAATATTCAATAAATTAAATTATTTTTAATGTAATTGTGTATACATTATGATTGCAATATTGATTGTCCGCAATATTCTATATACAATCAACATTATAAATTATATTATATTATTTACTTTTATCTTATGAAGAAGATATAATCTATCACTACTACGACTACCTCAACCACCACTACTACCACTAACACTAGGAGAACTAAGGCATTTGATTACCCAATGGATTCAATGCTGACAGGTCGCCCATTTCCGATGCGTAACTTTGTGATTGGAACGTCTACAGGTGTTCACTGTCATGTGACCACTGATGGTAGCAATATGGAGGTTTGTACGAATTTTATGATGAATGTATACTTTAATCATTAATCGAAAGATTGCAAATTTAGATTCTGTTCCAATATAATTCTCGTGGCTATCATTTTTAGAATATTCTACATTCTAAAATAGATTTCCTACGAAACGATATCAATCATTTCATAACTATATTACATAATACTGTTATATAATAGTACCAATACTAATACCCGTCGAAACCGTATGTAATGATAGATATCGTAAGTCTAATTTCATTTTTTCGATAATTCAAATCAATAAACAAATTTCTATATTTATTATGGATTTCTAAAAGGAAATGACTAGATATGATATTATGTCATAAACTAGATATGATATTATGTCATAAACTAGATATGATATTATGTCATAAACTAGATATGATATTATGTCATAAAATAGATATGATATTATGTCATAAACTAGATATGATATTATGTCATAAAATAGATATGATATTATGTCATAAACTAGATATGATATTATGTCATAAACTAGATATGATATTATGTCATAAACTAGATATGATATTATGTCATAAACTAGATATGATATTATGTCATAAACTAGATATGATATGATGTCATAAACTAGATATAATATGATGTCATAAACTAGATATGCTATTATGTCATAAACTAGATATGCTATTATGTCATAAACTGGATGTAAACCTCATTAAAATCGTTGAAAATCATCACAAAATCTATATTGAATATACACCCTTGAAAAGTCTTAACATTCATCACTGTTATCTTTTCAGATAATTCACAAGGATTTCGATAATTGTGTACAGGCAATGGTCGCTCATCCTCTCAAGTTAGTGGCTGGTGAAATCTGACCTCTAATGTTACTAAATTCTGTATACTAAAATAACCTTATTGGTCATATTGTACCGCAGTGCAATTAGGAGTATAATAAATTCTGTATTGTTTAAATCGATGCTATTAAACTTATCATCACCACTTAGTGCCTCGTCTCTCTCGATGTACAACACTATACTGCTACAGTATACGGTACATATCGACCCTATAGATCTATAGATCTATAGGTCCAATATAGCCTATATACCAATGATTAAAAGCGATAGTAAAGTGAGTGATGTAATATTAAGTAATTGATGTGTATGACTCATCAATATAAAGTAAATGTTTTAAGCAATTCGATGTAGTGTATGGCACTTTGCGATAGAGGTACTGCTGTCGTAGCCTACTACTAATTATCTACTACATTTTAAATTATTATTATTTATTCATACATATATATTGATAATTACGATTTATCTTGGTATACTATCTATACTAAAAAATAAAATTATATATTTAAAATATAACTATCAACATTCCTCAAAATTTTGTGTATTTAAATTGAAGATATCATACTATTTTATATTCTAAATCCATTGATATAGATAAAAATCACTTCTATCTATTTCGACAAAAAAACTACTGTTTCAATATTTGAAATATATAATATGACTATTATCCAATCAAAATTACTGATGCCATTTTGTTAATTTATCGATTAAAGTGCCATTCGTGTATCTGTCTTTTACATGCATTATGTGCGTTAATTGCTTATCGGCTATATCAATGGTATAACTGTGGTTGATGCGATGCAATGTTAGATGTTGTAAGTAGATTTATTTAAGACATGCCTAAATATATAGCTCATGTTAAATCTAAGCCTGGCTGATATTGTTAAAGTGGGAATGTAAGTGGGGCTGAGATTTAACGAGTACCGTATACAGAAGTATTTCTATAGCCAATCAAATTTTAGTATATCACATAACCAATGCCATACTAACTATAGCAAAGTGTCATATTTCATATAGCATATTACCCAACATAAGTATTACCTCGGAGCCCCTTGTAATGGTTATCGACGGTTTCACGTCTGAAACGAAGCATAAGTAAAGATATTAATACAGTACAAGTATTAACACGTATATCTCGGTGATGACGTACCATTTGAAGAACAGATGTGTGCGATATTACATAACTGCTGAACATGTGATCATGTGTGTAACGTACGCCACCCCCCACCCACCCATAAGATCTCGTATAGCTCTCGGAGGCGCGTCGGGTCTCCTGAAGATCTGGGACTACGAGAAGAATGAAGTGATCTCTAGTAGAGTGTTTGAACGCAGCGCTCCCATTTCTACTCTAGCCTATCATCCCAGAGCCTTCAGCTTAGGTTAGTGCGATAGGCATATCACTAGTTACATCATGATAATTACTACACTACGGTAGTCATCTAGATATTATTACATCATAACGATTACATCACACCGATTACATGAAACTGATTATATGATACACAGCTGTGGGTTTTACAAACGGGAAGCTGCGACTAGTGACGGGTCTATCACTTCAGAACCTTCACAAGAAACCATTCTTCTACAACAACGAGCCCATAACTCACATCAGTTATTCAGCGAACAATCAGTACCTCGCTACAGCGGTTTGTCAACAGTACATTCCCCAATACCCCCAGTCTACCTTCCACTTTCAAATCTACCCCACTAAATTCCCCTTTGTTTAACGATAACAATTGTATAATTTATATCCTACCAAAATTCATCCTGAATAATCATCCTGCTTTACAAATTTACCTAAAATTCACTAATCCACCTTATTCTTAAACTTCATCTCTATACTCTTTATTTTATCTCTATTCTATGTCCATAAAACTCTCAATATATATAAACACATTATATCATTATAATTCTATTAAATATTGTTTTATTTTAAAATTTTTACAAAATTATAATAAACTTTATTTCACATAATTTAATGTTAATATTACAAAATCAGGAGTAACCCTTTTAACAATATCTTCAACCTCTCATCTTCAAAGAAAATACTCCTTAACTTCATTTTTAAAATATTAATTTACAATTTCACAACTTTATTTAGTGAGATATATTAATGTCGTT
The DNA here is from genome assembly GCA_964019155.1 of Osedax fenrisi. Taxonomy (NCBI): domain Eukaryota; kingdom Metazoa; phylum Annelida; class Polychaeta; order Sabellida; family Siboglinidae; genus Osedax; species Osedax fenrisi. Next base: position 49,194,031 of record OZ025239.1, read on the forward strand.
TAATGTCATTGCATCCTTTTATCGGCCGATATACATTGATCTATTTATTCCGCAGGATCAAGAGACAATCACGTTATACACTCGAGATAAGAAAAACGATGAGTTTGAATACCTCGGCCGCATTCGTTCTCATTATAAGAAGATAAACGCGATCTTGTTCGGAATTAAACTCGACACCAATAAGTGTCGCTTTATGTCTATCTCATCAGACAGATTCCTGGTCAGTCAGTCAGTCTGTCACTAGGGGTCACTCGTTATCGCCGTTATATATCCATACATTTGTATTTAATAAATGGAGGCACTATAACCTTGATGGCATTTCCACACGCTAGGGTGTGGGACATACAAACAGTAGGATGACGGTTCTAATCCCTGCCAGACCAATAAAATAGGTCTTAAAATATATTTAGAAGTGATCTTTTTGATTGTATATAAAAAAAATGATTGAATCTCGTTAAAACTATGGATGTCTTAATACATTAATGCCTTATAATGGATATTAGAGAAATACAGTAATTATTTAAAAGTTCATTTAAGATCCTATGGGATGAAAGGATTCCACCAAAATAACAATAACAATATTCATGTTATTAGATCATAAATAATAAACAACACAATTCCCACTTCACTAATACTGAACACACATGGCCATTAACTTAACAACTCTACCACACGAAGGTTGAATATGACCTTGAGAACTGTACTAAGGATAACATCAAAGTTCTGTCTACTGATAGGCTGGAACAAACCTGCATTCCTATCTGTATGATATGGTACCCCCAGGTTGGCGTTGAATCTTTCATCATGACCGCAAACGACTCATACAAGTTCAAGGTTCAGGATACGTTTACGACTAATGAATGACACCAATCTCTTATTTCCACCGGAGCTTTTTATTTCAGAAATATTACTTAATACGGTGATATTGTAAGATTTGCATCCTCTATTATATGTGCAATATTCTTACAATAGTATATTAATATATCAGTTGATAAGTATATCATTATGTAACTATTTTCATTTTATTTAGACTATTAACTATATGAATAATATTAATTATACCCATTATATAAATAATATTAAATTTATTGATTATATAAATAATATTAAATTTATTAATCCAGTGCCTGAACATTGTAATTCCTAATTGGATTATTATATTTTATAAAATATATGTTTTCCATATGTTTTATTAGTATCCTATAATATAATATTAATATTGAATACAATTATTGAAATAACATATGTAATGAATACATTCAATTAATGCTAATAGCTATTTTGTATACACAAAAAAAAACGGATTAAGAAAAAATATCTATTACGTTATATGTAAAGAGCTAGAGTTATTGAATAATAACTTTACTAATTATTTATTAAACTAAATTAAACATATTTACTTTTAATAATAATAATAATTATATTAATTATAATATAAACTACATATACAATATATTACAATACATATATTACAATACTTATAATATAAACTACATATATTGAATCTTACAGCTTTATAACGGGACAACCAAAATGTGCCGCAAAACAATCTTAGGTCCAACTTACGGTTCTACAACAAAAAAGTTAATAAATTAATAACAACAATTATAATATTGCATCATAGCAAGTATTACATATTATAAGTATTGTAATATGTAATAATAAAATGACTAATAACAAAAATATTTGTGTATAATAATTACTATGTTATTACATAATGACACTTATAATATTGAGCAATAACGACATTCGCGTCTATCTTAAGTAATTAGCCGGCGCTACTACTATACAGGATAGCGATGCTTCCGTCTGAGAATGAGACGGACTCGATACGTTACATGGTGTACGCCACGGAGAAGAAGATAGGGATACATCAGATACCCTTTGACGGCAACCCGCACAAGTCCGCAGCTATTACGGCTCACCCTAGTGGGGTTAGTAAGGGGAAGGGTAATGGCATTACAGTTTACACTATTGAGGTTAGTATGGGGTTAGGGGCAATAGAGTTTACCCTAGTGATATAGTATAGGGCTTTCATTTATAGCCCATTGACTTAGTGAGAGTAGTGGTGTCAAAATATTCCTATAATTGTGAGTAATTAAATGATTTCCGATAGTAACTAATTTATAAATAATTCTACTAATACGTCATTATATCGTGTTGTATGTTCCATTATCTCGTGTAGATGTCTTCCTGTATTAATTTAGTGATCTTCTATCGCCAACTATCGATTTAACATAATGTAACATATCTCAGAATGTCATCTCAATGTCATCTCAATGTCACTTAAATAATATCATTGTAAAGAAAGTGAACGTCATCACCTCAAGTAGTCATTATAATAGTTTGTTATGATTACAAAATCTAACGATGAACTCTGAACTCTCGGCACCAATAGGTTGTCAATATAGCGGTGAGTCACTGCGGTGGTTACATGTTCAGCATAGGAGGGACGGACTGCGTCTGCTTCAAGTGGTCTATCAGCGTGAAGTTCGTATTAACCATTATATCATCTCATTTACTTTACCTTCGTTTACCTAATTAGTGACATCACCCAGTACTATGCCGCCTAATTCACGAGCCCGGCCTCCCCCCCATGTTACCCGATTAACAACACTGCCTACTTTAGTTCTCTCGAAGCTCAGATAAAGCTGGGTGGCGAGGATCTGATGCCATTCTACGGACTATTGGAGGGCGGTAGGAACGGTTCCTTCTACAAAGAGATGGAAGATCTGTTCTACTACTCTCAGATACGAACGTTTATAAACTAGCCATCCAGCTCGAGATTACAGTCATGATATATATGCGTTTAAATTCATGGCAATATACATAAATTAGAGAATAACTCTAGAGAAATATTGTTAATGTAAGAACTGTGTGGCTCAGTTATACAGGTACTAGGGTGTGGATTCACACCCCATCTGCACCATTACAATATGTATTACAATATGATTTAGAAGTGATCTTATTTAATTGTGTATAAAATAATTATTCTTGACTCTCGTTAAGACTATGGATGCCTAACAGAGGCTTCGATGGGATATTAGAGCCATTTGGTTATATGTGAAAACTTCATCTGAGTTGATTGAAAAAATTCCAAAAAATAATTATAATGGTGTTTTTTAATTATAAAATATGTTTATTTATTATCATGGTCACCACCACCGACACAACCGCCACTACAACTACCATTACTCCTACTAGCACTCCACAACTACCATTATCATTATCATTACATGAACGGCAAATTCTTTATTATCACAATTTGCAGTCATAAAATCAACAATATAAAATGTATGTAAATCATAATACCACTACTGAAATAGTCAGGGAATTAACACGAAGAAGAAGAGAAACGTTTCCTATGAAATCCACATCTCCGAGGTGCCATTTTTATTACGAGCCCTCAGTTATTACCCGACAGAACAAGAGGTTACTATACTATAGGTAATGTTGCTCTTTAACTTCTTACGAGCAGTTTGATTGAAATATCGCAATGTACTACTAGTAGAATAATGTATATATTCAGGAGTATTATGTATAATATTATTGTACTAAGAATCTCGTAACTGATTATGATTACTTTAAAATATATATTTTTGTGTAAATTTATTATTATGTTTCAGTGAGTATTTATTAAGTAATAATCTTGATTTCACCCATGACAAATTTAGTATTATAGAATATATGATTTTATAATTATGATAATATTTCCAAATTGGTATTTATTTATTAATATATATTGTTAACTGTGATACATCAAAAAATAAAATATAATAACTTACATCTTGAATTCTCTATACTAAGATCACTTCCATTTTTCTAAATGCTATAAGGGTATGAAAGTATTGCATTTATATAAGTAGAATTACATTTTAAGTTAGATTGAAATGATCTATTAACTATTAACTTGCCCGTAATACACATATATGTTGTTGATATCGATAATAGGATTATAATAAATATGATTCATCAATCATCAGAATTTATGTAAATCTTCGCATATTTTCGGTGCCTTGTATGATATTATATAATTATGTTATCTAATATTACTATAGATTGACGACATCAAAAATGAAATCAAATATTCTACGTATGTCTCTACCGGAAAATACAAAGAAACCATCGACCTTCAGGATTTCATCAAATGTTACTAGTGACACGACGTGAATATATTCTAATCTTAAAGATTCTTATAACAGGCCAGATTCTTTCTATAAATCATAAATATTATCTCGATACCATATAGCGCAATGATTCAATTTCAGATTTGATTACATATTACATAATATACTTATTACTTCAATCCCATGAAAAATAATAAATATTGCTACCTATCTAATACACTCTAATCTATACGAGAATACATCTAATTAAGCGTTCATCACATTACATAATACCACCCTTATTCCAATTCAGTGTACATAAATCACCGTCCCGTATTCGGCATTCAGCCGGAAAAGTTGGAGTCTGCCTTCCGTTTGCTATGTACAGACTCTGAAGGACAAGAGCTGAATCCTACACAGTCTTTGTCTCGAAGCATGCTGCTCAACATCCTTCAGAATAGAGGTCTACGGTGTCATATCTGTACCATCACGATAACTCTGATTAGAATTTTACGTTGCATTATTTATCTTTGACTAATGATGACAAACCAATTAAAGATATAATTTAATTTTTGCAATAAATAACCGTTCTAAGGACATTTATCGTTATTACAATAGTTAAATCTAATTTTGTGCTATTAAAATTATGCATGTCAATTTAGCGTAATAATATTAAAATATATATATATATATTATAGTAGTTTATAATGATATTAAGATTATATTATATTAATAATACCATCATATATACTTAAATATAGATCTACTATTGATTGCATTTGGGTACTATTTAATCAATGGAAGAATACTAATAAATCCTTTAGTATAAACATAATAAATATATAATCATATATTGATTATAGTAAATTATATTATTGTATTTTTATCTATATATTTATTAAAATTATTATTAATTAATATATAATGTATATTGTTCTATGAAATTATATCTACTTAATTATTCGCTGGTGTATATTATTGTTTATATTTTTCTATTATATATATTTACACTTTATATAGAAATATAATTCACCTCTCTTTGGTACACAAATGAAAGGCAAATAAACAATAGCTGTAATATATAATGTTATTTAACAATTTGAGAATTCTTAAAAATCTCCTAGAATTTAATACGTAAATCGTCACAAATTATTTTTTCAGTCGTCAATAATATTTATATAAATATTCTTGAAAAGGTAATCTAGATTCTCAAATAATCCAAATAAATAAATAATAAATACAATTATAAAAACTTGAATTAATATGTGATGGTAATTATTAATACTTAAAGTTAAGGTAATACTTAAGGCGGTCAGTGTTAGTTTCATTTTTTTTTCAAAAATTATTTTACTTTATAATATTATCTTCATTATCTTTAAGATGATGTATAATATGTCATTCAAGAGTAACTACAAGTGCCTTATCTATACATTATAAACATACATCTGTACAACATATAATACACATTATTATGTAATATTTATTACATTTACAAATTTAGAAGTTTATATATCGGTATTTTTTTTTACATAATTTATGATATTTGGAAGGTTCCACCGTTTGAACCATTCGATAAATCTTTATAACATTTTCAGAATTTATAAATAATATATAGATTATGTTATATAGGTACTTTTGAAAATATAAATATATTGCTTTGATACACTTATAATAACCAAAATAAAAACCAAATATTTTTGATCAAACAAGGTATGGTTTTATTATTAAAGTGTATTAATAGTAAGCATACGTGATCATATAGTTAATACAATATAATAGTAGTATCATCATAATCTACTACAATGTATATATATTTTATATAATAAATTGTATATAGTCTAATTGGTATACATAATTTTAATATCGCGAAATTGTATATAGCTAATTATAATAGTGCTAAATGTCTGCTACAAAATAAACTATTAGACCCTTAATTACTTTTAAACTACTCCATCCACTTAAATGTAATAATTCCAGATAGTTTTATATGGATTAATGTTCAAACAGGTGAGAATATGACTGAATCTGAATTAGCCGAATACCTAACTACATTACTGGGATACGTGGAGGAAGGTTAGTAAGTCATTATCATCGCAGCCCAATTCTATACTCTTTTACATAAATACACCCAACTATCGTCCGATCTCATATATATCTAATTTAGCGGAGTTTGACGCTATGCTCTAACCACACCCACTGCTCTAACCACACCCACTCTCCGAATGTAGGCGGAGCTAGCGAAAACGTAAACTTCACGTCATACTACGCGCAAGTCGCCATCGAGAAAGGACTTCGCAAGGACATCACATGTATGCAGTTCTGTGAAGAGATTCTCGGCTTCACACACCTCACCGATACAGATAGGGCGGAGGCTTGCTCACGGAATATTCACCTAGAGATGTCGGATGCTGACTCGTTCTCCCTGGCTAGTGCTAACGACTCCACTCGAAGACAGGTATGTATGCGTGTACGTGTGTATGTGTACGTGTGTATGTGTGCGTGTGTGTGTGTCTTATCACTCCTATTTACTACTTTATCGATATTAAGAGACTACATGTAAACTTGTAATACAATACATGAATTACTGATTCATGCTTATATAACACTCTATAAAGACACTACCACATATTGTAGTCTATAATATAATTTACATGCTTATTCTTGATAATTTGATTGTTTTATTTATTCCTACTCTTCTTGGATTTGACCTTTTTTCTTTATTATTGTGTAGAATGAATTGAATGGAAAATTCTTCATTGTTAATTTAGTTTCAAATTTTCAGAGTATGTCTGCGAGGAAAAAGAGCGTTGCCCAGAAATACAGATAACCATTAGTTCTTTAAAAGAAAACTTATTTTATTTATATTCTTATTTTATTGAATTAGTTCATTTTTAAAAATTGAAATTGAATTAATTTACAGCATATTATTAGATTAATGTGCTAGTATTATTATGCTAGTTTGTATTACTTTCGTTTATATATTATGATCAATATTATATTAATAATTCCGTATTTCCATATCCGTAATTCAAAGTATTACATTTATTATTTTATTAATATCAAAGCTCACATATTTAAATGTAACTATTTCACTAGTAGTAATTATATTTTAGATATATATATATATAGTGGATTAAGCATATTTATACTAATATATAATTTATAGTAGAAATTCTGATATCATAATATAATTTAAATAAATTGAGAATATTATAATATTAATATTGTATTTATTCCTAAAATAATGTATTACTTGGCTATACTTACATTAGATTTTGAAATAAGTTTTAAAATAAATCTCAATATTAATAGTTCATAAGAATAAATTATCAAGTAATTAAAATAGTATTTATGTTACCACCATTTTAACTACATTTATATATTTATAAAAATACACATGAGTAATTAGATATATCCTATATGTCAATGGAAATAAGTGCTTATTATTAATATAGAGATCTTAACTAATAATAATCATTTACATATATCAGATAGTTCTGTATTTAACGTTGATACAAAATAAATGGAATGAAATTTTTATTATGAAATTCATTGTCACATAATTAAAATAAATATTACAGAAACGGTAAATAGTGATACAATAATTTTACACTTTGCGGAATGTGCATATTCTTATTGGCCTTACACCGTACTTCTCATTTCGTTACACCCCTTTCTCCCACTCCCAGGTAATATTTCAAATTGTCTATGTTATTCTGACGCCATATTTTGTTGATTTGTATGTGCCTGACGATCTCTGTATACTTGTAGTTGTAGTTATGCTGATCTTTACCCTTGTTCAATCTATGCAGAAGGGAAGTTATGTCCTTCTGTTTATATATCCTCTTTGCGGTGGCGATGTAAACGCGACCCAGATACTTTCTGCTCAAACTATTCAATATATTGGTAGTAACGTTAGGGTTTTAATCTCTCTCGCAGTCTGGAGTTAGTGGCAATCGGTATTATTAATAGAAAAGAGTAAACAATGATTTTTGTAGGCATACATTTTCTATTATGTAATTTTGTAATCGTGACTGCATCACAAAGTAGCCCATATTTAATATAATGTGCGCCAGCAGCCATGGGATTGGTAACTAACATTAGTTTATGGGTGTCGAGAAAGTACCAAGGAATAGTGTTTGTGTGATCATCGCTACGAGCCATGTTTAACAGGACGTGATTTACATCCCCTTTCCGGATGCTTCCATCCAGAAGAGCTGGTAACAAGTTCCTACGCGCGCATAGTTTCATTAGTCAATACAGAAATTGAATGCATGCAGGTATATGCACGCCATATACTAGTGATTGAAATTTCCAAATATTTCAAAGTTCTTGAGAAATTAAAATATTAGAATATACAGTTCTCTAGAAGGTGATAATCTCAAAAAATGAATTGATAAATATTTTAAATAATTAATAAGTTATAATATTTCATATAATATTCATGTTGAGAAAATAAAAATATGTCAAAAGAAATATATATATTTAAAAATAAATATTGAAAATATTTTAAATATTTCAATTTTATAAAATAGATATTTTCGCTGATATTCAAATAGCCGTTAAAATAATTACAGTAAATAAATATATATCCTTGTTAATATATATTACATATGTATATATAATATTATATATATATATATATATATATATATATATATATATATATATATATATATATGTTGTCGCGTTTCCGCAAAGATAGTTCACAATCAGGTTATACGTTTTATTACGAAGAGAACAAGAACCCCGTACTTTTAGTATCAACAGATATTAATATATATAATATAATATATAATGTTAACGTTAATAATGTTAAAACAATAATTCGTAGTAGATAATGTAAATGATTTTATACGACTGTGTTGCATCGAGTGTAAGCATTCACTGTAGCAATGTATAAATATCCTGTCATCCAGGCATTCGAATAACAACATTTAATATATAAAAACAGTTAATCTATCAGACGCCACGCCCCCTTCTTTACAAATATAAAATCAAATCTAATTCCAATCAACAGTTATAATTATAATTGTACATTACCAAAAACATCCATTTCTATATTACATAATAATGTTCACATTTCTCATTCCCACATATATACACACATACATTCTATCATAATTACCACTAGTATACCATACTACATTCTATCATAATTACCACTAGTATACCATACTACATATATATATATATCATATATTATATTGCCATACCATATTATATGTATTAGTCCTGGTATTACTAATACTTAGTATTATACTATTAGTGATCACAATTTAAATACATAGAGCCCTAGGTTTACAATCCCATTAATTTCTGGGTTTTTTTATTTACTGTAATGAGTGTAAGAATAAATTTCTGCTGTCAAACACAATGTTAAATAATAAATAATTTAATAATTAAAATATTAAAAAATAAATAGCATAGCAACTTTTTGATGAACTCCGTATTTCCACAGATAGTTAAACAATTTAACAGTAGATTACGCTCCCCGATATCTTTGGTTATTAGGTATCGTTGCCATAGAAACTCTACGTCGTTGTCAGATCTGCGGGCTACAGCCAGATACACTGCGTATATCATATCGGGTGAAATCGTCGCCTTAGTTAACCTAGAAGTTCAAACAGTATCAGTTCATCGTGTTTCAAGAGGTAATAAGTATATATTAACGAAAACATAAAGCAGTTTTTGGTTTGAATTATTTGGGTGGGTGAATGATAAAATATATGATTGAGAAGATTAGCTGGCAATGATAAATATATTTCTACATTTTTTTGTATTATAGCCAACATTTATTTTATTGTATAGGTACTATACAATGTAGTATCAGTAGATGCAATGTAGCAATGCAATACTAGCAATGTAGAATTAGGAATAACTATAATTAATAAATAATAGATAGGCTATTTGGCTAATAGATTATTTGCCTATCTATTATTTATTAATTATATATATATAATTGATTTCAAAGAGAAGTTGTTTGTAGTAAGAACAAATGTAAGGATATAATCACACTGACCTGTAATTATCAAACAATTTATAACAACTTGCTAAAGTTGCATTGTCTTCAAGTATTACAGCTTGTTCCATCAGAGCTGACTTCAATAGCCTATTAAATATATCAGCAGTGGTTAGGGTAGAGTAGGATGTATGTATGGGTGTTAGTTATTTTGGTGGAGTACTTTCATCCAGGAATTTAGTTAACATTTTTATAACCAAATAGCTCTAACTCAACAAACAGTAACAGCCTCATAATAGCAATATAACAGCATATTGAATAGCCTCAAATGTTTACATTGTGCTATTATGCTGCTATTATGTTGCCATTAAATGTCTATTATGCTGCTATTAATTTGTCATGCTATTATGATGATGTTATATTGATATTTAAAGTCTATTATGCTATTATTATGCTGCTATTAATTTAAAAAGTATATTATGCTGCTATTATATTGCTCTTATTAGCATAATAATAGCATAATAGACTTTAAATAGCAACATAACATCATCATAATAGCATGACAAATTAATAGCAGCATAATAGACATTTAATGGCATCATAATAGCAGCATAATAGCACAATGTAAATAATTGAGTCTATTCAATATGCTGTTATGTTGCTATTATGAGGCTATTACTGTTTGCTGGGAATATCCCTTCGAAGCCACTCTCATATAAATGCACCAATGTTTTAATGAGAGCCGATCATTTTGTATACACAATTATATACGATTAATTCTAATTATTATTGTAAGACCTATTGTATGTGTCCGGACGGGGTTTGAACCCGTATTATATTGCATTAACCTAGAATATATATATATATATATATATATGTAGTTTACAGATGTGCAGTTGAATGACATGCGATTATTTATTTGTTACAATAATACTAAGATTTAAATTTACATTAGTGAATAAAGTTTAAGGATGTACATTGTACAATGTACATTGTACATTGTAAGTGCTGTTGATAACCATTTTTTAGGTGGGTAGTAACCTTGCGTTTTGGTCTTCTTTTGTTGATTCATATACACTGGTTAGCATCTTTGTCATCAATGTTAAAATGTGATTCTGTAATGTTCGCGTGAAGATGAAAGTAGAAATCAAATAATTATAATATTATTATCAATAGATTATCATAGTAATAGTGGTGCATAGAAATTAAATGAATATTCTATATATATATATATATATATATATATATATATACAGTCAACTCCCGATAAGTCGGACACGCAAGGGACCGGGAAAAGTGTCCGACTTAGCGAGATGTCCGACTTATCCAAGATTCAGAATATCATGCAAATACGACATGAGATGCGCACTGCGCAGCATGAGTTAAAGGGTTACCGACATGTGGAATTATACAATAATCAACAACATAACATGTTGTATTCAATAATATTACTTACTAAAATTATAATATATATTATTTAAAGTAAACATTTCTGACAATTTATAAAAATTCCGACTTATCCAGTATAAAAATCATAAAAATGACAATAATATGTATTCGTATGTATTCGTAAACTTATCCGACTTATCCGATAAATTTAACATGGAACTAGATACAAATCCAACCAAACCAACTAAATGTGTCCGACTTATCGAGAAGTCCAACTTATCCGTAGTCCGACTTACAGAGAGTTGACTGTATATATATATATATATATATATATATTTATAGATATACAATATAACGTAGGTATAGAAACCTATTAGTAATATCTAATACAATACTAAAATTGAACAATAAATGAAGGAATATAAAAAAATCTTTTGTTTAATATGTTACGGTTAATTATCGTATTATCTAAAATAATAATGTACTGGAAATTAGAAAATACAGATTGTAACGTCCTCTATTTAGTGTGATGTGGTGACCTTATAGGCGGGGAATATGAGCTCATCATGCCATAACATACGAGTCATGTGGCCTAAGTTGTAGATTACTGTTTTCCACACTAGAAGGTTATCGTCTGCAGCTGTTCTCAGGTAGTCTATCAAGTGTAATGATTGCTGCCATCCATCTCTTAGCAGATTGGCCCTGTCGTGTCATAGGTAACAGTTGTTTAATTGTTATGTTGGGCAGGTGCTACTTATGTACAGGATATCTAGTATCCATGCAGGTCTCAACATTTGTTCACATAGTTCACTATTTACACATTTATATATATATATATATATATATATATAGGTTGGCTATTTAGTTGTATACGTGTATACCTATAATACTTATACCTATACGTATATACAATAATACAGTGTAGGCACCTAAATTGTAGGGGAGAAAGGGGCAGGTTGAACCGATTATTTCTGCTATTAACAAATATCTTAATATCATTTTTAATACATGTATATACACATATATTTAGAATTAGTATAAGTATACTTACTATAGTAGTAGTAGTAGTAGTAATAGTATTTATTTATACACAAAGATTAATATAATATTCTACAATGTGTTTTACTGTTTGTCGAACAGTTTACAGGTGTGGGTTCCGTGATTTAACGATCATCCGTAAAAATAATATAATAAAATAAAATACATTCTTAAATATAATAATATAATAATAATATAATAACACGATTACATTTCAAAGAGGGTTAGATATGTGGTATTTTAGTGGGGAATGTTTGAATAACTCCTTGAGTTTATATTTGAAAGTGGTGATTGAGATATCTTCTTTGCGTATGGATTGGGGAAGTTTATTCCAGAGAGTTGCACCTCTCCAGCTAAATCGTTTGTTACCGTACTTTCGTAGTCGTGTAGTCGGTATGTCAAGTCTATATGTTTGTCTCAGTTGTCTGTTAGTGGTTTGTTTGTGAAGTAAAGTATGTAAATTATGAGGTTGAGTTGTTTTTGTAGTTTTGTAAAGTATAGTTAGTAGTTTAATGTTGATGTTGTCAATTGTAGGTAGCCAGTTTAGTGAATTCCGTAAGTTCGTAATGCTAGTAGTGTAATCTGTGTTTTTTAGATTAAAAATAATTCTAGTAGTTCTATTTACTAATCGGTCAATATTTTTAGTAACTGTTTTGTTTTCTCCGGCTAGTAAAGAGTTACAGTATAGAAATCTAGACATTATCAGTGAATTTGATAGAATTATAGCTGTATGTTTGGTTAAGTATGGTCTTAGTTTTTTTAAATTATATATATGAAAGGAAGAAGTTTGTTTCATTTTACTGATATGTTTAGTAAAGTCGAGTTTGTTAGTAAAGTGGAAACCTAAGTATTTTGTATTTTCAGTCGGTATTATATTTATGTTATTTATATTTATTAGTGGAACTGTAGTATTGATCCTGGAATTGGTTATAAAGTTGATTAGTTCAGTTTTTGTTGGATTTAGTAACAACTCAAAAATTATTTATTTTAACTATTTAAAATATTATTTAATTATTAATATTTTATGAAAAACTCGTTGGTGGGGCAAGGTAGTAAGGAAACGTAAGTTTAAATTTGATATTATTAATATATTTTGTAATAACATAGTATTATTAATGGTATATAAATAAAGTATATTTAATATACTATAAATTATAAAATAAAAAATTCAGAAATTAACATTTACAAATTAATTAGCTTATTTTTATATAGGGGAAAGTAACCTAATACGGACACTTCAACAATAAATGGTCTTACCATTTTATGACTCATTATTTTTATTCAAAAATTACAATATATTAATATTATATGATTATAGATATTATTGTGATTTTAAAATTTTATTTAATATTTTAATTCCATAGATAACGGGGGTGTCCGTATTCGGTACCCATGACCGAATACGGACACCCTGTGTTATAATACGGACACCCTATATACCACTAGATAAACTATATATTATTGATGAATCAATCAGACAAATTACAATTACATTATTTATAATTAATTTTATGAATAATTTATTATAATTTAACTAGTTAATAATTTATATATTTTTATTATTTTTTTAATTAATACAATTTAAGTATCTAAATAATAAAATTTTAGATTAAGCTTTATTGGTGGCATTAATATTATAACGCACGCGATTTTTATGAAAATCAGAGTAGTTTATACGATGCTCGATGATTGGTTATAGGGTGTCCGTATTACGAATCTAGAGTATCCGTATTAGGGACTTATATGACATCCAGATATATGCTTATAACTTAATGAATATTTGATAACAAATATAGAAATTATATATATATAATTTTTAGAATGCATTATTTTTTAATAATATATTGTTATATTTTATATCGATATAGGTATTTGTTATATGTATATATTCGCTATTTGTATATTCTTGAGAAGGTTTTAATTTGAATTTTTTTTTTCATAAATTTAAATACGTAATAAAAAAATCAGTTTATTGTATATATCAGCAATATATGGATTAATTAAAAAATAAAAAAATACCGTATTAGGTTACTTTCCCCTATTAGTGATGTGGGGCAGGTTTACCGTAGTAAAACGGGGCAGCTTCACCATATGGTCAAGCTGCCCAGTTTATCATTAAATATATTTATTTATAAATGTATTGAATTAATTAATTACTTATTTAAATAATAATAATAATCTAATTAATTAAATATATAATTGAGTAATTATTTTAAATAATAAATTTAAATAACTTATTTTAATTTAAATAAAGTATACTAAATTTATATTGGGTAGATCTAGTAATTAGAACTATTGCTTACTACTTATTTAATTACATAATATGTTAACCTATTATTACAAAATAATGATATTAACAGGAAGGTACTTCCTGATATTACTAATTAATTAACATAATTATTAATTAATTATGTTATTAACTAATTAGTTAATACAAAGTTGTTAATTATTTTATTTATTATTTACCTTTTCATTAATATTATGTATAGATATTGAGACATGATAAAAGAAAACTGAATGATATGGCATATGATATATGTAGTGGAAAGTCTCCGATTACCGACCCCCTCCTAAAACCGACCCCCTCTCGTATCTCAGTAACTATAAGATATATCAAAACATTATATATACATGAACTGTTAGTAATTTAATGATAAATATGAATAAGTATTTTGTTTACAAAAATATTTAATCCTACAATTGTTATTTGATCAAATGTAATATTCTGTTTTTACTTTTTAAATATTTGAATAATAACTTTTTTTAAATCATTGTAAATACATTATTAATTAAAAGAAAACTTAATTTTTTGCATAATATTGTAGATCAATAAAATGTTTATAACTTTCAGAAAAATAAATTAATTTGAATAAATATTAACCAATATATCTTAATTTTAGCAACCCATATGATTTTCCTATTACCGACCCCCTAAATTACCCTAATACCGACCCCATGTGATTTATGATATATAATCAAAATAGATCCGTATTTTACTTTAAAATTCATCGTAAATTGTTTATGTATCATTGATATTTAGGATTAATGATTCCAGTTGATTATATAAATACTGATTAATAAATAAATATTAAATAATAATATATACTATTTTAATATAATTACTATAAAGTATAAATTTAAATTTAATATTACTAATAAAACATAAATTCAATTTTTTCAATTATATTTATGTATATCTACTATTTTATTGGATATTATAATGCTACAATTATGTATACCACTATTATTTTAGGGGGTCGGTATTAGGCACATGTATCCGATTACCGATCCCCTGTTTATTTTTGTAAATATAATTATATCAAACATTTAAAATAGCCACATTATTCATTGCCATAATATTACCATAATTACAAAATTTCATATAAATATATTTAATATTGAATAAATTATTACAAATAATCATTTAGGGGTCGGTAATCGGGGACTTTCCCCTATATATGCTGGATTAAAACAGAGAGCATCTAAAGAAAATATAACATATCGCCTTAAAAGTTTAATTTGTTTTGATATTAATCTTGATGCATATACTTGTGAATAACTAATAAATATATTTATATAATATATTTATATAATATATATATATATAACTTTAACTATATTTATTTTTAAATATATCTTTAATTTTGCATTTTTTCTATCTGTCTCAACCTGCCTTTAGACGGGGCAGGTTGAGCCAAATTAAAAATAAAATTATGTAATTATATAATTAATTATTTATCATTACACTGATTTATGAATGTTTTTTATTGGTATTAAACTATATTTATCTTATGCACTTTATTTTATTAAAACATATTCATACCATTACCTACTAGATAAACGTGTTTTTAAAAACAGCTCAACCTTCTCCGCTCTCCTCTACATGGAGTATAGTTCACTAATATTAATCATTTAAAGTGAATGATTAGTGACTATTGAGCTCGTAATATACATATTTAGATTACACTACACAGCTATTGATTAACTTGCAGAGTTTACATAATTCATTAATTAAATGATATATTTCGCGAGTTTTAGATATCGGCCGTTTATTTATTAGATTAATATAAAATTAAAATCTTCTGTGTTCAAATGTAATAACAATGTATTCGTAGAGTAATGAGATACTCACGGATACTAATGCCGCACTAAATGTAGTATTGTAACCTCTTAAGCATGAAGATATCGTCGATAAACATTGCTCTCTCAGCTGGTGAATACACCTGTAATATGTGATATGTAGTAAAGAGTGACTACTACAGAGTGCCTACTTAAGTCAACTTCGGATCGAATCGTGTTATCATATAACGGCATCACGGAAAAACTATCACCCTGCGTAGCCGGGCCGTAGTCATCTAGTCTACTATATAAAAGCAAGTATATTTAATTGTAATTGTAGGTATATATATATTTATATATTTATATATGTATAAAGCTAACTCGAGAACTGGGGGACGTTGCGAAAATATGTTTTACCCGATCTTAATATCTTTTCACCTGAATGTTTTTGGTCTAGAAAATTTGTGAATTTCGTACCGTGTGACCGAGAAAATATTTTTCGACAAATTAAAACAATATATGTTGTAATATTTTTTTATATTTTTTGTATTTTTTAAAATATTTTTTTGAATTATTTTTTTTATATTTTTCCACTAATTCCTGAAATATTATGTTAATATGTTAATATATAATATATAAATATTATATTAAAAAAAATATTTGTATAACATTTTTTTTAAATATATTTTGTTATATTTTGAAATATTTTTTGTATATACAATATTAAAATATTTAAAAAATATTTTTTGAAATATATTTCAACTAATGTTGAAATATATAAAAATTATTTCTACATTTGTTTGTATTTTATTGGCAATACAGAATCAGTAAAGGCTAACATTAATAAATAATAGATAGGCTAACAATCAAAAACCGAGTAACCCCGGGTAGGATACGGTTTGGGTTTGGGTTTAGGTTTGGGTTTTCGACATTTTGTAATAGATAATTTTAATATTTCAAATATTTGTTGTATTTTTTGGAAATTTTTGAAATATTAAAAACAAATATTTTTCTACATTTGTTTGTATTTTAGATGACATTTATTTTATTGTATATACTAGCAATGCACAATCAGTAATTCCTATAATTAATAGATAGGCACACAATCAAAAACCTAGCAACGCCGCCCCGACCCGGCGTCACCGTTGTTGTTGTTGTTGTTGTTGTTGTTGGCGGCAGGGTGGCGTCACATGGACCAGAGTCCATGCGCGAACGCCAGAACAGCCCTTGGGTTTGATACCAAGACTGAAAGATGGGGTGCCGTCCCCCCAAACACTCGAATACGTTTTACGGCCGTCGCCGGACACTCTTGAATCCAGTGCTCTAGAGTTTCATGGTCCGCTTCGCAATAAGGGCAGGTTGGCGAGGAGTTAGCATCCACTACGCTTCTGTACGCTGCAAGTTTGCGGCAGTGACCGCTGCGTAGCTGCGCAATGAGAACCGCATCGGGACGGGCGTCACCGACGGCGTCACCGTGTCGGGTACGGCTACTAATATGTTGAAATATTTTCATATATTTTCGAAATATTATATATACAATATTTTTTATATTTAAAAAAATATTTGTAGACAATTTAAAAAAATATATTTTGTAATATTTTTACCTATTTGTGTTTTTTACCAATAATTTATGAATAAATCTTAAAAACGAACAACTCTGGTTCGGATACAGTTAGAATTAGTAAATATTAGCTAGGAAAAAATTTAAAGATTAGCAATACAGAATCAGGAATAGCTATAATTAATAAATATTGGATATATAGTAGATAGGATATAGGATATGGGTCGGGTATGGCTAGTGAATATATAGAAGAAAAAAACCCAATTATAGATGTATTTAATCTATATTTAAGTAATTTGTTTTTGGTAATTCACAAATTATAATTATAATACGATTTATTAGTAGCTAGTAGAGCTTGCTTATCTATTTACAAATGTTTTAATGATCATTTAAAATGAAAAATGTATTAATATAATAATAAGGAAAGGTGTTAACAATTTCTGAAGAACTTATCATTGCATTCAGTAATTTAATTTTATTCTATATTCTATATACAATATATTCAATCTTATATATGCATATATAAAAATGTTTATGATTGATATAATATATATATATATGTATACTCTTTCTTTGAGTGAAAGGTGAAGTAGGAGGAGGTTTCTCATGACCCCTAACCTTATGGTCTTTATTTAGTTTGGATATGATCTCCACCCAATATTGACAGTAGTTCACACGGAAGTAACCTCTGAACCCTACATTCGCCTTAAAATATGATAAATTCGTTGGTACTGAGATCTTAACTGTGTGTGTGTGAGTGATTGTGTGTGTGTGAGTGTGAGTTACACGATAACTAGGTGCCAAGGGTGCCGAGTTCATAGAGCATCCTAACCTGATTCGTTGTATAAGATCACGGTGTCCATGGTGCCATCATCAGTTTGGGTGGTAAGATGTATAAGGAACCTGAGTGTATTAGTTTACACTATTATTAGTGTACATACATTCGCTTAGGTAGTCGACTGTCTTCCGAGCAATAGGTGTTCTTCGAAATAAACATATTATTTAAAATTAGATAATAATGATTATACGGTATATAATACTTGCATTGTTTTAGAGCAGTATTGCTAGAGAGAAGAACGAAACGGGTAACATAGCTATATTACCAAGACCCCCTATAACGAGGTTATAGGAGGTATTGATATTACCGTGGGTAAATAGTGTTGCACTGTTACAATTGACTGGCTACGATCCATTCTGCCCTATACTATATCGGTACGGCACGTGTACGGTGGTGGGCAATGCTCGCCGGGTGACTATGATCTAATAACTACTAATAGCCTACGTGCTGCTTACTTGGAAGCTGTGGTGTTAGTCAAGGTAGTGTGAATGCCGGTGTCCAGAGCGAATATGTGTTGAGAGGCCGTCACATTATCCGTACCTAGTCCGTTGATAGTGACCACTGGATAGCCTTTCTCGTATAGCCAATCGTCCATTATCAATGGCTCCAAAGTCTACATGTTTATTACACTTATTATACCAGTATAAAAAACTGCTAATAAATAATTATTGTTAATATTATTATTATTTATATATTGGTTTTTTATTAAATATTTACTAGCAAAATTGGTGAAACTGATTTAAAGAGAGTATAATGAATGCATGCTTAGCTAATTTTAATAGTTTCCAGCTAATAGCGAATACATATATATTCCCTATTAGCTAGAAATATATAATATATATGTTTATAATGTATGTTTATTATAATATACATGCAGAATTATCCTAGAATAATGAAATTAAGATGAATACCTAACATTATTATAATATATGCTTATTTAAGCCTGGTGTTTTAAATAAGTAATACTGATAACTATTTAATATAATTAGGTAATAGTATAGACCCATATTGTGTTTATATGGCAGTAATTATTATACACAGTATGCAACACACTTTTATAATACAGAGTGAAGGTTTTTTCGCTTACGCGTTTACATATATTTACAGAATATATTTTACAAACATATGATAATACACATCCTGATACAAATAAGAATGAAGTAACCATATATAAATATTTTATAAATAATGATAAGATTTGTTTAATTAATTTTTTTAAATAATTTATATACATTTATTAATAATTATATACATATACATATTAAATATATACATATTACAATTTTTTAATTTGCCGATTAAATATGAATTTATTTACTTTATTTAATGTTTATATATATATATATATATATATATATATATATATATATATATTAGATACATATATACAGTTGATTTAATATTAATATAAATCCAATATTGATACGGATCATAACCGAATAGATAGATCGAAATATGATGAAGCATGTTGAAGCAACGTCGCGTTATATTCATATCAATGAATATACACATTACATACATTAGTATATTTAATATATATATATATATATATATATATATATATATATATATATATATATATATATATATTTACTATTTATAATAACATATATGTACAATCTAAAATGATAATTTTATATAAATAAACTTAAAATAAAATGATATTTAAAATCAATTAATAAATATAAATATTATTTATATATATATTTATTAATGTGAGTATTTAATAGTATATTTATTATACTAATATTATTAGTAATATACTATTAAGAGACTACATTTCAATATAATATTTATAAATTCAATGAATTCACTATTATATATATATATTAGATTACGTATATATTTACTAAAATTATATATTTAAAATATAAAATATTTTATTTTTCTGTGAATTCTTTGATTTATGAATTTAATTTGTATATTATATTTCTAAGCAGACTGAGGTAGGGGAAAGTAACCGAATAAGGACAGTAACCGAATAAAGACAGTGCCCGAATACGGACACTCTCGGTATCTCAGAAACCATAAATCTTACAAACACATTTTTAATGAAAAAATATTCATAATAATATAAATAGTCTAAAAAAGTATTTTTTTATTTTTTAATTATTCGAAATATTGCTGATATCCAATAAACTAATTTTTTTATTACGTTTTAAAATTTATGAAAAAAAATTTCAACTTAAAACCTCCTCAAGAATATAAAAATGTATCGATATAAAATATAACACTATATTATTAAAAAATAAAGCTTTCTAAAATTTATATATTTAATTTCTATATTTGTTATCAAATATTCATTAAGTTATAAGCATATATCTAAAGGTCATATAAGTACCTAATGCGGACACTATGTGTCTTAATACGGACATCATATAACCAATCGGCGCGTAGCGTATGAACTATTCTGATTTTCATAAAAATCGCGTGCGTTATAATATTAATACCACGAATAAAGCTATATCTAATTTTTTTATTATTTAGATACTTAATTTGTATTATTAATTAAAAAAATAATAAAAATAAATTATTAACTTATTAAATTAGAATAAATTATTCATAAAATTAATTATAAATAATGTAATTGTAATTTTTCTAATTGATTAATAAATAATATATAGTTTATCTAGTGGTATATAGGGTGTCAGTATTATAACACAGTATTTCCGTATTCGGACATGGGTACCGAATACGGACACCCCCGTTATCTATGGAATTAAAAGATTAAATAAAATTTTAAAATCACAATAATATCTATAATCATATACTATTAATATATTGTAATTTTTGAATACAAATAATGAGTCATAAAATGTTAATACCATTTATTGTCAAAGTATCCGTATTAGGTTACTCTCCCCTAATAATGTCACATTTTGATACAAGCAAGAGTTTAAAAGTCAATATATCTAATGCAGAATGTATCAGATTTTATATTCTTTAGTATTAACATTCTTACACACATAGCGAATATATAATTAGTTATATATAGTATGTATATTATATTTTTATATACTATATAAAAATAGACAATCTGTGCAACATACTTTTGCCCCTATGTAAATACCACCTTAGAATAGTTCAATAATAATATAGGAGATTTAGAAGATTTAGCTTATAATATTGATTGAGAATAATTAAAAACATAATCACAAGTTGAGAGAATTATAATTAAAAGTTGAACTCATATAGAATAGGATTATTGTAATGATTTACTGGTACTACCTATAATATGAACTTGATTTCACTTTATCAGCTTATCGTTAGTTACCCATTGATTAATCATACTTTATTAATGATCCTACCATTACACTATGTAATGCCTGATAACAATCATTTAACTTAGTTAATTATCATTATTTGTATCATAGAAATTAACTTATTTCTATCATTTTCATATAAAAGAATTTTATTTTATAGATTTATATTTTGTCCTCCTCCTCCTCCTCCTCCTCCTCCTCCTCCTCCTCCTCCTCCTCCTCCTCCTCCTCCTCCTCCTCCTCCTCCTCCTCCTCCTCCTCCTCCTCCTCCTCCTCCTCCTCCTCCTCCTCCTCCTCCTCCTCCTCCTCCTCCTCCTCCTCCTCCTCCTCCTCCTCCTCCTCCTCCTCCTCCTCCTCCTCCTCCTCCTCCTCCTCCTCACCCATTGCAGTATCAAAGCAATATATTTATTATAAAATGAAACGTAACATATATAATTTAAAATGTGAGCCATATTCGATATAATGCAATCGAGACGGTTTACGAATGAAACAATAACCATGCATCGTCGATATTTTAATTGTAACACGTAAATACTTAAAAACAAAAGTTGTTAATAAAATTTAAATGCAAAATAAAATCATACAATAAATGTCACGAACAAAAGCCGTTCGTTTTCCTGAATAATGTTGGCCTAGATAAACTATAAAGTGAATTTGAATGGGGGGTAACCTCATGGGGGTAACCTCATGGGGGGCGACCGTCTCAAGTCGGAACCGGATGCCAGTACGTAGGGAAACTGACATGTCTCGCGTATTGATTGCACTGTAAGCATTGTCTCGGAGGTAACGCCTTATTCCCCACGTGAAAGCATTGCTCTCTTCGTGTTTCGTGCCTGCCTTCCTGTATTCAGATTCCACCATTCGTAGGAAAGACGCTCCCTGAAATAGATGGTATAGTAATGTAATATATTAAATATAACATATACTACCTAATATATATTTAATTGTATGTCATTTTAATGTCAGATTTTATTAACATAATTAGTACTATGATCAGATTGAAGTTTTAAACAAATATGTCACTATAGTAACTTATACGTTATAAATTAGTTTATCCAGGAAATTATATGAAGTTTTACTCATATCCAACTGGCTCTAATTTCCCATCTAATCCGCTCTCGGGTTAATCCATAGTTTTAATGGGAACCGATAATTATTTTATACACAATTATGAAAGATCATTTCTAAATATTATTTTAAGATATGTTTTATTGTTACGGATAAGGATTGAACCAATACCTCATATAACCTCAGAGGTTATATAAGGTAATGATTGAACTCACATCCTACTAACAGTGTGTATGATACATTAGCCAACTGAGATACACAGGTAGTTTAATGAACAAAATAATATAAATAAAATGCTACAATTACATTTGTGATATCATCTAAAAAATATATTCTCTCTAAATATTATATTTAAACATAAAAATAATAATTAATCTCAGGTTATAATAAGGATAATAATTCAATAACATATTTTTATTTAATAATTATTAAAAAAATCTAATAATAGGAATTCAATACCATGAAATAAATAAAAATTGCAAAATTACTATTAGAAATATTTAACCAATTAAATAATAATTTATGGTATTTATATATAGATATAATATCCATATTAGCACCTTGTTATACCTATATATATACAATATATGAATTAAATAGAACATTTAAATTACAAAGTAAATGTTTAATTAGTCAAACTTTCTTGTATGAGATAGCATCAAATGTATTTCTCTGTTGTTCTCTGGTGACAATCGGATGTGTTGTGAGATAACAGTCTTTATGCATAGCTGGTAGCAACTCTCTCCATACGAACACTTCGTACTTTAATGAAGTTTACTTATTATACGTCATTGTGTATATATATATATATATATTAATGCTACTTTATTATGCATAATAATAGAGCAAATGTTTTCTTATAAATAATTTATCACACACAGGTTTAGATTACCTACAATTATTATTCTGAAATTAATATTATAAACCAAATAATACATGAAATTATGGTGAGATTACAGTGAATGAGAACTGAGAAAGTTACATTATTTGATATATATATATAATATATATTATATATATATATATAATTAAACTGTTAAGTATAAGTATAATGATACAAATTAACACGTTATCATTTCTGTTATATTATTATTCATAGAAGTTGTCATGACTCATAAATTATGAGTTATAACCTATAATATATTATACATGATAACATGTATACATGATAACTTAATACAATAATAAAAACGTAGATAATGTTTATATAGTAAACAATAGATATAATAGATATATAATAATGTATATCTAATAATATGTTAAAATACATTATTGCTATAAATATATACACACACATGTATGCGTGCGTGCTTGCGTGCGGCACACATATGTATATGTGTGCGCACAATACAGACCATATTCCAGTCGGGGTAGACATGATTCAAAGCAGAGTAAGAGAAGTAAGTAGCGAAACCCTCGTTGAGCCAGAGGTCATTCCACGAGGCCATTGTTACAAGGTCACCAAACCACTATGTACAGAATACAGTGTGTATGCGTCGTATAGCGATAGTATATATAATCAATGATACACATGTTTATATGCATATATATATATATTTTATTATTTTAATTAAACAATTTGTTGTTGTATATGTATATGTATATTCACATTTATACTTGTATTAGTTAATATTTGTAGTTATTAATATCCTGGTATTGTTAAATGAGGTAAGTAAATGACAAGCTATTAATCTTCATTCATCCAGGTATTATGCCATTTATTATGTTAATATTAGTATATATGTATATTAGAATTTCTAAATTTGTATCATTAACTAACATTTCTAATGATTATAAACCACGCCGTATTACTGACTCTAACTACTATTAAAGATTTAAGAGATTTCTGGAAAAATAAATATACTTAAGAATGATCACAACTAAAGTTACTATTAAACTTTGTGTTTTGAGATTTACTCCTATAATATATCACAGCGGTATTATATTTAAATATTACATTTAATATATGTATAGATATGTATATACATATATATATATATATATATATATATATATATATATATATATATATATATATATATGTATAGGGAATATAAGTATTTAGTGTGATATCAATATTTCCCTGTTTACCAATGGTCTAGTTATGTGGTGGGATCAAGCGATATGCTAATACCTACACTACAGCTCGTACTGTGTGTGCTAATACCTACCTGATGGGCTATCTCATGAGCTATTGTAATAGAGTTACGTAATATGTCATCTCCAGAGTGGTGGCCAGCCATTATTAACTGTGTAGTAGTGGTGGGGGTATTATTAACCGTGTAGTAGTGGTGGGGGTATTATTAACTGTGTAGTAGTGGTGGGGGGTATTATTAACTATCTGGTGGTGGTATTAGTATTGATAGTTGTTGTGGTGACGGTGGTTTTGATGATGATGATGATGATGATGGTAGTGGTAATAGTGGTGGTGGTGATGTTAATAATGGTTATAATGATGATGATGATGATGACAGTGGTGATTATGATGATGATGATGATGGTGATGATGATAATTATAAAATAATAATAATATAAAATCTTGAAAGAATAACAAGTATACAATTACTAATATTGATAACAATTTTTAAATAGTACACTAATTTGTTAATTTATTTTTGCGATCATAATAATTACACCATATAGTGACTTTGTATATATATACAATCTATATTATACATAGTACCATGGTATTATTAAGCGATCGACATATACCCTCTAGAACCACTAACCCTATTCATCCTGAAAGTTATTAGACCCCAATTCTCCATGGCACCGGCAGCAAAGTCTGGTATCGCAACTAAATCTATTAAAAGAAATCATGTAATATATATATATATATATATATATATATATATATATATGAAATTTGCATGTGGGACATATTTAGCGCTTTACAATTATGGTTACTAGTTAGACAATAATATTGATTACTTGCAAACGATAACATTATTGATAATACTAATCAGGGACCTCGCCAGTACCGCTTTGATGAGAATTAACACGTGCGTGTAGACTGGCGAGTAAAGGTGATGTAACATATTGATTACATAATGGGGTGAAAGAAGAGGTTATCGGTAACGCATCTATGTTTGAATGAAAATAGATCTATTTGCATAAAGAATTAGATAACATAATTATCATTAACATACTGATGTGATATAATTATCATTAAAATAATTATGTGATATAATTATCATTAAAATAATTATGTGATATAATTATCATTAAAAGAATTATGTTATATAATTATCATTAAAAGAATTATATTATGTAATTATCATTACAAGATTTATGTAATTATCTGAAGAATATTACAATTTAGAAATTAAAGCTAGAATATGTGCATTAGAAAAATTACTAGAACTAGGTATATCTATAGAACTACCTATATATAATGGGCATGTGAAATTTCTTGTGAAAATATAGTTCATATTGATAATATAATTCAAAATAAATAATAAAACACGCCGTATAGTATACAGTAATACTATAGGTAAATAACAAATTAAAATGTAAGT
Source organism: Osedax fenrisi (assembly GCA_964019155.1). Lineage (NCBI taxonomy): Eukaryota > Metazoa > Annelida > Polychaeta > Sabellida > Siboglinidae > Osedax > Osedax fenrisi. Next base: position 49,220,833 of record OZ025239.1, read on the forward strand.
TTATAACAAATATGTACATAAATGTTTATATACATATATGCACAACAAAATATGTATATAAATTAAAATAAATATATTTTTGTAAATACAAAAATAAATTTAAAATGGATAATAAATAAACAAATGTCAATAAATAATAGACTCAATATATATAATTGCTATGAGGTCATAATTGTAATATATGTAATATGATAAAGGACAGTTATATAGACTATAACATTAATGTATACACATCTTTGATGTAGTATAATATTGATAATTATATGATAATTTAATATGTAATAAAACAAATGTAGTATGCACTGTACAAAGTTGGGTTTGGGTTACAAAGTTGGAAAATATAATATAACACACATATATATATATATATATATTTGTATATAAAATAGTATAATAAAAACTATAGTGAATTATTAGGGAGATGAGTATATAGTGAGAGTAAGATTACCTAATTTATCAATGGGATAGTCAGCTTGAAATCTGTTCATGAAATATGGCAGGACTTCTGAGGCTAGCTGCAATGCATGCTGGGTCCTGTTTATATATTCTCCTGCTGAGTAGACTCGCACCTTTCATCACAAATACGCTCCAAGTTAAAATCATCATGCAATCATTAAATAATATTATTTAATATGAATGCACGAGGATATATTGTATATGTTACTATAGTCGGTTGGGTATTAACATAGGGGAGAGTGCTCTAATATCGACATGCACGTAATATCGACACTCTAGGGATATCCTAAAATATAATTCAAATCAACAAATAATTAATGTATGAAATGTTAATCAATATAATTCTAATTCATATAAGTATAATTTTTTTTTAATATTTATATTTTTTATTATTAACAAAAAACTGATTTTTTCGTTACAACTCAAACAACTAAATTTATTAAATTTTGTGAAGTACAATATCGATTCTCAATCATTTAAAAATGTATGTATTTAAAATATTTAAAATAAATCTTATAGATCTAATTATATTTTACAATGTTCCCAAAAGATTTTGTATTTTTCATAATTTGTTACAAAGTTATAAACTTTTACCTATGCAACATACATTTTCACCCTAATTGCACATAATATCGACACCCCTGTTACCTCAGAGTTAAACAGAGTTATACAAACCTAATTAAATTTTAAAATAGCTAGTATATGTATTTACATACTTAATACCTATAATTAAAATTTGGAAATATTTAATTGAGAAATAATATAGTTATGGTGATTTATTGATAGGGTGTCGGTATTCGAGTACTCTCCCCTATGTTACCATGGTGTTTGCTGCTGAGGGTAAATTTAAGGGTAAATGATAAGATATTTAATATATTAATAGACATTATGAACTGTATACAGATTAGTATACCAAATTATAATTAATCTGTGCTTTATACACACTAACACTAAGAGTGATTTTATTTTACAGATCATACGGTTACATAGCAGATTATATAAATATGTTGTTCATGATACTATTTTATTAATACATATACATTTTTGTTCAATATTGGTTATGTGCTGAAGGTTTAAAAAAAACAAAAAATATCTCGAAATGTCGTTACTCCTATATAATTATATTGTTTATGTTTATAAACAAGGACATTTGTTTGAATTCTGTAGATTTTATTTGTAAATTATTATTCTATATAATAATGAGTAATTTTCTTAAATACTCAAATACCTATATTCTTCTAATAGATAACATCAATATATAGTAAATATTATCTATAGATATATATATATATATATATATATATATATACTATATATATAGTATACATAATACAATATTAGTTATTAGATAATTAATTTAAACAATAAAATAAATTTATATATAGATAGAAATTTTCTAAAAATTAGGTCACTTTGGTTATTTATACATTAATCAATATATTTATTCACTTATACCTATTACTTGTGGAGTTAGTCAGGGATAAGTGATTGGTCCATTACTTGTTCCTACTCTTTATATTACCCCACTATCATTCAATACTATCAAGTCATCTCTAAGCACATACATACTGATGACATTCATCTCTAAATCAAACTAAGCCAGCTCTCTAACCCTGATTATAATACCATATTTTGAGTGTGTAAATCTGATTAACTTTTTGCTTATAATAGTATTCTATAAAAACTAAAACACATCATTAATATATTATATTTTCAATCTGAACATAACAGTGAATATCTATAAATATGCTATTCACATAAACTTTTCATTAAAATCTCCGTATTTAAATTCAATGCGATTATTATAAGTATGCATCCGATATTAGTTAATTATTTAATTTACATGTATATAAAGTTTGTTGAATCTTATAATGTAATAACATATTTTGTAGACTATTTCATGTGTGAGGGCATTGATTACTTTACCTATCTCCTATATGTATCTCACCTAATGTATATATATATATATATAGTGTACACTGTTTATTTATTGATCTAATAGACTAATATGTAAGCTTTCTGATTCGGTTTACACTGAGCTGTATATTAACTTGTTTCTTATATTGTTGCCTGTTTGTAATGAATGTTATGTGCCTTGTCATTATTATTACTATTTCAACATAGTTTCATTTCTTTTTCTTATCCTTAGTTTTACCCAGTAGTATTATTCTTTTTATTATCATATACACATATATTCTACTATTATCTTTAAAAATGTTAAATATTTCTTATAAATGTAAGTGCTATGTACATTCATGCGTTCATGTACACTGTACAATCACTGTACAATCATACAATGTACAATGTACATGGTACACTATACAGTAGGAGAGACTGTTTTGGTAAAATTTGTAGTTCCCTTCGAAAGTGCAAGCTAACTCGGAATAACTCCTTTTAATAATTCTAGATATAATTTTAAAAAATAATTGAAAACCGACAACAATTCTGAAAGCTAAACAATATTTAAAAAAGATAGGAATTTACATTGAAAATTACGAACAAAAAATAAATTACAAATATAATAAAGGAAAAAATGTGTACAAGTAAAAATTGCTTTTTAGCATATGTATTATAAAACATCCTTAACAAATATGAAATTAAAAAAAAAAAAAAATTAAATCGATCTAAAGGAATTTTAATTTATTATACCTCGTAGGTATCCACTATAAGCTCACAACAAAGTTTGATGCTTAATTAAATTATTTATCAAAAGAATAATCGAATAAATTATATTAATATAAAAATTAAAAAAATTAAAATTAATTTTTAATTTTTACGTAATTGTTTACTTTATTAATATTATAATATATGTACACACGTATATGAATACACGTATATGTCAAATATTGCATTTTTATGACGATCGTCGACGCACACTTACACAAATATATAAAATATATAAATAAAATAGAAATTTACATTGAATCATAAATGCAAATATTTCTTCATTAAAGTGCACTTAGCTTTACCAATATTACATATTTTGTAATGAAACTTCACAAATATGTATAATATAATATGTATGACCTACTGTGAGCGAGCTAGCAACACTTTCAAAAACGGTCTACCCTACTGTACAGTGTATAGTATGCATTACACACTGCATTGCACCTGCATAAGTATTATATATATATATATATATATATTCAAATAAACATATATACATATACACACACTTATACATATATTATATTAATACTCTACTTATATTATATTAATATCATAATATTTTGGTTTAATGCATAATAGTTAATATCAATGTGTGAAAAAGTGACGTTTTGAAGTAAAGTGTTTAAGGGGAATATAAGGAGTGTAAGGGGATTGTAAATAAGTTTTACAAGGATAGTAAGGGAAGAATACAGAGGTTATGAAGGGAATATACAAGGAGTTTAAGGAAAGGGTTATGATGGGAATTTAGATACAATAGATGGATACAATTACAGTAACAAAATATAGGTATGGGAATATGGTCGACCTCTATATCGAAAAATATATTTTGTCTAGAGGTGACCTACATATTATTGAGATTATTAGAGATTATTCTAGAAGTTAACCCGTTTATCAATGATGATCTTCTCTTTATACTCAAACTCACAGATTACAAATGCCACCAGGTATGAAGACATCTTAGGTGCTGTGATGTAAATATATAAATGAAACTATTATATTATCTGTTAATACGCTATCTATTTATAGATTTATAGATAATCTATCTTTGCATCGATAATTATAGTTAGATATCTATAGAAACCTCTATCACCAAAGGTATCGGTGAAAAATTCATATGATCTTAGCGGTTTGTTGTCTCAAAGGTTTGTTTTAGAGATTCACTAATTCATCGTTGAGTACGCGTGCACCGGTAGTTAATCTATATAGGTCTATATAGGTCTATATAATCCTACTTATACCGATAAGTATACTTATTATATATTATATATATATATATAATATTATAAGGAACCTTTACGAGAGCATATAATTTGAATATGTGCTAATTTTAAAATATCGTAATACTTTATATATTTAATTTAATTACAGAGTTTTCAAAATGGTATATCGGGATAACCAACTCATGACTCATTAGTTATTAGGTACTAAATACTATATCGAGTGTATAACAAACTTACATATGAATATAAACCCTTTCCCTACTACTACCTGGGTGTCTGACGCCTTAGCCAGCTGAAACACACAGGTAGTTATGCATATATCAATATATACATATATATATATATATATATATATATATATATATATATATATATAAATGTTGTACGAACATGGTTTGAAAACATCGTAGGCCTCTGTTTTTTCATCGAGCGGTTCATCTGTCCACTCATAAGGGCTATCGTTTATTCGCTTTGTGTTGAATAATGTCGTGTAACGTTTCGGCCTCACCATCTGAACGTGTAACCGTGCGATTATATAATAACTCGCTACCTCACAAACTATAAATATATATGTATATATTAATGAATACGTAAATAAGTAAATGTGAATTTTTATAATTATAAAGATTATAGCCTAATCTTTATAATTATATAAAATTGGTATACATATATTAATCTAAATTTATTTAATATTAAGAAATATGTATAATCGAAGTACAATTCTTAATGCGAATAGGAATTATATATAGTATTTAACTATTGAGTAATATAGCCATATACATAGGCATAATAATGACTAGGAAATATAACCAATAATATGACAACATACACATTATTTGTGAATATCATAAAGTGGATATGATAAATTTATTTAATAAAGCTGATAATAATAAATTAAAAAATTAAAATGATAATAAATTAAAAAAATCTATTATAAATTGGATATATAAATATAATCAAGGACATGCCGTTGGCTATATGTGTATTTTGTGAAATTTGTATTTTACACTTGCATAATTTTATCGTATTGTGGGTTATGGTCCAGAAGTAGGTCCTACATATTTGAATTGTATACAGAATTGCAAATAATCTTTTAAAATTGTAATATAATTCAATGCTCATTATATTATATAGAATATCTACATAAATAATATAGAAAAATATATTTCAATTCATATCGAATTTATAAATAAATTCGTATTATAATAAAATATTTATAGAGAAATACAAATTAAATAAATGAATGAATTTTATTTTACAAATAAATGCATATCTCAGATATATTTGAAATCATTGAAATAAAATTAAATATACTATTGAATAGTAGGCACCTATTTATTTCTGAGTAATTTTGTTTACTAAATAGTAACTTTTTGTAACAATATTGTATATATATATCACTATAGTGATCAGACATCCTATCTTAGATATAACCAATATTCTGTATATATATAATATTAATAATAATAATAATATAACAATTTAAAATAACCACATTATTCATTGCCATAATATTACTCAAATTACAAAATTTCAAATAAATATAGTTAATATTGAATACGTTATTACAACTAATCATGTAGGGGTCGGTAATCGGAGACTTTCCCCTATATATATTCCAATAAGTATAAAACTCCTCATAATGTCATTCATCATATAATCATAAAAATGTAAAGAAGAAAAATAAATTAATATAAAAATCTAGGAATATAGATATAAAATAATTATAAAATTAAAAATTAAAAGACAAATCCTATTGAATAAAACAATTAAACATAACTAAAAATAACTACAAAAATAAATAAAAATAAATAAATAGCTATATTATATACAAAAAGTTAAAAAGAAAATTAAGTAAATTTATAGTAAGTCGAAACACAAAACACGTAAACACATTTTTTTTTAAATATTATAATAAGAAAAAAACAAACAAATAATTTGTATTTATATTTTTGATTATAATAATTATAATAATTATAATAATTATAATAATTATAATAATCATTATATTTAATATTATATTATTATAATTATAATAAAATAAATTAATTGAATATACGGCCGGGTTTTCACTGCTACTTTATATAATATATCATAATAATTATGATCATATATATCAACCCCGAAGCTTCCTTCACTTATATATTCCCTTTGATTATCCTTCTATACACATACATGTTTGAATGTATAATATTTAAGTGCATTATTATTTACTCTTGCCAAACACCTCGAAAGTCAATTTGTTTAGCCATTTATTGTTAAAAATCAAATTTTTTTGCAATAATTAATTATCCTTATCCTTATCCTTATATATTAAAATATTCGAAATTCAAATTGAATAATTAATCATTAATTTAATGTTAGGATTAAAACCTGAATAATAACGATTTAGAAAACAAAATTTCTCGAAAATATCACACATATTTATGTACAATTATAACATATATATATATATATATATATATATAATGTAACAATTATTATTATTATGAAAGTGTAATTATTTTTATTTATATTAATTATTTTATATAATTTATTTTGATTATCCTAGAATCCTAGGTTGATTATTTCAAAGATATTCCTTTGAAATTCAAATTAATGAACCCGTGCTGAGCCTCTATAGTGAAGTATATTCATTACATTCAAAGATTTTAAAACGAAAAAGTATTCTACACGACTGTAATATCAAAGTAATATATCCTTGATAATATTTTTTAATATTATATAGGTATCCTACATTTAATGGGGTATCCCACTACCATTATTTCCGGAAATAATGTCCGGAAATGTTTGCTAGAAAGTAATTTCCTATCCAGTTGTAGTGTACCCCTTTTACAATTATTATATTTCCGTCAAGTTGCCGGAAAGTAAGGGGGGTATCCCACTACAATTGTAGTTAACTTGCTAGAAAATCACTTTCTAACATTTCCGGACATTATTTCCGGAAATAATGGTAGTGGGATACCCCTTAACACACATATATTTAAAACATCTATTCAGTTAATAGTATTTACTTAATACTTACTTTATTTACATTTCGGTCGTCTACAGACTCTGTAGTACATAGCTAACATTGTGAACGACGGCCGATTGCGTCACCAATGTTATAATAATAACGTAAGGCTACATAATGTTACGTAACCAATAGCTGGAATACGGACTTCATATCTGGCTCATCGAAACACGGAAATGCTCTTCTTGCATCAGTGTCCTCGAATTGGGTCGTGGCTATTGTTCTGATAGAAGGACGTTATTAATATTATTAATATTATCTAATATTATTAATATTACCTAACATATTATAAAATCACATATATGTGATATTGAGTATTATTTCTGCAATGTGTTATAGTAGGTCTTGGTAACAGTATATAAGCTGGTATAAGCTGAAGCTTCAATTAAAATGGCTAGCCAATAGAAAATAGTAATATTACAATAGTATTATTATTACTAGTAATATAAATTCAATACATTTGTCAATATCTAAATTTAATCAAGAATACATGTAGGATAAATGGTGGTTAATATCGAATATGGCCCCTGTATTTGTTATGATTAAGAATTCCGAAATCAAATTTTAAATATTATATATGTAGTTTTTATTCCTATTACTATATTATTTAAAATTATATTAACTACAAATTTATATATATCTCATAATATATCATCCTACTATATTTTAATTATTCTTATTAGTTTATCATGTACAAATAATTTGTCAACTAAATGAGTATTTTAATTTTGACCCCATAAATCGTAATAAAAACAAGAGAGAACATATTCGATACATACCTACATCAAACCTAAAATAAAAGCTAAACAATGCAAACTTTAATTACCAATGCAGTATTATTAGTATACTATAGCCTATAGGCCTAGAGTGTGCACCTACATGCCATTTGTAGTACTGTACATTACTTTATTAAATATAGCATTCATCATATATGTTAATCATTAATTGCTTTATTTATTTTTCATGTAGATTCACTAATATACCTACAATACTATGCTATTATGTATAGTTTCCATGGTAAGAACACGAGCTTCGTTAATAAATCTAAAGGTTTAGAAATACAGATATTTTGTTTGTTTTAGAATGCTAATTAGCATATATTATTATTGTGTAGAGAGATTTAATAGTATTTATTATTTAAAATAAATTGATTGAATTATATATATATATATGTGTATTGATTTCTCGTAAAATACATCACAATGAAATACTTTCTATTGTTGTCACCCGGTATGAGACAATATAACATCGCCAACATATCAACGCCTTGCTATCATCGTCAGTAACATGCTGTACGTAGTGAACATGCTATTACGTCATCAGATTTGAAATGTTGCGTAACCTCTTAACTCCATTCGAGTGCAGGTATGAGCTGATGTAGAATCCGCGAAGTTCTCTGGAAAAAACTCGTTTGAACTTAATCTGAAGCTTGGTTGTGCTGTTGATCTTACCGTCTATATCTATCCGTATCTTGCCCGTATCCCTGTCGATCAGCACTCTTTTCACCGCCACCTATAGTATGCATTTGTAGGTCAGAGTTCGGATATTTCTTATATGACTAGTTCTATGGTATAATCATGATTATAATATTGTCATAATCGTATTGCATAATCACTTATAATCGCTTAAATTAAACATGATCACATATGACGTCGACGTCAATATACATAATCCTACTCCTCTCTCCTTATCCTCCATACCTCTACTTCTATAAATATATACTGCTTTAAAACACCATGATATTATATGATCTTCTTCTCGGCCCTATAGGGGGTATACCTAGTGGCGCTTGAACGAGTTTGTATGTAGGGGGGGACCAACTAATCAAAATAAATATTGTGGTAAAAGTGGGGGGGGGGGACCAATACATAGGAGGTCCCCCTAGATTTTAAAGTGGGGAGGGGATACATATCACCCCGTCCCCCCTGTTGCAGTGCCCTATGTATACCGTATACCCATGCCCTACTTTATCCTATCATTCTCCTCATCCTCTTACTTATATCCTAGATTAGAATACCCTAACCCTAAATATCATAATATGATTTGTTATGATAACATCTTTCTTCACATATAGATATATATATATATATATATATATTATATACATTCAATAGAATAGAGATAAATACACGGTGGTATTAACCCCGGCATCCATGAATTTGACGGAGGTGATGTCGATGCCGAGTGAATACATAACCACGTGGTCGAGTTCCCTGGCAAGTGACATCAGAATCTCCACGTGACCTCGGTAATGGGGAATAGACGCGTCCATGAACGTGCGAAGTCTTACGTCATAGTTGTACACGTCTATTATATCTGGTACAAGGTAAAGTATCACCACATTAGCGTTGTAGTGAATGCTATATAGAGTATACTATACACTTCAATTGTAATATCTGTAAGCCTCGTACAGCACATACACACAACTGTTAGTGATTACACATCTCTACTTACGTATTACTTCTTTAAATATTATGCTTAGTATACAGTTTACTATATATACAATAGTACATTATATAATATAATATATCGTGCATGCTATTGTATACTTATAGTTACACGTATATATATATATATATATATATATATATGTATATATATAGGTAATATCTGTATATGTTAATTAAATAGGTTAAATAGAGTATATATGATTAAAGTAGACATTTTTATACCATGAATGATTACATAACATGAAACACTACGTAACATGATCAGACTCGGTGTACAACTATCATTATTATAGAAATAAAACAACTATAGTACGTATTATTTTGATTGAATGTCATTTATAAATATCTTGTTAATAATATTATGTAATATTAATCAGAACAACATTTAATTAACATACAAGACACGGAAGATATAGAACAAAAAACTAAATTTAACGTTCATAGATGCAACAACTGAAATTCTAGGAAAATATAGAGAGAAAAAGAAAAACTGGATAAATAACGAATTGATGGGCAGATTAATACCCAAATAAAAAGAGAAATGAGAAAAGCAAAAGAAAACTGGTTTAATCAAAAATGTACGGATATTGGTAACTGTCTAATTAGGAATAACACTAAGAAAGCATATCACATTGTTAATGACCTAACAAAACAGAAAGACAAAATCGATGTAAATATAAATGACAAAGATGGAAAATGTATCACGGATAAGTCAGATGTTATGAAACGATGGACAGAATATTGTTCTGTATTGTATACACATAACTCAGAAGGAGATATAACAGTACTCAGTGTAAATGAACATCCAACCAAGAGAATTTGCATATCCTTGAAAGTGAAGTTGAATCAGCTATTCGTGCATTAAATATCGATAAGTCACCATGAATTGACAACATACCTGCTGGACTAGGACTGGAGTCTAGTCACTGGACTACCTACTTAAATCCGGAGGAAATATACTGATAACAATATTTACTGATATATGTAACAAAATATAGGAAACAGGAATATGGCCATCAGACTGGACGAAATAATTGATAATAAGTATACATAAGAAAGGAAGCCAACAAAAATGTGAAAATTACAGAACCATAAGCCTTATATCAGACTCAAGTAAAATCATGTTGAAAATTATCTTACATAGGCTACAACACATCACTGGAGAATTTATTTCTGAAGAACAAGCCGGATTTCGAGCAGGAAGAAGTACTAGAGAGCAGATATTTAATTTAAGAATCATCTCAGAGAAATATTCTCAATATAGCAAACTGCAGTTTGTAGCATGCTATATCATGTATTCATTGACTTCAATAAAGCATTTTATAGAGTCTGGCATAAAGCATTAAGGTCGGCGATGAAAATATTTAACATTAATCTACAACTAATTGAATATATAAAAAACCTATATAATAAAGCAAAGTGCAGTTTACTTCGACGGAAAAGTTGGAGAATGGTTCCAGACAACAACTGGAGTGAGACAAGGTTGTTAACTTTCACCTACACTCTTCAACATCATGCTCGAACAAATAATGAATGATGGATTATATACCCATATAGGAACAGTCAATAAGTATTGGTGGAAGAATAATCACAAATTTAAGATTCGCAGATGACAATGATGGATTAGCTGGCAGTGAATCTGAACAGTCTTATTAGAAAAATTGACTTCACATCACGCGCATATGGAATGGAGATTAACGCCACAAAACATAAATAATGACTAATTCCGAAGGTAAATTCACATCCGAAATAAAAATAAATAATGAACCACTTAAAATAGTTGACACATTCAAATACTTAGGAGCAATCATCGTCGATAAAGGATCAAAGACCGAAATAAAAGCTAGAACAGGATAGGCGGTAGCAGATTTATCTAAACTAAATATTATATGGAACGATAAATTACTACAACTGAAATTGAAAATGAAACTTATGCTATCATTAGTCAGCTCAATATTCTTATATGCATGTGAAACATGGAGTATAACCAAATAATTGCAAGTAAAAATAAGAGCGCTAGAAATGAGATGTTTAAGAAGATTACTGAATATAACATACAGAGAAAGAATTACTAATATTTAAGTAAAAAGTATAGTAACCCGTGAAATTGGCCCTAACTCGGAATTACTAGAAAATGGTCATTACGAAAAAGTTAAAATGGTTTGGCCATGTAATAAGATTTAATACTATGTCTATAATAATTCTCCAGGGTACTATTGATGGTAAAAGAAGAAGAGGGAGGCCCAAAATGCAATGGCAAGATACTATCGTGGAATGTACCGGTATTGGGTTGGAAGAAGCCATGTTAAGAACGAAAAATAGAGAAGGATGAAGTCATTTTTTAAGAAATCAACTGCACCCCTACAGCATCCAAATGATATGGGTTAGGTAAAGGTAAACAAATATAAATATCTAAACGTTCATTTATGTTTCGTAGTATCTAATATTCTATAAATATCTTCGGTGTTTTAGGTTTTGGTTGGTTTTTAATTGGGATCATATTATTTTTAATGGGGATCATATAATTGTTAATTGGGATTATATCATTTTTAATAGGGATCATATCATTTTTAATCGGGACCATATAATTTTTGCTCGAATTGTAAATTTTATTTATTATTCATCACCTACCTATCATACATAGGTTACGTGTTCTGCACGTGTTATGGATTACTACAATGGTCTCACATTACAATCTTGAGTGTAATAATAACAATATAAGGTGCCTACACGTAACGTTATGTACTGTCACTAGGGTAATATTTACCCGGTTGCCATTGAAACTATAGTTGTTATATAGCGAGTTCATACATGGTTAAGCGCGCGGTCAGATTTATGAAAACGAGACTAAAGTTTACCAGAAAACGGTATGATCAAAACTAGAACGAGATGTGTACTATATAACTTAGTAGGTGGATAAATATTGAACCACCACCGCCATCACCATCCGTTAGTATACATCCCTTAATATTAGTAGTTTATATACCTATATAGGTATCTATACCTATCACGAGTATACTAATTTGCGTGAATCTAATTACATTAATCTACTTAGTATACTACTAAGGAGATATAACGGTGTATAGCGATATATAGGATCACCAATGTTAGACCACCCTGAAACAGACGAGCGATACTGTGGTAGCGGGTGTATGTGTGTGTGTATGTGTGTACGCAGCGAGTGTAACATCAGTGAACGCCTATTAGTAATAAATGAGGCCGTGGTCGCAATTTTGTTTATAAGTATAGATAGTATACACTGTAAATCACGCCCCTCGATATAGATACACGCCCTCCTTTACAATCGATGTTGTGCTAATCATATCCATAGATTTATAGTTTACAAATTGTAAACTATAAACCTATGATCTCATCTATAGATATATATGTCTATGGATTTCTATAGAATTGGGTATATTGCTATTTGTATAAATCTGCAATGTATTTTTGTTCACCATTTGAATAATCTGCATACAATGAGAATTCATTGAATTAAAATATTGATTTAAATATAATTCAGTGATATTCTTTATAATTTTTCAATTGGTATGACAAATATTTAAATAGTAGTTGTAAATATCTAATTATAATATACATTTAATAGTAATTTTTCATATATTTAGTTACTTATATATTAATTATATAGTAATCTAAAATTGTATAATCTCCATTTTATATAAGTTAACAAGCAGAAACCTGGACTCTAAAGAAGAAGGAAAGAGCACAAATCGATGATTTCGAAATGTGGTGTTGGAGAAACCTGCTTGGAGTGACCTATATAGATAGGAAGACAAATATAGAAATCATTGCCAGCATAAAACCCAAAAGAACGCTAGAGGCAGAAATTGTCAAACTTGCCTTATCATACTTCGGACACGTGGTGAGAGCGGACTCGATGGAGCTACCGCTGATGCTAGGAAAGATGGATGGTCAACGGCGAAGGGGTAGGCCACACATAACGTGGCTGAACAATGTGCAGAATTATATAGCCAACGACAACATCATGAAGATACTAGCAGAAGCCAGAAATAGAGTGATACGGAGAGGAACTGTCATGGACGTCGCCAGGGGTCGGTTACGACTCGACGGCACAAGGTAACAAGGTAATTATTTAGTAAATTGATAATTACTAAACTTCATTTTTTACTAGGTTTTGTAACATTATTTTATAATATTATATGATAGGTGTACTTATTTATATAATGTTAATCATTTGGCTTATTGTAATAGATTTATCATACTTATTAATGCAATTGCGAGTCATTATAGTAATGTAAGTTAATTTGAATTGTTATTGAAAATATGATGTACAAATACAAACATTATAAACACAATGGCGGATTGTCATTAAAATTGGTGAACAAACTTTATCTCCAATAGCAGTCTACCTAATTCTATGTCTATGATCTCATCGCACTTCCTAAATCATCTATAGACGGGGTATGCGTTATACCGTATACCCAATGTCGAGTGATACCCTGAGTGAATCTGACCTATATATTGGCGACAATGGTAGAACATATACCATATTAGGTTGAAACACTTTACGAGGAACAACACACACATAAATAAACAACATAACAAAAGAAAAATCAAACTGTCTTCTAATAATAATACTTTTTATGATTATTATGTGTATTAATAGTTGATAAGAACGTATCGCATATAAAGATACTTTGTAGTAAGTGGCGAATATGTGTGACATTCTTAAATGTACAGACGACCTATAACTAATATATACTTATACTTATAGAGGTAAACGAAGTATTATACTATCTCTCTTATAATGAAAAAACTATAGGCAAACCTCTCTGTAGACCAGTAGTGACCTGTCCATATTGCACAAGTAACGCTGGTATCAGATGATGCCTATTTCCAACCTGTATATTACGTAATTACGTAGTATTAATATTAAGTATTACGTAATGATATCACGTTTTCATGTCACTTATACAATATGCATACATTTACCTTGTACCTTATATACGTCGTATGTACCTCATATACGATAGTTTTAAGTATTATAAGTATTTTTTAAGGCGCGCATTATGCAAATAGAAAATATATATATATATATATATATATATATATATACTATATATACTCGTATACAATAATGTATACTATATTATACTATAGGGTAAGTACTACAGTAAGTTTAGTTATTATAATAGTAATTACTTCTAATCAAGACATGTACTATTAATGCAATTACATACTAACATATATTGTATCTGTAGTTACGTGTTATTTCACTTTGTATTATTGTTTCGTGTATTATGATATACCTATATGTACTATAATAGCAGGCATAGACAGGCATACTATAGTCTATAATATAATTGCAGGGTATATACATGGCCTCCTTTAGCTTCGAAGCTAAAGGAGGCCATGGTATATTCCATTACGTATTATGTTAATTTTAAATTAGTATGTATTTCAATAGTAATTCAATGAAATATAGTTTATATATAATTATGTATAGGTGCACTGTACATATATGTATGTATATGTACATATATGTACACCATATATGTATATATCTAAGTAATGCAGTACATACTGCAATTCTATTCATTAACGGTTTATATAGCCGAAACTAACCCGTAACCGGAAGAACAATAGACCAGATAATGCTGATACGCAAATCACCGTCAAGGTCAACGCTACAATAATCTTCGCCCTTGGCGTGTCTAGCATAGCTCGGTGTCAGTGTGATGTGTTTATCAGTCGTTAGAGGTTTTCCTATGTAACTAAGGGTATGCTAGTGTTCCTATAGCAACGTAGCAAGCACGCGACCGTCTTGAGATGAATGCGACCGGGTGATGACTGAGGCTGCATTATCTTCACGTGGGCCAGCATAAATCTGCTCCACGATGACGTATGTGCAGATGGCAATGAACACTGTATAATGTATACGCCCTACA
This sequence comes from Osedax fenrisi, assembly GCA_964019155.1. Taxonomy (NCBI): domain Eukaryota; kingdom Metazoa; phylum Annelida; class Polychaeta; order Sabellida; family Siboglinidae; genus Osedax; species Osedax fenrisi. Next base: position 49,236,569 of record OZ025239.1, read on the forward strand.
TCTAATAATCATAAGATAATATATTACATAACAATAGATGTCAATAGGCAGTAGGAATGATTATTAGCTGGTAGGTCGGACCCGCATAAAGGATGTATAATTGTTTTATGACTAGCTTGCCTCTTTAGACTCTAGTACTGTTATAACATTATTGTACGCAGTACGGATATTGTTCGGCTATTTATAGTTTACACACTAGAACAGCTATCGTTTTTTTAGAATAATGATATCATTTATGTTGGTTGTTACATGAATGGTAGTAGTTTTTATTATTTTATAATAGTTTTTATTATATATACATAATATGACCTGGTAAGGTAAGTATTTGATAGGCACCATTTTGATAGAAACCACCATAAGGCGAAATTTTAATAGACACCATTTATTATATACTAATTAATAATGACTATTTAAAGTCAATATTTAATAAGCAATATTTTATAAACACTATTGTACATGCACTATTAATGGGGCACCCTTTAATAGGTAGGGGAAAGTCTCCGATTACCGACCCCTCCTAATACCGACCCCCTCTCGTATCTCAGTAACTATAAGATATATTATAAAAAATTATATATACATTAACTGTTAGTAATTTAATGATAAATATGAATAAGTATTTTGTTTTAAAAAATATTCAATCCTACAATTGTTATTTAATAAAATGTAATATTCTGTTTTTACTTTTTAAATATTTGAATAATAATTTTTTTAAATCATTGTACATACATTATTAATTAAAAGAAAACTTAATACTGCGCAAAATATAGTATATCAATAAAATATAACATTTATAAAAGTAATTTAATTTGAATAACTATTAACCACATATCTTAATTATAGCAACCTATATGATTTGCCTATTACCGACCTCCTAAATTACCCTAATACCGATCCCATGTGATTTATAATATCCAATTAAAATAGATCCGTATTTTACTTTAAATTATGTCATACGTTGTTTATGTATCATTGATATAGATTTAGGATTCATAATTCCAGTTGATTATATACATACTGATTAATACATAAATATTTTATAATAATATACACTATTTTAATATAATTACTATAAAGTTTAAATTTAATTTTAATATTACTATTAAAACATAAATTCAATAATAAATAAATTGCGTGCATATTATAATTAATTATATTTAAGTATATCTATTATTTGTATTTGATATTATAATACTACAATTATTTATAACACGATTATTTTAGGGGGTCGGTATTAGGCATATTTATCCGATTACAGACCCCTTGTTTATTCTTGTAAATATAATTATATTAACAATTTAAAATAGCCACATTATTCATTTCCATAATATTACCCTTATTACAAAATTTCAAATACATATATTTAATATTGAATAATTTATTACAAATAATAATTTAGGGGTCGGTTATCGGATATTTCCCCCTATTATTTAATGGGTATTATTGGATAGGGAGGATTTATAAGCACTATTTATTTGTTATTATTTAATATGCATTATTTAATATATAATATTTAATAGGAAATATTTAAGGTAATTCTCGGTATTTAAATTTCAATGTAATTAGAGGACTTTTTTTTTGAAAATTCAAAATCTCATAAAATATTTAAGATATATTTTACATAATTTAAATTTCATAAAATCAAGATATATTATGTTAATTATTCTGTAGAATTTTTAAATGACGAGAATATTAGTTTTGAAAATATTAGATTTTTTAAAATGGTAACAAATTTGATCAAAGTGAAATATTTATTTTTTAAATTTTATTATCAACTCTATATCTAATCACAAATATTGTCTGTAACATACTGTGCAAATTTGACTAAGTTTAGTTAATTATTAACTGAGAATTATCTTATTTAAATAATAAATTTCATAATAAAAACAAATATTCTGAGTTAATTTGTGTTAAAAATTGACCATATTATTTATAATTAAATGGTGCTACACTGTTAAAAATAAGGGTATAACATTATGAAATATATGGTATAACATATGGAAATACGAGTTATACCATACAATTACGTTAAATGGTATAAGATCACATATTATATGGTATAACATTTGATTTTTTTAGTTATACCATATAGATTAATTGAAATGGTATAAGATCACAAATTATATAGTATAACATTTGTTTTTTTTTAGTTATACCATATAGCTTAATTTAAATGGTATAAGATTACGAATTATATGGTATAACATTTGTAATTTGTAGTTATACCATTAGCTATTAAATATAATGGTATAACTTTATGAATTATATGGTATACAATATGGAAATACCAATTATACCATAACATTTTAAAATTAAGTTTATATTTGATTGAAAATGTAATGTATAAGAATATAATTCATAATAGTATCCTTCATAATATCCTTAATATAACAGTTTACTTATTGTTGTTTTAAATTATTATAGACATAGCATGTATTTCTTCTAATTGCAATTAAACTGGTTTTCAGAAACTATATAGATTCCCCATAGGGAAATATGTATACATATACATATTTCCTATATTTCATATACAAATACTTATAATTATTCGAGTATATGTATATATATATATATATATATATATATATATATATATATATATATATATATATAAATAATTCCATTTTATTTATTAACATATTCTATTTCCACTCTACACTCAACATGAGAAGCATCTATTTTTCAACACATTACAATATACATAAGGTATTTATACTACATTATATATATATATACAAATTATATCATATTATATATAATAATATAAAAGTTTATATAATATATAATTTTATAATATATTTATATATTATTTATAATATATAATTAAATTGTTAGAATATAATTATATAATTATATATATATATATATATATATATGTTATAAAGTCAAAGTTGTAGATAGGTATATCGATTAATGTAATATACATTTAAATGCATTTAGCATTACGTAACAGAAATCGATATATCTACATAAAACTTTAAACTAAATTTCGGTGTCTCGCTCTGTGTTAAATGCATATATGTCTATAGCCATAGACATGTAAATGTTTATTTTTCTGGTATTTTATATTGTTATCGTCTGTAAAGTATATTTCGTTATTTGTCTATAGAATAAATTCCACTCGGTGAGATTGCATCATTCTTCGGTTTGCATCTCATTGGGTAGGTACTATTATTATTATTATAATTATTATTATGTTATATTATTATTATGTTCAACAGGTCTTTGCTTTGATTAATAAACTGTATTAGAACATTCACATTATTACATACATATATATTATAAAATTATGATAACTATATGCCAATCATTAATATACAGGAAACTGTAGAATTATTTGCAGAATTTCAAATTTCATTTAAAATATTAGAAAAACTGCCGGAGAGGAATAGTGAGTTGATGGGGATGATAAAGCATATAACGTATATACACAAATATATAGACGAATATATTGATGTACTAGGTATCGCTACTACGCAAACTGATCAAACAGGTAATTTAGTTATCTAATTAATAACATTAGTTAAATATCTATATAAAATAAATATGCAATTAGGTATATATTTTATTAGTCCATGGATAGTATACTACATATCCATATATGGTCAATTATTTATTTTATTTTTAGTTCACAATGTAATTAAATTTAAATAATATTACTAATAGGTAAATAATATATTATTATATAAGTAATATATAAATAATGTTAACTGTTGTACAAATATTATCAATATCCTTCTTTCCTTAATAAAATATAGATTATAAAGTGTATAATTAAATATATAATATTTCCTAAAATAGATGCGGGAATCATATATTTTATGATGGGAGTTTGCGAATTATTGAAAAATGAATTTACAATGAAAATAAAGACAAGGTTACTTAATAATTACTTAATAACTATAGATTTAATATTATAGTTATTTTATGATTTTTCGTATGCTAATTCAAAAGTATAGTATACTCTATTATATATATAACTGCAGTAATTAATATAATATATTTGATTTTTCTAATTACAATTCTAACGTATATAAAGTATACAATTATAAAGTATACTTTATATAGTATTATCATATATGATATTAACTGTATAAAGTTTCTTATAAGATACATATTTATACTATTATATAATATACAATATTATTATTCATACTCTAGTATACTATATATATATATATATAACTTATATAAATATTTGAATTTTAATTGCAGGAAATAATGACTCCATGGATACATGGATATATGCACATATCAGAAAAGATGATGCTTATTATGTGTGTCGATAATTGTTTGGTTTTCGTTCAAAATAATTTATTTCGTATTTTATTAAGTGGTATTGTTAATTTTATTTGTTTCACGTAACATGTCCTACAAACATTAATTGTTTATGTAATTTTGTATCACGTTATTTATTTAAAAATGTATCTGTTAATAAACAATATTGTTACACCAAAATATGTGGTTTTTAGAAAATAAATTATCATTATAAATGTCGATTCCATATATAAATTAATAATATAGAATAGTAAGTTATTATAAACACTGATATACATTTAAATAAAATATAGTATAACTTTTAATAAATTATGATATAACTTTATATAATATAAATTTTAATAAATTATGGTATAACTTTATATCAAATATGGTATAACTTTTTATAAATTATGGTATAACTTTATATAATATATGGTATAAATTTTAATAAATGATGGTATAACTTTATATCAAATATGGTATAACTTTTTATAAAATATGGTATAACTTTATATAATATATGTTATAAATTATGGTATAACTTTATATCAAATATGGTATAACTTTTTATAAAATATGGTATAACTTTATATAATATATGGTATAAACTATGGTATAACTTTATATCAAATATGGTATAACTTTTTATAAAATATGGTATAACTTTTTTAATTAGTTATACCGTAAATGGTATACCAGGGCGCCACGGGGTTATACCATTTTTTAATCAATGTTATACCATTTATTTCTAACAGTGTATACCATATATGGTATTATTCTATAATAACGCCAACAACCAATGAATATAATGTATACACTAACACTAATAGGTGTCGCTAGTTGATATGAAAAGAAATATATTATTGATAAATTATAACTATTGAAAACAGTGTATATATATGTAAACAGTCATGTTTGCGCCATTTTTTTAATCATTATTTTATTAGAAATAGGTATTTTTCTAAAGTAAATTTGTTATGCTCTATATATATATATATATATATTTTTTTTTTAACCTGTAATATTTTGACATATCATATACTATAAATGTACAAATCTATTTTTTAAATAAATATTTTTTTACAAAATAATTTATTTTAAAGTCCGTATATACCATCATATTTATAAACTATTTAATAGTGACTATTTTATATGCAATATTTGATAGGAAATATGTAAGAGATACTATTTAATAGGCACTATTTAAGATGCATTATTTTATAGGATCTATTTAATAGGCACTAATTAATAGACACAATTTAATATGCATTGTTTATAAGCACTATTTAATATGTACTAGTTAATAGGTAATATTTAAAAGGCAATATGTATTATTCACTATATAAAAGGCACTATTTAATTTATACTTACATAATATATTTACACCTCGCATCTCATTAGACAACTACGACAAAAGTAGGGGAAAGTAACCGAATACGGACACTCTCGGTATCTCAGAAACCATACATTCTATACAAAAATGTTTAATGAATAACATATTCATAATTATATAAATAGTCTAAAAAATTATTTTTTATTTGTTTATTAATTATTAAAAAAATTTCATTTATACAGATTATCCTGATAATAAACTGATTTTTTTATTACGTTTTTAAATTTATGAAAAAAAATTTCAACTTAAAACCTTATCAAGAATATACAAATGTATCGATATAAAATATAACACTATATTATTAAAAAATAAAGCATTCTAAAATTATATATATAATTTCTATATTTCTTGTCAAATATTCATTAAGTTATAAGCATATATCTATAGGTCATATACGTCCCTAATATGGACATTCTAGATATTTTAATACGGACACCCAATAACCAATCAGCGCGCATGAACTATTCCGATTTACATAAAAATCTCGTGCGTTATAATATTAATACCACCAATAAAGCTAAATCTAAAATTGTTATTATTTAGATACTTAAATTTTATTACTAATTAAAATAATAATAAAAATAAATAAATTATTAACTAATTAAATTAGAATAAATTGTTCATAACATTAATTATAAATAATGTGATTGTAATTTATCTGATTGATTCATCAATAATATATAGTTTATCTATTGGTATATAGGGTGTCAATATTATAACACAGGGTTTCCGTATTAGGATATGGGTTAGTACGGACACCCCTTTTATCTATGGAATTAAAAGATTAAATAACATTTTAAAATCACAATAATATCTATAATAATATAATATTAATATATTGTAATTTTTGAATAAAAATAATGAGTCATAAAATGTTAAGACCATTTATTGTTAAAGTGTCCGTATTAGGTTACTTTCCCCTGCCCCATTATTAATTCTACGTACATCTACAAAGGCATTATATATCATTGGTTATAGGTTAATATAGATGTAGGTACCTATTTCTTTAGATGTACGCATAATTAATAATATGGGTCTTCTTACTAATAGAATAAAAATAATAATTAATCTCATTGGCACATTTTTCAAAAGTAACAATTTTAATTTTGTAAAAATAATGAGATTGAACTTAATATTGAACGTAATATTTCTTATTAATAAGTTTAAATTTTTTCCGTAGAATATAAAATCAGAGATTACATATAGAAGATTTTCATTATTTAGATAAATAAAATATCATGTAAAGGATGATGATGAATTTTTGGAATTTTTGAATTTTTGAATTTTTGAATTTGAATTTTTGGAAGTATTTATGGAATTGTATAGTTTAATCTTACTTTTTATTTTATTCCGTGATAGTCAAAAAGTTGTTTGAAATGTAGTGAATAATAAGTGTATTTAATTAAATGTAATAGTATGAATATAGATTTGTGTGTCATCGTTGTCGTCAGTTAATAGTTGTGTAATTAAACATGATACCATCTTCTTTGAATTCATTCTTTAAAATGATGTATACTACATAGATTATCTCTAGCTCTATGAAATGATTTATCACTATTCAAATAATATGTGTAACTACAATTGGTATACGAATACAATTGAATATAATTTAGAATTGAATGTATCCAGTATGTTGTTGCAAATAGTATTAGGTATACTTATATATACTTATATAATACTTATTTACAGGTTGTAGGTATATATGTAGCAATAGGAGGTGGGAGGGGGCCGCTCCCTCCTTATTATGATTGACCACCCACTTCAATACTATCAATATATAGTATAATATGGTACCAATGAAGTGTTTATAAACTATATAAACTATAATAAAATATCAGCTCCCCTGACACTAACAACAAATCATTCCTTCGCACTATAGTGTGCTACTATAGTAGTACGTACAGGGTTTTGTAAATAAAGTATATATAATATATACTATATATAAATGGTTTTCACACAGGGGCCCATCTAAGAATAATCGTGACAACGATATATATGCTTAATATCCATACATATATGTATGTATATTTATATATATATATATATATATATATATATATGTATATATGAAACACTATTATGACTTCAAGTGGTATTATTTCAAGTACTTGCAAATTATATATATATATAATGTAATGTGTAAATATACTTATATGTATACTAAATGTATAACTATTAATATAACTTTATTTTTAAACATATTTTTATTATATCTTATTATTGCAATTTTGTATTCTATTATTTTTCTATTTTGTGGTATATAACTATAACTTTTACTTATACGAATCTTTGTAATTATTCCATATAAGTATATATATATATATATATATATATATATACATGTCATTATATAATATAAATAGGATTATAAATACACATTTAAATAAAACCAATATTAGAATATTTATTAACTACTAATTATATGAATAACTTATATTATGTAATACATTAAAAATGTTTAATAATACATTTTTTCGAATCAACGAAAAACAGGTTTACTTTATAATTTATAAAAGTATTTACATTTATATTAGTAATTATAATTTAGTATTATTATATAATATCGTATAGGTTATATACTAAATATTAAGTATTCTAGATAAATAGTAGTATGTTATCATAATAATTTATATAATATAGGATCTATATGAACAAGACCATTTTAAAAATGTATATATAATCCTAAAATATAATCCTTAACATTATCCTATATATAATTCACATTAAATAATTAAATCATATAATATATTGTTATAACTATTTTAATATTAATATATTGTTTAAGTATTCACATATATTAATATTTATCTAGGTAAAATATAAATCTACGAGTATTCACTATATTAATTAGAAATTAGAATAAAAACAATTTATTATATTTGATAAAATCGATAAATTACAATGTATTGAAAAATAAAAGATGTCCACCATATATATCCACAATATATATATAGGGAAGTCTCCGATTACCGACCCCAAAATTATTATTTGTAATAACTTGTTCAATATCCAACATATCTATTTGAATTTTTGAAATTAGGGTAATATTATTGCAATACATAATTTAGAATACCTAATCTGAATTTTTTTTATAATTTCATTGACAATAAAATAAACATGGGGGTCGATAATTGGATAAATGTACGTCGCACGTCGTACGTAAAACCCATCCCTTTCACAATTTACTGACCCCCTAAAATATGCGAGGTGGATATATTTATGTATTATAATACCCAATCAAAATAACATATATAAATAGATTTAATGAATAACAATGTATATATCGAATTATAAAATTAAATTTATATTTAAACTTGATATTTTTATATTAATCTTTAAATGTTCTGACTATGGATAATAAAGAAGCATTGGATTGTATAATATATACTACATACCTATATAATATATCGATGCTGTTCAAATTATAAACCCACAAATTAAAGAAAAATGTCAAACAATAAACGAGTCTATGTCCTATTTCGATTGTATATTACAAATAACATGCTGTCAGTATTTAATGGTAATGGTAAATTAAGGGGTTGGTAATTCAAATAGCGTATGGGTTGCTATAATTATGATATTTTTGATAATACTTATTCTAATTTAATTATGTTTATAATGTGTATAGAAATGTAATTGATCTACAATAAGCATGCATAATATTATATAATATATTATATATTATATCTATGCATAGTATTATATTTTTATTGAATAATAAAGTATTTACAATGATTTAAAAAATTTATTCAACTATTTAAAAATTAAAACTAGAATACTAAATGTATGTAGTTGGAGTTTTAATAATGTTGGCTTTTAATATACATGTACATTGTACAATACGATATGTGTGTAAATAGATATTAAGGTGACCCATTAAAATCATTGCAATATAATATTCTATAAGTTATAAATTAATTAATACAAAATAAAATGATATAAATATAATAAATATTTAATTTACTCAATTTCCTCTCTACAAAATGAGTATTATGCATTCAGTATACATTTTATTAAGTATACTTAATTATAATTAAGTCATTTTGATTCTAAAGATAATGTTTCCAGACTTGAAATTATTTATTGTAACAGATAATATCATAGAAAATTATTTATAAATTTAAGATTCGAGAAGCTTCTCTCGTATAGGAATTATTTTCCATTATAAATTATAATGGAAAATAATTACACCAATATGTATACATACATGTATATTCGGAAGAATATTTCTACATTTGGATCTAAATCTAGCCCACCATATATTTTATATGTTACTATTTGGATAGTCCATTCTCTTAACAATATATTATACTATATTGATATACACCTATAGGTGTATATCAATATAGTATAATATATTGTTAAGATCTGGGTTAATAATTATCATCATTCGAATCATCTATTTACTAATTATCTTAATTTCTGATGTCAAATGTTATATATATATATATATATATATATATTATTTATATAATATAATTAGTAATAACTACGTGATTATCTTTTTTATATACTTATTAATTAAATTATCAAATAATGGTAGAAAATAATTATTTTTAATTTCTTATATGATATAAATTAACTAATTTGATCATGTGTTATCATTATAATTAGTATATATACTAATTATTTTATAATTTGTTTTATTTGTATACTCCAATAAACTCCTAATAATCATTTGTTTTCTAGTGAATATATATTTAGAGAGTGTATCAATATTTGTAGGTATTACCGATATTAACTCATTTGAACTTAAAAGCAACACTTTTCTGATCGACTAAGTCAATTTTTCTACAAGATAAATTTATTCTACAATATAATTAGCTCCACGTTTTTAATAATATTGAAGTCTAAAATTATTGCATTATTTTGAATAAATACGTTGCACCTCTTAATGTACTTTACATAATATTTTTAACATATATAATATCAGATATAACTTATGTAATTATATGAAATTAACAATATATTGAACTATAGTGCTATTATCATATCATCTTCTTGTGATGACCATATTATATACAATAATGCTTTTAATAAAACATGTCCTCTATTATTTAATATATATATGTTAATATATTATATATGTATGTTAGTCAATTGGCTAAATAAATGTTATTGATTTGGTATGAAAGCAAATAATATTGCTACAATTGTCGAGGATTCAACGGAATTTTGTTTGCATATATGGTTATAACCATATTTAATGATAGAGGGATCCATATTGCAAATGGACTATAGTTTATTATGATATATTGCATGTCATTGAATCTTCCAGACATATTACTGGAATTATCATAATTTTGAGCGCTATAATTTTTTATATTTATATTATTATTTAAAAAATTCATTAGCTAAATATTGAACAATATGAAAATAAATCTCTACGTATCAAATACATACAGTACAAATCCCAACGTCGTACGTAAATATATATTCAATAGTAATACTTTCATTGGTATATATGACGATGATTTTTAACTGATATACATGTGATATATCTGAAGTTGAGTCCACTGATATATAATATATTATGATTTTTTAATTTCTTAAATTATTTAACTATTCACCTGTTCTCATGCTAATATTGCCATTGTGGATATTTATATGTAATAGATAGATATATAGATGAGGGTAATATCAATATAAATATCCATTTATAAGTACTAGTTGGATAAATGCAAATATGCCTTTAGTATTATGTTTAGATTATATATATATATATATATATATATATATATATATATCTATAAATAATATCCGTTTCAATAAATATAATTTATATCTATTATTAGTATTAGTTTGTTGAAAAAGATAATCTTTTTTTTATAGAATTTAAATATACACTGAGAAGATAAACATTTTTAATACGTAGATAGATAAAATTAATTATTTTGAGAACAATGATTTTGAAAATATCTAATAGTTGAATTACTATAATTATTATAATCCTACATCTATATAATATATAGTTTTTTTCGTATTTTATAATCAATATAGGCATAATCCTTTAAAATGTCCTGAATTATATTTAAAATATATCTGAATCATATTTATTTTTAATAAAAAAAGTATATATTTTTTTTTCGTAATCTACATAGTGGTTAATATTACCTTAATACGTTTATCTAGTATAATTTATCGCATTCTAGTGTATTAATTATTTATCAATTCGTATCATACTATCTTAACTAACAATCATCTGATAGTGAGATGTTTTATGGTGATCATATCATGTGCTCCAACACCTTCATGTACATGTTTCCACCATATATTAGAGTACATTTCGACATTTTTGTAAAATTCACTTTTAAAATGATTCATATTTAATTAATTTATTATATTATTTTATTTGTTTAATTAGAATTAATAATATATAAGAAAATAGAATGTTTAGAAAAATATAGTAAAGAATTTGTTTTTTATATATAAAAAGAATATATAACACATTTTTTGTTATATATAACAACACTTTTTCTTAAATAATTCATGGGCTAAATGCTGTGCCCGTGCAATTGCCCGATTTGCCTCCCTGACCTATAAGTTATACCTGTCCATAGTTAGAGTTTTATAGTTTATTCTATTAATTCATTGTTCCATATAAATTATGTATAAATGAGATCATAATAATATTATATGGTAGATTAAAAATTTGTAGAATATATATAAAATGAAAATAATTAAAATTTGTAGTTAAAAATAAGTTATTTTTACAAAGATTTTAAATAAAGCATATTAATTTAGAAGTACACTGTACACTATAGTATTATAATAGAGACTGTTTTTGTAACATTTTTAGTTCCCTTCTTAGAAAAGTGCCAGATAACTCGGAATAACTCCTATTAATAATTCTAGATATAATAAAAAAAAAGAATTGAAAACCGACAACAATTCTGAAAGCTAAACAATATTTAAAAAAGATAGAAATATACATTGAAAATTACGAAAAAAAATTAAATTACAGATATATGAAAGGAAAAAAATGTGTATAAGTAAAAATTGCCTTTTAGCATATGTATTATATAAAAAAAATCCTTAAAAAATGTTTTAACATTTTTTAAAAAGTAATTAAATCGATCTAACGGAAATTTTAATTTATTTTTAAATTTTTTCTAAATCGAAAAAAAAAAGTAACAATGGAATAATAAATTATTTTTTTTATATTATATGTCTATTATAATTATATGAATATAAAATTTGTAAGTATTAATATAAAAATAGCATATACTTTTTAAAAAAATTATTTTTATTGAGTATTTTAATAAAAAAATAAATGTTGTGGTAAACTAGTCGTAAAAATATTGTTGTTAGATAAATAAATACTTTTTATCATACCTCGTAGAAATCCATTATAAGCTCAATACAAAGTTTGATGCTTAATTAAAATAATATATCAAAAAAATAATCGAATAAATAATATTAATATAAAAAATGTTTAATTTAAAATTAATTTTTAATTTTTACGTAATTTGTTACTTTATTAATAATATAATATATATATACACAGGGCTGGCTTAAGCATACTATGGGCCCCGGGCAAAAAAAAACGTATGGGCCCCATAATAATTGAATAACATATTAAATGGGCCATTTTAGCAAAAACTAATAGTTATAACTCTTCAATTTTATCATATGTTATCATTATACTAATTATGTTGGAATTTGTTTGTATACTTTAATCAACTCCTCATAATAATTTCTTTTCTCGCATATATATTTAGAGCAGTGGTTCCCAACCTTTTTTCACCGTGACCCTTTTTTTATAATTCTTAATTAAAAAATATACCATGACACAAAGACAAATTTTATTTTGTAATTATTGTACTTTAATCATAAAATAATCATATAAACATTAATATATATGTATTTAAATATATATTTCCATCTTAAATTTTTCTCGTCCATAAATCCAATTTGCATATAAAAGCATTTATATTATTTTTTAGAAATTGGTTCATGACCTACAAAAAATACTCAATGACCCAATTATGGGTCATAAGTCATGACTCATGAGTCATGACCTATAGGTTGGGAACCACTGATTTATAGAGTGCATACATATTTGTATTACCGCTATTATCTCAATGTAATCTAATTTCAATACTTTTCTGATCGACTTTATTCTACAAAGTAATTAGTTCAACGGTTTTCATGATATTGAAGTCTCAAATTCTTGCATTTTATTGAATAAATACGTTGACTCTAGTAATGTAATTTACGTTATATTTTAACATATATAATATCAGATATAAATTATGTGAGTATAAGAAGTCTACAAGAGAGTGCACTAACAGAATCTGCTTGCGATCACCATTTTATATTCGATAATGCTTTTAATAAAAAATATTATATTCTTCTTTAATCTATATGTTAATATATTCTTTATATAGTTTGGCTAAATAAATTATATTGATTTGGGATGAAGTCAAATAATATTGCTACACTTGTCGAAGATTTAACGGCATTTTGCCCAACCAGATTTAAGGAATACACAGTGTAGATATGTTGATCCATATTGACCATATATGGACCATACATACTATAGTCCATTAATGGGCTATGGTCAATTAATGGTATATATTATAATATATTTCATGTCGTTGAATCTTCCAGAGATATTGCTGGCATTTTCATAACTTTTAGCTCTATAATCTATTATAATTATATTATTATTTAAAAAATACTAATATATCGGTAGCTAAATATTGACCGATGTGATAAATTATCACTGATAAATTATCAGTGATAATGAATCTCAACGTACAATCGTAAATCAATAAATACTTATATAATAATAGTACCTAACTTGATATAAATAACGATAATTGTTACCTACCTACATCATGTAGGCTACATGTGATATATCTGGAATTGAATACACTGATATATAATATAATATTTTGAATTTTGTATTTCTTCAATTATGTAGTTATCAGTGATAACTTATCACCTGTTCTCCAATACGAATATCGCCATTGTGTGTATTTATTTGTAAATAGATAGATGAGGGTGATGTAAATCTAACATTCATTTCTAAGTAATAGGTGGATAATTGCAAAAATGCCTTTATTATTATATTTATGTTATATATATATTTATAAATAATATCTGTTTCAATAAATATAATATCTTTCTGTAATAATAGTATGTTGAAAAAGATAATCATTTTATGTACATAATTCCCTTTCATCAATAGACATTATTAAAAATACTAGGAATAGGAATAACCTAAAGCAGAATAATCCTATTTAAATTAAAACTATTATATATATATATATATATATATATTATGTGTAATAATACAACTATAATAATATATACACTCTGAGAATATACACATTTTATTAATACGAGCATAAGATAGAGACAATTAATTATTTTGAAAATATCTATTTTTTTAATTACTATAAATATTATAAATCTATATAGAATATCGTTTTTTCGTAAATTATAATCAATATAATCATTTACAAATATCAGAAATCATAGTTAAAATATATCTTAATATATACATCATATTTAATTTTAATAAAAAAAAGTATACTTTTTGTTTTGTAAACTAATTATAGAATTATAAATTGTTAAGATTCACCTATGGTTAATAATCCCTTAATACGTTTATCATTTATCACCTTCTAGTTTATCAAACAATTATTTATCAATCCGTTTCATTTGTATATTTTATCTAACAATCATAGATGTGTGAGAAGATCTATGTTATAACTATTAGCATGTGCTCCAAAATCTTCATGTAGCTGTTTCCACCATATCTTCATGTCAATTTTTGTAAAATTCACTCTTCAAATCGGCCTAAATGACTCATATTTAATTAATTTATTATATTATTTTTATTTTTAGAATTAGAATTAATAATATATAAGAAAAATAGTTAAGAAATTTTTGTTTTTCATATAAATAGTAAAAAAAAATTTCTCAAATAATTCGTGGGCCCCCCAAAATTTGGGGCCCCGGGCAATTGCCCGATTTGCCCCCCCCTTAAGCCGGCCCTGTATATACATATATGTACATTTTTTAAATTTGTATGATATTACACACTTACAGAAATACATAATATATATATTAGTAATATAGAAATGTACACTGAATCATAAATGCACATATGTCATCATTAAAGTGCACTTATTAAATATTTTGTGATGAAACTTCACAAATATGTTTAATATAACATTTATGAACTACTATGAGCTAGCTAGAAAAACGGTATACCCTACTGTACACTCAACAGTGTACAGTTTACACTCAAAAGTTAATATGAAAATGTGAAAATAAATAAATTATCATCACTTTAAAATATCCCCTTAATGTATTACATAAAGTAGGAGTTAATATAGATGATATACTTTTTGAGTTATATTTTATATATTCAGAAACTTCACGTATGTATAAAAAATTATCCATAAGTATATATATATATATATATATATCCTACATGTATATTCGTAAGATTTTATAATTATATTTGTCCTATATTATTTCAGTCACCGGATTATGTCGTGTACGATATATATTTATATATATATATATATATATATATATATATATATATATATATATACAATGTATATATATATATATATATATATATATATATGTATATTTATATATATTATCCTAATACTTTGTTATACATCTAGATAATTCAGAGATAATAATGATCCTTATTGTCGTATATAATAACTATACATGATATGTAACTATAGACCATCGATATAAAGAATATTTTTCTTTATTTATATCGATGCTATAGATACGTCTATAGACTAATGATATAGCATGTTTTAAGTTAACTAGTCTTGTACGTATGAATCATTATTTATGGAGTCCAGTTTATAATACCATGTTTACTATAATAACTAATAATAGTTATAGTAGTTCAAGCATGTATACTGACAATTTATATCATATTATCAATTGTAGCCATATTATAGACTTCGAAAAAATTATATGGATACCATGATATGTATTAGCATCTAGTATTTAATTTTCAGTAATATTACAATATAGCTTATTTGTATACTACTACTATATATTATACTAATTTATTTTATATTATTAAATATACAAAGTTGAACTTAAATAGTTACATGTCATAATGGTTAATACTTTCTGTAATACCGATATATACACCTATATCCATACATAAAAACGATTATATTATCATATTAATAATATGATATTATCCTACAATAAATATATAAAAAGTTAATAAAACTATAACTACATATTAATTACATGATCATAATAGTTTGTTTTAGAACTTTACAAATTAATATATATATATATATATACATATATGTGGATATATTATTTAAGTTATAAACTTATAATTTTAATTGTAATATGTTTAATAGTATATAGAATTATATACTTTTTATATGCTTTAACTCAAACATAGGTGTATATTATATCCTTTTATATACGCCTATATAGTTAGTTATCACGCCCCTTTCTATATCAACATTCAATAAAACATGTGTGACTGATAATGTTATTCTAGGATATGTACACTAAGCTATACACTATAGTAAAATACGTTATGTAAATGTATTGTTTTACATTATAATATACTATACATATAATTTTAGTATGGTATGTATTACGATAATTATTAACCACTATATATATACTATACTTGTATTTACTATAATTTACCTATAATTTAGTCATGTACATTTATATTTATTTTATTTTATTTTAAATGAATTAAATATATATTTATACTTTCAAGTGTATACTTCATAGATAAACTAAAATAAAACTCTAATTTACACATTATAAAAATATATAATGATATTTAAAAATATCAATAAGCATTCGTACTGTATAGGTATACTTAAGAATATGTATTTTGAAGTGTATTAGTGTATTTAGAATATATTAATGTTAAATATTATTACAATTATTGTATATAATAATATGTATCATATATCATATTTATGATACATTATGTATCATTATATATATATATATATATATATATATATATATATATATATATATATGGTATAAAATAGATATCTACATATAGATTGATACAATACATCATGTCACAACTGAAGAAGACGATGAAGAAGTAGTATTAGGTCAATCAATTCAAGTCGACAGTGACATTACAAATAATGAAATTCACCACATAAATTATAAGGTAAACTATTATATATATTTCTATTAAACTATCTTAATATACATTTATAAATAAATATTATAGATATATATATATATATATATATATATATAAAATAATCGTATAGTGCGTTTATGGAACCTATATTATAAATGTTATTGATTTTTATTTTTAATTTATAGACAATATAACAATATACTTTTTTTTTACTTTTAAATTTAACCATTTGAATTCATATATGGATTTATCCACAACAAAAATCATTAATTTAATATTAAATAGCTTTTTGTAAATAAATTACATAAGATACTGAACTAAATGACAATTTTTTTCTTCTATAAAGCCAATTATTAGAAATTTATTTAGTGCACTAATTATTGTCAAATTTAATTTAAAACACTCAAAATTCAAAATAAAATCATTATAAACATTGATAACAAATATTGTTAAATTATAAATAGATAATATAGTATATAATAAAATAAAATAGTTAATAATATACATCATAATAATAGGTATAGATAGTAAACTTTAGTATTAACTATATTTGTATTTGGTTATATTATATTATTTGTTTGCAATTACATTAATTTATTTTTTTAATTATTAATATTGTATTACATTCGACGTAATACAAATTATATATAATTTTTTAAATATCAAATTATAATTAATACATTTAATAACAAAGTATTATTTTGTTATTCGGATTTATATGATAAAGGTATATATATATATTATATCTTACAAATATATATCCTAAAAGCTTTCATTTGCAATGACATTATTTTAAATATCATATGATATAATAATTCAATATATTTTAAATAAATATTTATAACATTTATGAACAATTTTTAGAAGAAAAGTATTTTAATAAACAATGATAGTGATTTATAATAATATAATAGTACTTGTGAAATTAGTTAAACACCCACGTGGTATATAATGAGTATGTTTCAATAGAAATCGTGTAAAAACGAATTCGGTGTTACCTTATAAGGTAAACTTATAAGTTAGCCTTTCCAATAAATAAATTAAATTAACAGTATATATAATATATATATATATATATATATATATATATATATATATATAGTATATACAGTATATAGTATATATAGTATATACAGTAGGTACAAATATAATATATACTATATATAGTATTGTATTGTATTCAATATATATAAGAGATTTCAATAAATAAATATTATTATTATATATATAGTATATACAAAGATTTTCCAAAGGATCCTTTGGAAAATCTTTGGTATATATATATATATTATATACAGTAGGTATATAATATATATAGTATATATATATATAGTATATAGTATATAGTATATAGTATATAATATATACATTATATAGTATATACGTTGTATATTATACAGTATATAGTATACTGTATATTATGTATAACCGTATCTATATATTTTATTATATTATGTGTACGAAAATCTATAGAAAAAATGATATATAATTAAATAAATATTATCAGAGATATCTCGATATAGTAAAATACTGATCCATTATATTGAAGGGTATATTTACGGAAATAAATATAATGTATATAGGCACTCAAATAACATGACTCATTATTTAAATACATAGTAATTTACGATGTGCGAATTACGTGAGTCACGATTTGCATGTTCATTCGAATCGAGAATTGCGTAGTATCCTATAGGCGTAGTGGGCTTATATTATATGTCGATTATATTACCTGTATGTTGATGCACTCATTTTATGAGTATATTTAAATATATTGAAATATATAAAAATGTTATTGATTTGATAGTATATGCAAAAATGTTTTCTAGTAACAATAATTCTATATAATATATAGATACATTATTTATTATAATATAACTAAATAACATTGTATTATATATATATATATATAATAAAATATAGGTATTAATAGTAAATGTTATTAAATATTGATACATATGCGTTAATATTTAATAACATTTAATAACATTACTATTAATACCTAGGTATTATTAATACCATTACCATTAATACCCTATATATATGATAACATATTTTTAGTTATCATATATTAATACATAACTGACCTACATAATTATATAGAATTAATACTAGCAAAAATGTTGCGAATAAAATATATAACACTCCATATATACCTAACTATAGTCATATTACCTCGCCTAGCTCCTATTAGTATACTATAGTATCGAAATAACTGAAATATATTTATATTTTCCGTTATTTCATACATCATGAATTATAATTATATGTCAGCTTTACTCGCCACGTAGATATATATATATATATATATATATATATATATATATCATTTAAAACCACCATATCCTATTGATTTACTGTATATTAGTAAAAAGCACTTAGTTTTCATCATACATAATGAATTAAAATATATTATTTACATTTGAAAAATGTATAGTTTGATAATAATTTATAACAACACATTTTCCAGAAAATTGAACTTATGTATACATATAGGTATTCATCATTTGTGAATAAAATCGAATTACACGATTTCGCGTGTTATATCTTTCACTCGAAAAAACATGTTCTACTATGATGCTCTATTATAATGTACATATATTCATCAGTATGTCCTTTAATTTAAATTCCTATAAAAAAAAGTTGATATGATATAGATTTATATATATATATATTTTATATATATATTTATAAATTGTGGTTGAAATAGCATTTATATAAAATTTATTATCATTTGTATACAACATTATATAACACCTGTAAAACATTATAATACTATAGTATTTTATATATATATATATATATATATATATATATATATATACTTATATGTAGTATTATATATAATTATACCTATTTCCATATATGATATGTATTAAATATATATGATAAGTTCTCATTGAAAACTGTCTATGTGGCTCAATTGGCTAATAAGACCGTATACGGATATGTCTATAGACATACACGCAGTAGGACGCGGGACCTGCGTCGCGGGTTCGAGCCTCATCAGGACCATTAAAATAGGTCTTAACATAATATTTAGAAGTGATATTATATAATTGTGTATAAATAAATGATCGATTCTCGTTAAAACCATGGATGAGAGTGGATTCGAATGGACATTAAGGCGTATGGTTATAAGTGAACACTTTATCTAAGTTCATGGATGGGATGAAAGGACTCCACCAACATAAAAATAACAATAACAAATAACAATAATAATAATAACAATACAAATAACAATATATATATATATATATATATATATATATATATATTTAATTTCATAGTGAGTTTAATTGATTTAATTGGTACATAACGATTCGTATAGGAAAATGCATGTTCACAAAATGTGAGTGATGAAGAAGTAGGATAACAAATATAATCTGAAAAGTTAGAGATAAGAGAATAGGAAGGGGAGTGAATACGAATATAGTAATAAACGTATACGTTAAGTGTATACACTGTTAAAAATAACCCTTTAGTTTTCGCTGAATAAACCTTTAGTCATTGGTCCTGTGAGTGAAGGGTTTTCGACCCTTTAGTAAAAGCTTTAATCAAACATGAAGGGTTTTACTACATAAAGAACTAAAGGGTTTGATCAATATTAACTAAAGTGTTCTATTCTTATTTGAACTAAAAGTTTTGGTAGAATATTAACTAAAGAGTTTTAACTTATTTGAACTAAAGGTTATTTAAATTTCATTAACTAAAGGGTTTTTAACTTATTTGAACTAAAGGTTTTTGATATTAAATTAACTAAATGGTTTTAATATATTGGTGAATACAATTTATCTCAAATTAAATTACATAATTCAAATAGCTATGATATATATATATATATATATATTGTAATTATAAATAATTATTTTCATAAATATAACTGTATAATTTAAACAAATACCGCATTACTTAAGCTGTAAATATTTCCTGACAACAAGTAAACTCTATTATCATCTTAGAGAACATAATATATTAAACATAAAATCCGTGTCAGACAAGAAATAATTGCTTTTTATATCACATATAATATTTATATGTGAAATTATACTGTTATAAAAAAAGACAATTTAAAACAAAATATATATTTGCATATAAAATTAATAATATGTAAATATAGAATAATATTTTTAACTTATAAAGTATATATTGATTAATTTTACTTACAAAATATATTTTAAATATTTACAAAAACTTAGAATATCAAAAATATATTTTGTTTTAATTATATATTAACTAATAGATTAAACAACAATTTGTCTCTAAAACTATAGGTATAATTAAAGGGTTCGACACCCCAGTTATTATTTAATAATTATAGTAAGTAATAATATATATATAGTATATAATATATTGTAAATAGTATAGAGTATACTCTTATATATACCTATAGGTATATATATATATTATAACTATGATCTATTAATATATATATATAGCCTATATGCTCGATAGTAAATAAGTTCGATGTGAATAGGCTTGACTTGTAATGTAATATATAAAACCTTTATTACAACTAGAGGTATAACTAAAGGGTTCGAAACCCTATAGTTAGCATTTAATAAAAAATAAAGGGTTATAAACCTTTAGTTATTATTTAATAAAAACTAAAGGTTTTCAAAAACCCTTTAGTTGTAATTTACTAAAAAGGTAAAGGTTTACCAAAACCCTTTAGTTTTGCTTTAATGAACTAAAGGTTTTTATATATAAAAACCTTTACCTCGTATTTAACGAAAACTAGTTATTTTTTATGGTCATTATTTTTAACAATGTAGAAGGATGTGGAGAAATTTTTTAAGTTATGATTCAGTGAAATAAGTTTAATTAAGGATTTTTATATGGGAACCAATTGGGGATTAATTGTAGCGAATCAGTATGTGTGTGATCGTGAAGTCGACTGGTGAATATTGATCAGAATGAACATTGAATAATTCTAAATATAAGAACAACAAAGGATACAGGGATGTGATATAAAATGCATGAATAGTTATATGAATACCTATAGTAATATTAATTTGAGAAGGTAGAAATACATCAGCATAAGGACATCCGCAGAAAGTGGATTAATTATAGAGATCAGAATAGAGTGAATCATAAAAAGAAGAACGTAGTTGGCAGTTTGAAACTTTAGAGATATGCGTGTACAAGGAACATTAATGGACATTAATGATCATTAATGGAACATTATCCAGATAATCTAAAGAGGAAAAAATACACTATATTGCAGACAAGAAGAAGATTACATAAAATATAAGAACACAAATAAGATATCAAAAATGTCATCAAAAAACCAATGAAATGTAAATTTTGCGGAAGGAACATATGTGGGACAAGTACAAATATCCAGCATATGGCAAAAAATATTCGAATTGTGGACAAAATAACCATATCAAAGAAATGTGTATAAACAACAAGATAGTGAGTAATATTTTCAACATAAAATATGACGTGAGAATTTTCTCAATAGAGAAGATAGCACAATAAAACTTAATAACATTACAAACTAAGTGGGGAAGTTTAAAGTTGCAGATAGATAATGGGGCGAGTGTTAATATAATACCACTAGATAACTATAAAAGGTTAAAACATGATGTTAATCTGGAGAAAATTAGAAAATCCTGTACTAAACAAATCACAGTATTTGGAGATCGAAAATGGCCAGTGATGGGAGAAATAGTCACAAGAGTAAGTAGAAAGAAAAATAGTTGCCTTGTAAGATTTTTATTACTAGATGGCATAAAGAATCAATTTCATCCCATACTAGAAAAATAGATTGTATTGAACTCGAACTATTTTAATTATAAGTTAATGACATTATATCGCCAATCAGCATTATAAGCAATGATAACACAAAACAAATGCAAGATCTACATAATGAATTTAAAGAAGTATTTATACAGAAGCATGGAGAACTTAAAGGTTCATACTACATTATAATAAAGGAAAATTCAGTGCCAATTAAGGATGCATAGCGTAGTGTAGCTGTAGCACTGAGACAATTAGTACAAGAAGAAATCGAGAAGCTAACATTTTAACCAAAGTAACAATACCGATTCCGTGGGTGTTATCCATGGTAGCTATTAAGAAAAAGTGTGGATATCTAAGAATATGTTTAGATATGCATGACCTGAACATGTATGTGGAAAAGAAAACTATCCTCTACTAACTATTGAACCAATTGTGACACATTTAAGCGAATCAAAGGTGTTCTTAGTGTTTGATTTAAAACACGGGTCTTACCATCTGAAGTTAGTCAATGAATTAAGTTACCTGACAACATTCAATACTCCGTTTGGTAGATATAGATGACTACGGATACCATTTGTTATTTGCACAGCACCCGAATTATTTTAGCGTAGAATACATGAAATCATAAAAGGATTTACCGGAGTAGAAGTGGTGGTAGATAACTTTTTGATATATGTATGTTGTGTCGATCAGAATGAAGCTAATAGAGATCATGATACGAAATAGAGACTATTCTTGGAAATATTTAGGGAAAACGATTTACACTTAAATAGTAACACAACCAGGTTCAAAGAAAAAGAAGTTGGCTATCTTGGACATCGCCTAAGTGCAGAGGGTATCAAACTCAGCGATGAGAAAATCTTAGCTATAGAACATTTACCCAAGACCGACAGAAGCAACCGGTGTTAGATGAATACTTGGTCAAATTCAGTACTTAGAAAAATGTATACAACATTTAAGTACTAGAAAAATAGAGATGAGAAAACTAACGCACAAATATACAGCATGGAGATGGAGTAATAAAGAAGATAATGAATTAAATAAACTCAAAAAACAATATGCGAATACATGAATCTACAATTCTACAATGTAAACGACCATGTAGTTATTCAATGTGATGCCTCAAAAAATGGACCAGCTTTATTTCAGAATAATGTACTTGTAGCATATGCCTCAAAAGCTATAATATATACAGTAAAAAATATATGCTCATATCGATAGAGATGTTGGCCATTGTATTTGCGTGTACAACATTTAACCAATATATATATGTGGCAAGAACAACATTACGATACAGAGTGACCATAAACCACTTGAACGAATAGTAAAGAAACCTCTAAACGATATGTCTACGCGTCTGCAGAAGATATGTCTAAAGTTGCAAAAATATGACATCAACATCATACACATAACATGAAAAAACACCGTGATAGCCGATACATTGAGCAGCGCTTTTCAAGATAACTTTGACAATGAGGAAATATTACCATGTGTCATAGCATAGATAACATAATCTATATTAGAAGAATGAAGAGACAGAGTAAGAAAGGATACATGTGTTCTCTGCAGAGAATGATTATGTATGTAGGCTACAATGCTAAATTCGTATATAATTAACAACTGGCCTATAGGCATATGCTATAGCATGAACATAAAACCAGAAATAGTAATGACATAGGTAATAGTAATGACCTACTATACTTTCAAAAATAACATTACCAGTATTGATGGAATATTATTCAAAGATGAACGAATCATTATACCGAGTAAATTAAGGAGAGAAATATTAGAATGTGCACATACCTCCCATGCTGGTATAGGTCTATCCAAAGAAGGTTGCGATATATTATGTTCTGGCCAGGTATGACAAGAGATATGGAATCATTTGTCAAAGATTGTGCCATTTGTATAAGACATTGGGAACAGACAAATAAGAGAGAACCGCAGAGGAGACCATCCTTGGTCGA
This sequence comes from Osedax fenrisi, assembly GCA_964019155.1. NCBI lineage: Eukaryota > Metazoa > Annelida > Polychaeta > Sabellida > Siboglinidae > Osedax > Osedax fenrisi. The sequence continues at coordinate 49,262,079 of OZ025239.1, forward strand.
AAATAAGAATTTACCTGTATGACTTGGATCAGAGACACATTTTAGTAATTACGGATTACTATTCTAATCTAATATTGGTGGAACGAATAAAGATGCTGGACACTCAAGCGATAATACAAGCATTATTAAATCACTGTTCGATAGTTGGCCTACTAGAACAAATAATATATGACAATAGTCCCCAATTTCGAAGTGAGTTTAAAATATTTTGCTCTGAGCTCGATATTCAACATAACACCAGCAGTCCTCGTCACCCTAAAGTAAATGGGAAAGTAGAGAATTCTGTAAAAACGGTAACGATTATTAAAAAAATTCAAAATGTCGGAACAATTCCCGTTGATGGAATTTAACAATACGGTGTCGTAGAAATACCAGACATGACCGGTTGAGAGATTTGTTGGTAGGAAATGCAGGACGCAGTTAATCAGTACAAAGGAAGGGTTAAAACCGAAATACGCAACAATAGAAGATGAGGAAGTTATAAAAGAAAGGATTATTAAGCAAAAAGAGTATTTTTATAAACAGACAAATATCAAACAGGATATACTAGAAAATAAAAGGATCGCCGTAAAGAAACCGACAAGAGGAGCCAAGGAATATGTGTGTGACATCTAATCGACAGAAGCTATCTAATAAGAGTGGATAAAAATGATTATAGGAGAAATAGCAGATATATAAAACGGATACCACAAAAATAAAACGTAAAATAAAATCAAGCAGAAGGAGAGAAAGAGGAAAATGAAGAGAAATCAGTAAGATAATTCTAGTAAAGAAAGTAAAGTACCAAAACGTTATAAATTGTTTTAAAAGAATCATTTATATTTATAAAATAATAATATAGAATATATAAATAAGTATAATATATAGTTAATAATATAATATAGTTATAAATTAAGTACTTTTAAATACATTAAATAGCATGATTTAAAACTTAAAAAAATTGAGAAAAAAGTTTTAAAAAAATATTTTAAATTGAACAACAAAAAAAACTAAACCGATATGTAAAAAATAAAAAACATATCTGAAAGGAGCGTTAAAATTATATCTAAAAAAATATATTACATATGTATTCTATAATTTGTGTCGTCAAATATTGACCTATTAATTTTTTTTGAAAATAATCCAATATTTTTGGGGTATATAGTTTACAAATTATTTTTGTATACAACTTGTAAACATATTTTATAATGTTTTAAAGATATACTGTATACTTGAATATATATATATATAAAATATATTCAGGCATATTTATATGATTTTATAAAATATTTTACTAATAATTAAGGTTTTAAAATTATAAAAATATTTTGTTTCTAGAAATCTCACTTTTTGGAAAATATTTGAAAGTCGAATTAAAAAAAACTAGACGTGATTGAGAAAAACGGTTTTCACATTTGAGATCAGTGTCAAAAATAAGTTCAGAATCAATTGATAGAATGTAATGCTATTGAAAAAAGTTAAAAAATGCAGGCCAGTGTTATCAATAGTTTATTATTTTATTTATTTATATGAATGAATGAAAATAGTTTATTGAATTCAGAAAGTACAATTTATCAAATACAACTTCTGCTCAAAGGAAAGAACCAGATATTATCTCTTAATCTATTCTCACAAAGAAGGTACTCTCCAATAAAATAATAATATAACATCGTTATTAAATAAAATTACAGATAATAAACCGAAAAAATAAACTAAAATTTAAAATAGACAATAAAAATAGTTACTAAATATATAGGATAAGTTATCTGATATGTATAATAAAATTAAAATAACGAGTTATAATAATGAAACTAATTAATAAAATAATAATTAACTTTATATATTTGTTAATATTCGAGTTTTATATATTTTTTAAATTATATTTTAGATTTGTACATTGATTGTTTAAATTATTTAAAGTTTAATACCATTTATGTTAATTTTGTGTAATTTACTGTTTATTTTATATTTATATATTCTATAAGTACATTTATTTCTTATATTGTAATAATTTATTTTGTATTCAAATTTATTTTGTATGTGGATAGGTAAGTTTTTATTAAATATAATATGTATAACATTAATAGATAAGTAATATACGTAATATAATATATATTAACACATATTTATTATATATATATATATATATTATATTATATTATATTATATTATATTATATTATATTATATTATATTATATTATATTATATTATATTATATTATATTATATTATATTATATTATATTATATATATATATATTCAGTAGAAGCTCGGTAACTCAACATGCCGATAACTCAACATTGCCGATAACTCAACATCCACAAAATATTTGGTTGGATTCGTATCTTTTACATGTTAACAAAAACCCTATTACTCAACAAATATAACTCAACATCTTTTTTATAATCATAGCCTATACATTACATGTAAATATACATCAGATAACTCAACATTTATGAACAATCAAAATATCACAAACATATGTTGTTGGATCGTATCTTTTACATATAAAACTACATTGCTCAACAAATATAATTCAACATACATTATTCAACATGGTTTTATTTAATAATATATGGATATAAATATATAAACGTAAAAATACAATCACAATAATTATATTATCATACGAGTACTATTTTGAATGCATTTATGTGAACAAAACATTAATTAAGTCATTCATTTATACATCCGATAACTCAACATACTCGCTAACTCAACATGAAAACTCCGTCCCGTCAATGTTGAGTTATCGAGCTTTGACTGTATATACAACAATGAATTTATAATTTATAATATTTTTCTTTTTATATTTTATATTTCATTTCTATATTATTTAACTCATTATATCTAGTATTTATTTATATATTATAATAAATTAAATTTATAGATTACTAATTATAAAATTAATTATATATTAAGTATTAGGGAAAGTCCCCGATTACCGACCCCTAAATGATTAGTTGTAATAACTTATTCAATATTAAATATTTTTATTTGAAATTTTGTAATTTTTGTAATATAATGGCAATGAATAATGTGGCTATTTTAAATTTTTGATATAATTATATTTACAAGAATATACAGGGGGTTCGGTAATCGGATACATGTATCTATAGGTATTATAATACCGACCCCCTTCCCCTATCACCGACCTACTAAAATAATCGTTGTATAAATAATTGTAGTATTATAATATCCAATAAAAATAGTAGATATACATAAATATAATTAATTATAATATGACGTAATTTATTTTTTATTGAATTTATGTTTTAATAGTAATATTAAATTTAAATTTAAACTTTATAGTAATTATATTAAAATAGTGTATATTATTATTTAATATTTATTTATTAATCAATATGTATATAAATAACTGGAATCATGAATCCTAAATCTATGTCAATGATACACAAATAAGTTATAACATAATTTAAAGTAAAATACGGATCTATTTTGATTGGATATTATAAATCACATGGGGTCGGTATTAGGGTAATTTAGGGGGTCGGTAATAGGAAAATCATATGGGTTGCTATAATTAACATATATTGGTTAATAGTTATTAAAATTAAATTATTTTTATAATATTTATAAAAATTGTATTGAACTACAATATTATGCACAACATTAAGTTTTCTTTTAATTAATAAAGTATTTACAATGATTTAAAAAAAGTTATTATTCAAATATTTAAAAAGTAAAAACAGAATATTACATTTGATCAAATAACAATTGAAGGATTACATATTTTTTTAAACAAAATATGTATTCATATTTATCATTAAATTACTAACAGTTCATGTATATATAATTTTTTGATAACTGTTATATTTACTGAGATACGAGAGGGGGTCGGTATTAGGAGGGGGTCGGTAATCGGGGACTTTCCCCTACTATAACTTAAAAACAAAATACTTATATAACATACATGTATATATATATATATATATATATATATATATATATATATAAACATACACACGCGTATATATTATAATATTCAATTATTCAATATTACATATACAATAATTATTGTTATTTTTTAATTAAATGTAAGTACTAATTACTTTAATTGGTATTTAAAACATTTATCGTGTAGTATATAGTATATAGTATATAGTATACTATATAAATATATATATATATATATATATATATATTGTAATATATAAATTATATTTCAACTTGATCACACATATATTCTATGTATGTATATTGTAAAAAAAACTATATGTTATTTACCTACAAGAACATATAGTAATTATAAAAAACATGAATAATGATTGATTATTTAAAATATGTTTAGTAGTAGGAACTATGTAATTATTCGTAATGAGTGGAATTTGATAACACGTAATTGTGTAGTATTTAATATATTACTATAAATACTACCCAATTATGATATATCAAATTTCATTATAATATTAACACATTAATATAGAATAGTATAGTATAGTATAGTATAGTATAGTATAGTATAGTATAGTATAGTATAGTATAGTATAGTATAGTATAGTATAGTATAGTATAGTATAGTATATACTGTATACTATACTATACTATACTATATAGTATACTGTATACTATACTATACTATACTATATAGTATAGTATATACTATACTATACTATACTTTACTATACTATACTATACTATACTACACTGTTAAAAATTAGGGTATAGCGAGTGACTTTTTTAGGGTGTAAGTAGTGTCCCCATAGCCGTACCCTAATTATAATTATAATTGTACCCTATAGGGTACAATTTTAATAAATACCATCAATACCCTAACAATGATTAAACTGTATACAGTAGGGTATACCCTAAATAATGTTAGCTGGTTGTACCCTAATTATATGATACCGTGTACCCTAATGAAATTGTATGATATGTACCATAATTGAATTGCATGATATGTAAATATAATAATCACGTACCCTAATATTTAACATAGCTGTATACACTAATAAATATATAGAGTGTACCCTAGTGCATTTAATAGTCACGTACCCTAATATGTAACATATATATACCCTATAAATATAAATATATTGTACCCTAGTGAGTTTAACAGTCGTGTACCCTATTTAGGGTACATGGTAAATTCTTGATATTTTAACTATCTGTACCCAATACATTGAATTCGCTGTACCCTAATGTGTAACAGTGTATACTATTATAGTATTACTATATATTATATATATATATATATATATATATATAGATATATATTTATATATGTAGCACGACGAATGTCGCGTCACTCAATGTATGTAGAGGATTGTATTGTAAATCGTAATCTTTATTTCAAATAACCTTTACATATATATATATATATACATTATAATATAATAATATAACATGGGTGTTCTGTAGGTTTCATACATACGTATATGTCCGGGTTCGTAATACTACATTTAATACTACTTTCGTATAACAATATACGGATAACATGTGTCAATCGAATTCCGTAATGCTATCGCATTATTTAGTTCATTATTATTATTATTATTATTATTTTAGTTAAATATAATCATCAAGGTATTTGAATATTATTAATCTTAAGAAGGGAGATGTAGTAATATGTTATAGGCTGTCACTTTGTAGCTGCCTATTCGGGTATGACGCTAAGCCACACCCATTATATGTATCTTTAGATGATACATTCATTCTGGTCCTGGATATCAACTAGGTTAGTTATACTCATAATAGGCAGTTATTACATGGTGACAGCGGGCTTAATTAAGAACCCTATAACATATATCATATAAATCAGTGTATTTATAACATATTATATATAAATTAACTATATTAAATATTAATATAAATCAGTGAATTATTATTAATATTATATATTATTACATAGTATTGTGTTATTATTATATACTATATAATATAGTATATTTATATATATATATTATACCTTAGATATAGTATACCATATAAAGTGGTAGGAAAAGTAATATATATATATATATAAATATATATATTTAGAGAATAAATTTGAACATATTAAAAGTATAAATATTTAGTATATATATCAGATTTTATAAATCAGTGAATTTATTTATTTCTATAGAAAACCTAGATATTTTATAAATCAGTGAATTTATTTATTTCTATAGAAAACCTAGATATTTTATAAATCAGTGAATTTATTTATTTCTATAAAAAAAAAAAAAAAAAAAAACTAGATATTTTATAAATCAGTGAATTTATTTATTTCTATAGAAACCTAGATATTTTATAAATTAGTGAATTTATTTAATATATAGAACATCTAGATATTTTTTAAATCAGTGATTATATTATATATATATATATATGTAGTTTATATTTAGTTATTACATATTATTACATATTACATATTCTATAGTATAATATATATTCCTATATAATTATATACGGAGAATATTATTAAAAATTATTATTATAATTATTATATATTATATTGCTAATTATTATAATTATTATATATTATATTGTGATTATTATTGTTAATTATTGTAAGGAGAGATGTCAGAGTACAGAATACCCGAGAAATTAAATACAGATAATACCAGTGCTATAGAATGGAAGAGATGGATTCAAGCCTTTGAAATATATGAATGTGCAGCAGAGCTGGAAGAAAAGAAGGATAAAGTCAAGGTAGCAATATTCCTAAATATTATAGGTCCAGACGGAGTAGAAATATTTAACTCATTTAAAGAAGAAACCTTTGAAAGAACGGAAAATGAAAAAAAGATAACTATAAAAGGCAAAGAAGATCTAGAATGGATGAAGAATAAGTTTGAAAGTTATTTCACACCAAAGAAAAATACAACATACGAGAGATATGTTTTTTTCAAATGAGATCAAACCGAAGGAGAATCAATAGAATTATATTATTCGGAACTGAAGAATTTGACAAAAACATGCGAATTCCAGGATCTGAAAGATTCCCTCATTAAGGACAGATTAATAATAGGAATGACAGATGAACATCTAAGGCAAAGATTTTTGCAAGAGGCTGCTCAGTATGAGTTAACCGCAGAAAAGATTGTAGAAACAGTTAAAATAAAAGAAACTAGCATATTACAAGTTAAGGCGATTAATCACGATGCTAAGGAAAGTATAGATTACATCAAAGATAAAACGAGGAAATACCGAGACAATAAGTATACTATAGAAAAGAGAGAACTAGAGAACAACGAAGAAGTATTTGTTAAAGATCTACGGAAAGTAGCCAAAATAGCATATAGATCTCCAGAGAGTGATCGATCATATATCTTAGATACCGACAAAAGGTTTATAAGACGTAATAGACAAATGATTATACCATTAAAGAATACCTCTTACGTAACTCGGTCAGGAAGAATTTCAAAACCACCTGATCGATTAATAGAGATTAACTAAGATACGGGAAGAGGGTGGTGGGTATATTATTTATGTGTTGTTCATTATTTAGTTCATTATTATTATTATTATTATTATTATTTTAGTTAAATATAATCATCAAGGTATTTGAATATTATTAATCTTAAGAAGGGAGATGTAGTAATATGTTATAGGCTGTCACTTTGTAGCTGCCTATTCGGGTATGACGCTAAGCCACACCCATTATATGTATCTTTAGATGATACATTCATTCTGGTCCTGGATACCAACTAGGTTAGTTATACTCATAATAGGCAGTTATTACAGAAATATTTCAAATATTTTTTAAAATACAAAAAATATAAAAAAATATTTTATATATAAAATAATATATATATATATAATTTTTGTAACAATCATACCTATATTAGATGTGTATTCTTGGAGAAGCAAGTGTCGGAAAATCTTCATTGATAGGAAATATTAACGGACTAGAATTTAACTTTAATACTTTTCCTACTGTAGGTTAGACGATATATATTATAATCTACAATAATATATATATGCATATTTAAATGTATACATATACCTGATATGATCCGGTAATAATATATATATATATATATATATATATATATATATATATATATATATATAATATATTATGCTATAATTATTATACATTATTAATTACATTAATTGTATAAAAAAGTATTTTTGTTTGCACTATTACCTTATTACCCTATTACCTAGATTCTATAGATTCTATTATTTTAATATAAATAAATGTTACTTCGATAAATGTACAGAACCAGATGAAATCCATTATTGAATTTATTAAAGTATAATTTGATATATATACCAACGGAATATTACAACTAATAAATTATTTAATTGTTTATATATATAAACAATTAAATACTTTATTTGTTGTAATATTCTATATATATATAAGACGCACGAGTGATAGCTTTTTCGTTATTTCGTTATTTCGTTATATGTAATATTTATATATTTTGTTAATTGTCTATCATATATTTTGTTTTAACCTGATATTTAGCCATAGATATTATTAAAAACTTTTTATATAATATATATTTACTAAATATTTACCAAATAATAGATTATGTTTATTACACACTTTAAAGACTCACTTTCAGGGACTTGATTACGGGTAGGCGCTGGAGTTAAAATATGTTAAATAATTTAATTTTTACAATATTTTTTATTATGTATTATCCAAGTTCTGTATTTTATTTATAATATCCTAAAATATTTTTTAATATTTTTGAGTATTTCTATCAATATAAAGTGTTTTAGGAGTAATAAATTTATAAATATATTGTGTATTTATGAAAATACTTGTAATATGTAATCTTATATTACGATTTATTAGAATAATCATTTAATTTAAAAATTTCTAGATTTATTTTAGCATATATCATAGATTAAATAGCATTAAATAAATAAACAAATCACACGTTATATATTTGTTTTTATATTGTATTTTTTATATATTTGCATATTTATACATATTATCCATGATTATATATGTAAAAACTTTGAATGTCATTTTCTCAAGTTTTTACTTTTTCACTTAGTAACCACATGCAAATGCCTACTACTTTTTTAATTTATATTATTTTGATCTGAAATTATTACTGTAAATGTATAACATATAAACCAATATAAATACTAATTTATTTTATATTATATTTTATATTAATTAATATATATTAAATAAATGATGATTATGTAATATATTTATAATAAAAAATATTCATAGTTTTTAAACTATTTTTTTTCATTCTTTTAAATTAATTGTATTTATAAAAATTAGAATATAAATGTATTAGGATAGTATCTATTGAATAAAAAAAAAATTATGTAATTATCTTTATTCATTTTTTATCCCAAACTTTTTCGGTGGAGCTATAAATAGCATGGTGTAGATGAACTCCAGCGCTTAGAACAGTATCAAAAATTAAGTTACACAAATAAAAAACAGTTACTATTTTACAAATGCTCCTCTTATCACATAATATTTATTTAATTCCTAAATATACACTTCGAATTGTCCCTCATATATTTCTGTATCTTTAGTACAACGATCTTCCCTTCAATCATGATTATCTTATTATCTCTACCTCTATTCTCCATCCCTCGTAAATGAATGCTCGGCTCTTTAGTTATATTGGACCTATAGATTATAATCAAAGGAATTCACGACCAACTTCTATTATATCCATCCGGTCCCATAAGACATTCAATAAATCTATCTAAATATTGATATCAGGTGAAAACCTGTGATAATTATATTGTTTGGCATTATTATTATTTTATTTTATTTTTTCCTTCCGGTTTATTTTATTATTTATAATAATATTTCTGTATTACTTATTTTTATTATTTTTATTTCTATATATACACTTTTGAGATATTATTTATTATTTATGTAAGTGTCTAAATAATTATCCATTAAATCAAGTAATCAAGTAATCAATATATATATATATATATATATATATATATATATATTACAAATTATAATGAGATCAAGTCTGCAAAGATTTTATTAAGGAAATATATAACACTCATGAAAAAACATGTAATTCAATTTTGTATACAAATACAAACAGCGCCACCTATATAGGGTTAATTTTCGGAACTATGTGTGTAAATTTGTATGCACATTGAACACATTTTTGTATGGAAACCGCGACAAACCTATATTTTTGAAGCTTCTTTAGAATATTTTTCAAAAGTGTAGCAATGTTGAATTAAAATGTAGTACAATACGTGTGAAAAGTTTACTAACAAAATCTCATTTCTTATTAGAAAGTTTATAATAATTATTAATATATATATTATATTTAATTTTTATATTGTTTTAATTATTTTAGATGTTGTGTATAATTTTAGGTAGTTTTATGCCAATTGAAAAACAGCTTAAAGCAAAATTATTAATCTTATTATGAAGGGTTGGTATAATAAAAATAAAGAAAAAAAGAAATACATAAATAAATAAATACCCTTATATTAAAATAGAAAATAAAATGACAGAAATAATTATAAATGAAGAACAAATTTCAAAAAGAATCCGAAAGTATGTCAAATTTGAATAATTGTTAGTGTTAATGAAGTAGATATAATAAATAATATTCATGTATTTTTATATCTGAACTAAAAATAGTATTAGTTTCTTCAATAATGCAACAAAGTACCATGTACTTTTTAGATATTTAATATTAAAATGTTAATCGATATATCTCTCTAAAAAGATTGAAATTTACTGTTTGATCAAATACATTCCATTAGTTAAAATACTACTCAAATATAACACGTGTAAATAAATTAACGATATATTAAAATATCTTGCGGGGTATAGAATATATTTTTAAAATAAATATCATTATTTTAAATTGTTTGAAATGGTGAATACATTGGGAGTTTCTATAGTAAGTTAATGAGTGAGTTTTACTTCCATCGAATTAACAATGCATTATTATTTCTAACGTATTTCCATATATATATAGTCGCCTATTTCTAAATAGTCTGACTACGGGCCTGGGCCAAGTTCAAGAATGGTTCATATACTTTATAACCCATCGAGAATCTTGTATAAACATTAATAACTCAATATTGGTTCTTTATCCCAGACACACGGTGTCTCCCAAGACTCTGTATATGGTCCCTACTTTTTCTCATATACATTCTTCAGTTAAAACGACGATATCAAAATATCGATCAATCCATTATAATATCTATATAAATACCTTCAACTATATATATATAGATCTTCCATCTGATTCTCTGTCACTTTCTTCTACACTACTTACCCTAAATAAGTGCATTGATGATAAAATTACATAGTTCTCTATGACCTCGCCATCGTTAAACCTATCAAAATCAGATTATATTTTCCTCAGCAATTATATACCTACTACAATCATTACTAACCATTTAACTAACCTCTATCCCACTTTTTTAATTATCACCGCTCTTGGTTTTACTTTTAATTCTAATCCTTCACTCTACACCCATATATACAATATAAATTATATTATTATTATTAATATTATATAATTCGTACCTCTAATTACTACCTCTATGCTATTTCAAAATATCACACTAAAATCTCTTTTCATCTTACTAAAGCTTTAATACATTCACTAATATTGTCTAGACTAAATCATGGTATATATATATATGTTATAGAATAAAGTGATGACAGTGATTATGATATAATCGGCATCTTGCAGTGCGCATATTATTTAAACTTAATAGAATTAACCTTGTATTCATTTCGACCATCATACGATAACACTGGTGGTTGAAATTTAAATCACTCTAAATATAGATTATTGTGCTGTATCACTAAGCTATTTATATGAATTTTCCATCATATCTAGCTGATATTATTAATATTATACCTAATAATCGCCCTCGAATTGGAAAATATATAATGTTGTTGAATGTGTCTGTTTAAATTCTGCGTATGGTCACTTCTTGTGATAATGCGGTACCTAAATCATGGAACGCTTTACCAGTTTATAGTAGATGTATTAAAATCTGTATTACTTTTAAACGCCGATTCTTTAACTGTTATCTTGAACTTTAATAACATAGTTAATGTTTATTCGTTTTATTTTTTATTTATTTACTATTATTTATTCGTTTCATTTATATGACGCTTATAACATTTACCTTTTATTAAGTCAATAAATAATTTAATTTAAATAATTTAATAATAATAATATATACGAGAATTTTAAATCTATTTTGTTTGAAGATGATAACAATTTGAATTTTAGCAATACATATATTATTAAACTTAAGACAGACATGCATTCAAATATAGATAACTTGTTAGGTATTAATAAATGATCACTACATTTAGATAAACTAATAGACGAATAAACTTGATAGAACCAATATAAATATAGTAATAAATAACGTGACAATTAAAATCGTTGATAAAACTAAATTTTTAGGAATATATATTGATTAAAATTAAAATTGGAAAGCTCAAATTAATAGCTTCTAAATTATCTATAGATCAATATCAATTATCAATAAAATAAACAAAGCAGCTATATTAGTATATAATTCGCTATGTATATATACAGCCTATATAATACAGGCTATACTATATTACATATTATTGTTCCCGTATATGGTGCAATATATTAAAATCTTATTTAATCAAAGTAAACCAATTATAGAAACGTGTTTACTATTTATATTTCTTATATACAACTATATTAGTATTCTCAAAATATATAACTCGCTTACATTTGAAAATATAGTTAATCTTAATTGTTTAAAAGATATGAAGAGCATTACAAAATATATTGCCCTCCAACTTGCAATTATTATTTAACATTAACCATAATAAAAAATATATATTTACTATATAATTTATATATTCCATGTTTTCATCATAATTCACTATTGGTGATAGAAATATTTAGTTCATTCATAATTGATGATATGGTTTTATTATCGCTTCCTCTGACATATTACAATACAATTAATATCCAATTTGTTCCTTAAATTCTTCAATATATATACAAGTATATAATAGTATATATTATAAATAATAATGTATATTTGATAAATTATTAATAAAAGTATTGCTTCAATTTCAAGTTTATAATATTATAATGTATGTTACATATATAGTATATAAAGTAGCTATATCTAGATATAACTATATTATTATATCTAACTTTTTAAATATTCTGTATAGGATATATCTACAATATTTTATATGAAATTGTCATCATTTAAAAAATATATATGATTTTTAAATTATCATAAAATTCTTCATAAAAGGTCTACTAAATATTATTACATTATATCGCCAAATTCATTGTATCCAATCTAGTTATATAAATAATTAATAGCTACGTTAACAAATACGTTGTATGACCTTATATCGGTAATTTCGTATCATAAAATATGTTGTATAGATTTGTTACTTTATATAAATATATATGTGCATGTATTATAAATGAATTACCTAAGGAAGACAGTAGGACGCCAGTTAAAACATTTTCTGAACCCATGAATATGTCTTAAATTAATATTTATAAGTATTCATAGTTTTGGTTTTGATTATATTTGTTTATAGATAATTTTTAATTTGTATTATCACAGGTATAGATTTCACCAAGAAAAACTTCTTATGTGAAACATCTGTGATCCAACTAACTATATGGTTTATTATACTACTACTACTACTACTACTACTACTACTACTACTACTACTACTACTACTACTACTACTACTACTACTACTACTACTACTACTACTACTACTACTACTACTACTACTACTACTACTACTACGGCTACGGCTACGGCTACGGCTCCAAATATTATTACCATTAATTATATTTATAATCTACTACTTCAAACATTTTTCTAAGGTCAACATTTTTGCTATGCATATTAATACTATTACTGCTACTACTACTACTTTTACTTATATTATGAATTATTTATAGTGATAGTATAGGTCAAGAAAGACTTAGAGAAATAACTGGATATCAATTAAATAATGTAAAGGTTTGAGTAGTTTATATATATATATACAAATACTTATTTAAAATAGCAATAAAAAGAAATTGCAATTGCAACAAAACATGTTTGATTGATACTTTTATAATATGTATTATAATAATAAATATATTTTTATATAAAAATATATATATTTGTTTACACTTCAGGTATTATATGATAATATTCAATATAATTTAAAATATGTATAATACAAATAGATAATACATGAAACAGGGTGTGATTCTTGTTTACGATATAACAAATAGATCAAGTTTCGACAAAGTACAATATTGGGTGGATATTATTCAAACGGTTAATAGAGAGAATAATAATAATCCTATATATAATCAATAATTAATTAATTAATTACTCACTTCAAAACAAATGTTAATCTTCATATTTATTAAATCATAAAATCTAAATTAATATTTAATTTGTATATTGAAATCATGAAATTTGTTACTTTTTATATCTGACATATAAAAATATAAATACAATTAAGAATATATTTTATATATTTATACAATAACTTTAACAAAATAAAAGTATTATTGTTGTTTTACACTTTAATATATATAATTTTATAATATATACAAATATATTGTTACATCATTATGCATTTTTAACTTATAAAAATACTATATTGACTATAAAGACTATAATGAAAATATGAATAAATATACCAGACAATGACTAAATCTGATAATAATTATAATAATACTAATAATAATATTATTATATAATAATATAATATACAATTTAAACTATATTTATTTAGGTGTTAGATTCAACTAATAAAGAGCCGGTTCCTCTCTTTCTAATAGGTAATAAAAGTGACCTTGAAAGTGATAGGGAAGTAACTTATGAAGAAGGAGAAAAGGTTACTTATTCATTATTCTATATTACTTATTCTATTATCATTACATTAAAACATTTTAAATTATCAATAAACTATATTAAATTATAAATGTGTTATTATAATAACAAAACATTGATTTATATAAATATTGACAGATGGCAGACAGAATCATCGCAGATAGATTTTACGAAACTAGTGCTTTGAATGGACAGAATGTTTCTCTTGTGTTTAAACTCTTAGCCTCCGCAATTACTGAGATCAATGATAACAAATTGGTTAGATATTATGTAATATTCGAATAAAACATCCTTACAATATTATATAAAGGTTAATATGCACACTGGCATAAATGTTATGTTATTTTATTTATAATGTATATACATTATAATAATTTATTAAATTATCTATATTGTTTCATTAATAACAAATTATTAAATAATATTAGTAGTTATTAATTACCATACGTAATGTTAAATATTAAATACTAAATATATTTAAATTTTATCTTTTATTATATATATATATATTTGATATTGAATAATATAAATTATGTCATTATATGTATTTATAAACTATATTATCTTATATTCATTTACAAAATTATGAAATATATGTTAGAAAAAACCATTTAAATAAATAAACTATATTGGATATTAAAAATGTCATAAATATTAAAAATGTATTGATTTATTTTTCCAAAAATAAAATATATTATTTAATAATATATTCCATTTTAATTGCATTGATACAATGTTGATGTAAAAAAATAGTAGAATTATTTTGATATATTGTGATAATAATTTGAAAATAGAATTTGGAATTCTACTTTTTAATAAATGTAATTTGGAGTTTAATTTATAAATATTATATTATAGTTATATACAGTGATGGGTATATTATCATTTTTCATGATCTCCGATTTTTCACAATCACGATCATGATCTTTTTACCGTCGATCCACAAACTGACCATCACGAACCTTAATCATAGACGATAATTATGTGATCTCGATTAAGATGATTAATTAAAATGATTGACGATCACGGTCACTTTTAATAATCGTATGTGACAACCATAGTAGTGACAATAAGTCACATCATATATGATATCATAGTTTATATCATAGATATCATATTATATATATATATATATCATAGTTTTCACATATATAAAATAATTAATCTCTAGTTGTTTTTTAGTCTTTAGTGACATGTCCAACGATTTATACGATACATATATGTAGGATAGTAGTAGGTATACCTAATAGCATGTACCCATTTACTATAAACTATATAAATAGCCTTTCTCCTTGGTAAATATTGATATAAGGGGGCGTGCGACGCATGCCGTGCGTCGCATATATATGCACGCCGTGCGGCGCACGGCGTGCGACGTTGCCGATAAATATAGCAATAATATAATTCACCATGTTAAAAGATAGGATAAATATTCATGGAGTATTATTATGTAATGTGGTTATTTACTAGGTTATTTACAAACAAATTATAAAATAATAATGTAATAACATATATTTATAATTAATATTATTTTATAAGAGGCTAATAATTAATACTATATTATAAATAATAAATTAATAAATTTCTAAATAATATGTTATCAAGATATATGTCGGTACAGGTCGAATAGTTTAGGAACAATCGGAGGAAACCCCTAATGTATGATAAATTAATAAAAGTAGTGTTTTTATTTGAACCAAATATATTTATATATGTAGTACTACAAAAAGATATATTTTATCACAATTTAAACAATTTAAAATATAAATTGTTAACTATTGTTATTAATATTATTTTAAAATTGTAAATCATATAATACAATATTTTGATTTATTGATTTTGTGTAATGAGTATCAAGATTTATCTTCTATTACCTCTTACGTCATTTACAAATAATATCAAATTATACATTCTTAGTTGGATTCATTTTTACGACCTGCTGAAAAGGATGCAATTATTAAAAAGCGTGAGTCGTTAATAGTATCTAAAAAAGAAAGTATCAAATGTGAAATAAAAAAAGAAAAAAAGAAAAAACGAAGATTCAAGCATAGAGTTCATAACTTATTTATTTGTTGATTTTAATATATATATATATATATATATATATATATATATATATATATATTATAATATACAAATTAATTCAATTATTAATATTAATATCAAACTAAGTCAAACTACTCGCATCATTATCATATATTGATTTTATTTTTTATATATTACGGTATATCGGGTACTCTATAATTCAATTTATCTGTAGGTAGGTATTTACCTATACCTACTAGTATACTATTAAATAAGTTACCTACTTAATAAATACATATATATATATATATATATATATATATATTATATATATATTATATATATATATATATATATATATATAATATATTATATAACAAATTGTTTTTGTATAATATTTTATTTGTTAATTAATAAAATGTCCCTATTTATTACTTATTAATATATACTTAAATTTGAATTTGTAATCACGAAACTATATAATCGAAAGTATATATCTAAATTCGATTATATATATTTTATAATGACATACTTTATTAAAATGATTATAAAATATGAAAAAGAAATATCAAGAAAATTCAATTAAAAAAAAACCATAATTTACAAAATAAACGTAATTAACTTATAGAATTAAATATTTGAAAAATATACACTGGCTTGATATTTTTAATATTCAGGAAACCCGTTTTTTACTTAAAATAAATGTATAATTAATATTATTATAATATTAATATTATCTAACATTTAAATCTACAATAATACAATAATAAATGTATTGAATACATTACAATTTTAACTATAGTTTATATAC
>OZ025239.1:49284698-49397198 GCA_964019155.1 Osedax fenrisi
CCCTAACAATGACCTAAATGTACTTAACAACTGCATTACTGATATACATAACTGGCTCACCAACAACTCTTTATCACTAAACTGTCTTAAAACTGAATCACTGCATATTAAAACATCTACCACTATATTCCTTCCACCACAAATTACCATTTACAATCTTAGTATTTCTTATGCTAATAAAGTAAAAAATATTGGTATATTAATCGACCCAACACTACAATTTCACATTCAGACTAAATCACTATCACAGTCAATTAATTACATACTACACAACTTACGAACAATAATACCCATCAGTAATTTTAATACTGTAAAAAATTTCGCTATATCCCTCATTCTTCACTGCCTTGATTACTGTAATTCCTATATCTATGCCTCCTCACAATCTATAATAAATAAACTCCAACGCCTTCAAAACTCAGCCATCAGATTTATATTCAACATAGCAAGATATTCCAGATAAAATATATCCCTTTTAAGAACCAAATTACATTTGCTGCCAATAAAATCCTGTATAATTTATAAAATTGCACTCACCATATATTTTAACTCCCAATACAACTATTTACGAACAAAGACAACTAAACAAATTCAAATTAAAAACTCCAGTTCTATCACATTTAACATCCACCCAACATAAATATTTCTACATCCATGCTCCAAAAATCTGGAATGATCTCCCTCACCATATCCGATCAATTGACTCAACTGTAATATTCAAGTCAAAGCTCAAAACATACCTTTTTTCCCAATAATACATTGAAAGCACGTCCGAAAACGTCAATAAAGAAGTTGGTGGAAGTGCTTAAACCAATTAGGTAACATGTATCAGGTACTACTACTACTACTACTACTACTACTATTATTATTATTACTACTACTACTACTACAACAACTACTACTACTACTACTACTACTACTACTACTATGATTACTACTACTACTATTACTTCTAATACTACTATTAATACTACTACTACTACTACCGCTACTACTACTACTACTACTACTAATTGAATATATATTTATTAATTAAATTAAAAATATATATTAGTTTATAACTATAATAAAATATAATATAAACATTTTAAAAGTAAATAACTTCAAATATTATTTATAGTAAATAATTGTAAAATGGTCTCCGCAAAGAATATTACACGTGCAAGACCATATCTCAGTAGAGAGTGCAAAGAAACGTATATATTAAATCATAGATGCATATCTCCAGTAAGAAAGAATAGACGCAACACCGATATAGAAAGATCACAATCTAAAAATACAAAGAAATTCGGCAAATCTAAGACTTGTCAATCTTTGAAGAGAAATAGAAGTTTGTCGGTAAAGAGTCGACAATCTCGTGCCAGGTCATCTAAAAGACAAGTTATTAAAAAACGATCACTATCTAGAAAAACAAGGAAATTTAGCAAATCTAAAACTTGTAAATCATCTAATAACAAAAGAAGTATGTCGGTAAAGAGTAGACAATCTCGTGCTAGGTCATCTAAACGACAAGTTATTAAAAAACGATCACTATCTAGAAAAACAAGGAAATTTAGCAAATCTAAAACTTGTAAATCATCTAATAACAAAAGAAGTATGTCGGTAAAGAGTAGACAATCTCGTGCTAGGTCATCTAAACGACAAGTTATTAAAAAACGATCACTATCTAGAAAAACAAGGAAATTCAGCAAATCTAAAACTTGTAAATCGTCTAATAAAAAAAGAAGTATGTCGGTAAATAGTCGACAATCTCGTTCCAGGTCATCTAAAGGACAAGTTAATTCAAAACGATCACAATCTAATAAAATAAGGAAATTCAGTAAATCTAAGACTGGTAAATCTTCGAATAATAAAAGAAGTATTTCGGTAAAGAGTAGACAATCTCGTGCCAGGTCATCTAAACGACAAGTTATTAAAAAACGATCACTATCTAGAAAAACAAGGAAATTCAGCAAATCTAAAACTTGTAAATCGTCTAATAACAAAAGAAGTATGTCGGTAAAGAGTCGACAATCTCGTTCCAGGTCATCTAAAGGACAAGTTAATTCAAAACGATCACAATCTAAAAAAATAAGGAAATTCAGTAAATCTAAGACTGGTAAATCTTCGAATAATAAAAGAAGTATTTCGGAAAAGAGTAGACAATCTCGTGCCAGGTCATCTAAACGACAAGTTATTAAAAAACGATCACTATCTAGAAAAACAAGGAAATTCAGCAAATCTAAAACTTGTAAATCGTCTAATAACAAAAGAAGTATGTCGGTAAAGAGTCGACAATCTCGTTACAGGTCATCTAAAGGACAAGTTAATTCAAAACGATCACAATCTAAAAAAACAAGGAAATTTTGCAAATCTAAGACTTATAAATCAACATTGAAAAGAAATAGAAGTTTGTCGGTAAATAGTCGACAATCTATTGACATGTCATCTAAAAGACAAGTTATTAAAAATCGATCACAATCTAAAAAAACAAGGAAATTCAGTAAATCTAAGAGTGGTAAATCGTCGAATAACAAAAGAAGTATTTCGGTAAAGAGTCGACAATCTCGCTCCAGGTCATCTAAAAGATAAGTTAATACAAAACGATCACAATCTAAAAAAACAAGGAAACTCAACAAATCTAAAACTTGTAAATCGTCTAATAACAAAAGAAGTATGTCGATAAAGAGTCGACAATATCATGCCAGATCATCTAAAGGACAAGTTAATAAAAAACGATCACAATCTAAAAAAACAAGAAAATTCAATAAATCTAAGACTTGTAAATCAACTTTGAAGAGAATTAGAAGTTTGTCGGTAAAGAGTCGACAATCTTGTGCTAAGTTAACTAAAAGACAGAAATATGAAAAATCTTAGATACAAAATAAAAAAATGTGATTATATCTATTATAATATTATATATAAGTAGTATTAGTAGTAGAAGTAAATGTAAATAGTTTATTATACACTGCATTAATGTTTTATAAACATTATTAGAGTGTGAAGTTCACACTGTGAACGAACAAATTAAATGGAACAAATATTAATAATTGTTTTTTTTTTGCATTTAAAAACAACATCCCAGGAAACCAAAGTATGTGTATTAGGTTGCGATTGGTTGTATTTGGTTGTAATTGGTTGTAAAAAATAGGTGTAACATAGTGTAAATACGCTATATATACCTATATAGGTGTATTAATACGTAATTAATTACGTTGTAATTATAATTGTATATATACAATTATAATTACAACGTAATTAATTACGTATTAATACACCTATATAGGTATATATAGCGTATTTACACTATGTTACACCTATTTTTTATATACTCAAAAATACAACTTATAATTTAAAATAAGTTGTAAAAATAGGTGTAGAATAGTGTAAATACACCATTTATTTGTGTATAGAAGTAATACTATATAATACTATTAATTGTAATCACTGTAAAAATGAAATAAATAAATTAATAATATATATATTTATTTAAATTTTATTTTATTTAATCATTATTATAATATTTTATTTTTTTTTATTTTAATATATTTATTAACTTATTACTAATATAAATTAACTATAATTTATTATTTTAATTTTATATTTAATTTAATATTCTGTTTTTAATAAATAAGTTATTATTTTAAAATTCATATTTTATTGAATAATCATTATAGTCTTTTACAAAATCACAATTATTTTATTCAAGTTTCACCTTGAACAACAATTATAAT
Source organism: Osedax fenrisi (assembly GCA_964019155.1). Lineage (NCBI taxonomy): Eukaryota > Metazoa > Annelida > Polychaeta > Sabellida > Siboglinidae > Osedax > Osedax fenrisi. The sequence continues at coordinate 49,288,412 of OZ025239.1, forward strand.
CATAATTATATTGATAATTAAGAAAATACACATGGTTGATGTATATGCAATATTTTTAATTTTGGGTATACATTACACAAGTTGTATTTTTAGGTGGAGATTGGTGTATAAGCACTATTTTTTTTTATTTTACATTAAAAGTTGTATTTTTAGGTGGAGATTCGTGTATATGCACTATTTTTTATTTTTATTTTCCCTTAAAAGTTATATTTATAGGTGGAGATTGGTATATATGCACTATTTTTTATTTTTATTTTACATTAAAAGTTGAATTTTTAGGTGGAGATTGGTGTATATGCACTATTTTTTATTTTTATTTTACATTAAAAGTTGTATTTATAGGTGGAGAATGGTGTATATGCACTATTTTATATTTTTATTTTACATTATAAAGTTGTATTTATAGGTGGAGATTGGTATATATGCACTATTTTTATTTTACATTGTAAAGTTGTATTTATAGGTGGAGATTGGTCTATATGCACTATTTTGTATTTGCTCATAAAGCACCCAAATTTACAACGTTGTAAATGCGCTATTTGCATACCATTTTTACACCTACTTTGGTTTCTTGGGTAGTAGTAGCTAGTAGCTAGTATATAGTAGTACTAGTATAATTAGTAACTACTAGCTACTACTTATACTAGTACTACTTATACTAGTACTACTATAAATGATAGTCTATAATCAAGCCCGTAGCCACGGGGGGGGCCTGTGGGGGGCCTGCGGGGGCAAGGCCCCCCCTGAAATAAGCTAGTCCCCTAAAACTTGTTTCGAATTAAGTTTTTTTCGTAGTAGTAGTAGTAGTAGTAGTATTAGTAGTAGTAGTAATAGTAGTAGTAGTAGTAGTAGTAGTAGTAGTAGTAGTAGTAGTAGTAGTAGTAGTAGTAGTAGTAGTAGTAGTAGTAGTAGTAGTAGTAGTAGTAGTAGTAGTAGTAGTAGTAGTAGTAGTAGTAGTAGTAGTAGTAGTAGTAGTAGTAGTAGTAGTAGTAGTAGTAGTAGTAGTAGTAGTAGTAGTAGTAGTAGTAGTAGTAGTAGTAGTAGTAGTAGTAGTAGTAGTAGTAGTAGTAGTAGTAGTAGTAGTAGTAGTAGTAGTAGTAGTAGTAGTAGTAGTAGTAGTAGTAGTAGTAGTAGTAGTAGTAGTAGTAGTAGTAGTAGTAGTAGTAGTAGTAGTAGTAGTAGTAGTAGTAGTAGTAGTAGTAGTAGTAGTAGTAGTAGTAGTAGTAGTAGTAGTAGTAGTAGTAGTAGTAGTAGTAGTAGTAGTAGTAGTAGTAGTAGTAGTAGTAGTAGTAGTAGTAGTAGTAGTAGTAGTAGTAGTAGTAGTAGTAGTAGTAGTAGTAGTAGTAGTAGTAGTAGTAGTAGTAGTAGTAGTAGTAGTAGTAGTAGTAGTAGTAGTAGTAGTAGTAGTAGTAGTAGTAGTAGTAGTAGTAGTTTATAGGAGTTGATAGTCATTTTTAATGAGAATCGATTTAATATATATTTCAATTTAAAAAAAATCAAATCAAATTCTTCTTAATAGAATTGTATTATTAATATATATATATATATATATATATATATATATATATATTATTTTATTGGATATTATTGCGAACTCACTAAACTCTGGCCAGGTTTTACCCTGCTTTAAGACTGTCATAATCTCTCCTATTCTAAAACAAAACCTTGACCCAAACTCCATTAGCAATTATCGCCCTATCTCCCACCTACCCTTATTAGGTAAAATATTAGAAATAATTGTTTCCAAACAACTCATCGCCCATGTACATAATAATAATCTTTTCGACACGTTTCAAAGTGCTTTTCGTAAGAGTCATTCGACCGAAACAGCTCTCATTCGTATTACTGATACAATAATATCTACCTTAAATAGAAACACGTGTTGCCAGCTAATCCTACTTGATATCTCATCTGATTTTGATACCCTGGACTATAACATATTAATATCGCAGCTTACTACGGTGAGTATATCTGAGCATTAAAATGGTGTACTTCATGTCTGACAAACAGCAATATCTTTATTATGATTGACAAATCTTACTCGCCTCTTTCTCCACTTAACCACGGTATTCGAACTTTCCAAATATACACTACCATATGTGTCTGCTGATGATATTCAACTGATTACCTTTTTCCTTATACATTCTCATAATACCATTAAATAAAATTGTAATGGGAAACCTCTTACTTTCCGGCAACTTTCCTGAAATATAATAACTTTATAGGGTTATCCCATTACAACTAAATAGAAAATGGCTTTAAAGTTACACTATTTCCGGCAAGTTGCCGAAAAATCTTATCGTGGGGTAATATCACAATAATATTAATATATTTCATATACCCCTGCGATAGGTTATATCCTTATATGTCCTTATATGTACTAGTACAGTAATAGCTACTACTTAGATACTAGTAGAGATAATGTCTATTCACAACACATGCATTCATATATATATATATACACGGATACCCATGTCTTTATACTAAATACTTAACGATTTCGAGGTTTATTTAGTTGTATATAATCCTTATAGGCATAGCATAATACCTACAGGTATGTAATATAACATACTATGCATATTCTTGTACAATAATGTCAGCCACAACAATAAGAACAGTTGATTCAGATACAAGTGTGTTAGGAATACAATATCTAGAGAATATTGATTTGGGTTTTTGTATAATTCGTCTAGCGTTCTCTCCTTTTTCCAGTATCGCGATATATTGTTAGTAATAATACACTACTAGTGTGTATTTTATTATCTTCAATAACAATATATCACTCCCTACCATTTCCCATGGTCCTTTCCGTAAAATTATCATTTCAGGCGTTTCTACTTTCTTGTTCTCATAAATATTATATTCAATGCAAGAACCACTAGGTACCTATATATCTTTATATCTTTGGTTATACCAAACCACTAAACAATTTCTTTAGCTCGTGATATACATCGTATTATTCCTTGATATGAACTATGAATGTCATTAAAACTCGCTCATTTTCTTTCCCATATACAATTATCCATTTCTGAAATATTAATCATCCTTGTACTCTAATATAGGTACCCTACTATAATATAATGTACCCTACTATAATGTAATATAGTTTATTATAATGAAAGGTATTGTCTCATTTGATAATTTAGATTTAATTCACTGCAGGATTCTTTTCGTTTCCACTTATTAAATATATTTTCTCTTATAAGATAGTATATATTATGCTATAGAATCTTTATTGTTATATCTTTGTCTTGCGATTTTCTCAGGTAATTCACTTATATATTTCTTCATACTTTATTGTATTCTGTTTAACAAATGATTCTGTTTCGAGTTCCAATATATTTTCATGAATTGCTTCTGCTGGATATCTGGAAATTGCGTCAGTAGCTTCATTATTTGTTACGGAAATGTGGACAATCTGAATGTTATATTTCATAAATCTCAATCTAAATCTTTGATTACGCCTATAAAAGTTTTAGTTTATTAACTAAATTACAAATAATTATACAAGTAATCAATACGTAATAAATATATTAATAGGTAAGGTATACCTTATAAGGTAATCATTTATGTATACACACTTGTTATATTTAGGTACCTATAAATAATATTAACAACATATAGGCCTACAACGCAATACATCTGATGATATTCATAAATATAATAAAAGGAAATAGCTAACTATAATATGGGTCTCGTTAAAATATAACTTTAAATATAATAATGATCGGATAGTGTAATTAGTGATATGTAAGATAGTGATAAAACATGGATGCATAAATATGAGATATAATCGAAAGGAGATTAGGGCAATTTTTCTAATTACATAGTTCATCTAGGTTCCTGTTATATATATATATATATTTATATATAATTTAGTAATGTATATTATTCGATATGTTGTATAGTTTATATTTAATTATTTGATACACGTTATGAAAAAAATACGAACGTAATATTATATCAATCCTCTTTCTACGATCAGATATTTAACAAATAATCAGGTACAATTGACGGACGAATGTTTGTTTTACATATGTCAAATAATTATAATGATTATAATCATATTATTAATAAATAATTATTTATCAAATGTGTCATATATAAATATATGAATTGGTGTTAAGGCGTCAGACACATAAGCAGTAAGACGTGGTTCAAGTCTCGTCTGGACCATTACAATATGTCTTAAATAATATTTAGAAGTAACCTTATATAATTCTTTATGAATAAAATTATCGGTTCTCATTAAAACCAAGGATTCCTTAACATGATAGCGGCTTCTAAGATACATTGTATCTATATAGCTGGTTATAATCCATATATATAGTTATAAGTGAAAACTTCGTCTAAGTTCCTGGATGGGTGGAAGGACTCCACCAAAATAAAAATAAAAATAACAATATCAATATATATATATATATATATATATATATATATATATATATATATATATATATATCATTTACTATTATATATATAGGAATGCATTTATTCATCAACATATTTTTTTATGTTTAACTAAAAAAGTAATTATTTCTGAAAAACCTTCTTATTTATTGACGCTACTATAGTAGATATAGAAAAATATCAGAGAAAATAACTGGCTATTCAAAGAATTATCCGGTAAAACTGGAAGAGGGTCGATGTCGACTGCAAATCTCAAATAGGTGTTTCAGGATATCCGCTTAATAAGTGCACCTTGAATTTCTATATTCCGTAAAAGACTGAGGATAAATCTTTTATTATAATGTTGTTGTTAACATTATTATTTGATTACACATTAGAGATTTTTTTCTACATTTATTTAAATGTCTAAATAAACTATTATTATACTTATTATTTGAGGTTTATATAACATCATTAGGTTATACCTATAGTGTTATAATTTTAATAATTATTATGTTAAAATATTTGTAACCGATATAAATAATTTATTATTTTAATATTATATAAAAATATGTATTTTAATATAAAAAAGGGTATATAATATATATACTATATATATATATATATATATATATATATATATATATATATATATATATATATATATATTTATGTATTTATATATATATATACTAGCCGTACCTGAACCGGAGTTTCTCGGTTTTTTATTATTTTCCTATTACATATTATTTATTAATTATATCTGTTCCTGATTCTGCATTTCTATATATAAAATAAAATAAATGTTAGCTAATATACAAAAAAATATAGAAAAATATTTGTTTAATATTTAACAAATTAGTGGAAATATATTTCACAAAATATATTAAAAAATACAACAAATATTTCAAATATTACTACATATTTTGTTAAATAATGTTTAAAATCTAAACTTAAACCCAAACCCAAACCGTCCCGACCCGGCGTTGCTCGGTTTTTGATTATTTTCCTATCTATTATTTATTAATTATAACTATTCCTGATTTAAATTGCTTGCCGTACCCAACCCGACGTTGCTCGGTTTTTGATTGTTTGCATATCTATTATTTATTAATTATAGCTATTCCTAATTCTACATTGCTAGTATATACAATAAAATAAATTGTAGCTAAAATACAAATAAATGTAGACAAATATTTGTTTTTAATATTTCAAATATTAGTGTAAAAAATTTCAAAAATATTCCAATTGGAATATGTTACCAAATATATTTTTTTAAATAGGCATTTTTAAATAAACCTATAACGAATATTTCAAAATATTACAAATTATATTTTTTTTTAAAGTTCTAAAAATATTTTGTTTAATATTATATTTATATCTTATAATATTTATATAATTATTATATCTTAAAATAATAATATATCAATACATACTAAATATATATATATACTAAATTAATATACAAGTTTGACTTCACAAACTATGTGAATTTTATAATTGATGAATTATTATATCTATACTTATTATTATTAAGTATCATCATGTAGCCTAATACCTTTGTAACATCAACATCCTAAATTTCAATATAATGAATATAGAAGACATTTAGTATTACATTAACGTAATTTTTATTAAAAATAAAAAGATGGTGTTCAACAAATATATAATTGATATTACACCCCTAATTTCTAAATAATATATTAGATACAACTAATATATAGAAACATACTTAGAAAATTAAATAAATAGTGGGTGTATTATCATTTAATATTTATTATCAAATCTAATTGTATCTTAAAATAAATAATATACAACGATCAAATTATTATATAATATAAATCAATTAATAATTTAATAAACCTATATGATATGTTAATGCATAACATATAAATCAATACGATTAGGTACCTATAATAATTTAATCTTTAAGATAATTAATCAGTTGACCTTTTCTTGTAGTTCACTGAATCTGTTTGTAACTTTTGTTATGAATTTCCTACGAATATTAGGAGATTTTAACAACATGTCCATAATGGACAGTCCATTGGACATTGTCCAATCACAATTAGTCGTCTTATTTCACATTTAATTTGTGTTTCATGTAATCGTATATTAGGTCGCAAGTTCGCAAATAAAAACATTGCGATACAACTTAGCACTATGACTCATGGGGTAATTTGGTCATCCTAATAATTCCAATTAAGATAGCTAAAATGAAAAAATAATTATCCATTCCTATTCAATATAATAAGATATATTAATAAATCTATTGAATTATGAATAATATTCATAAAGTTATACAACATTATCTAAAATTGGTCGTATTACCCATCTTTTATCCATAACTTTTTTCGTATCTTTAACTATTTAACCCGTAAATCACCTACTCCATGGAGTGGACAAGATGGGGATGGGGTGAATCTACTCCACGGAATGGACGATATTAATATTATATTCACATCATCTCATACATCCATTCCAGGTGTGATTCTATAAAAGTGTATGTATAGGTGTGAAGAGTATATGATGTAAAGTATAAAATGTATAGGTTCATACATAGGATATGCCTATGGGATTGTATGTATGTATGAACCTATACATTTTATACTCTATAGAGTATGTATACATCATTGTGAACCATATCCAGCAAACAATTTATCGACGCTTTTGGGCGCTTTTTCGACGCTTTGATTCCGATTCGATATATTCGTCGCTTTTTCGATGATTTTGGGCGCTTCAGTTCCGAATCGTATTGAATTCGGCGCAAATTGTCATCAAAGCGACGAATTAATTCCGGAACTTTTAGGCGCATGGCGTCCAAAAGCGTCGAATATATTGTTTGCTGGGTATAACCATATAACCTACATTTAACTTTGATGCCTAACTGCTTTCTCACTTTTAACCTTCAATTAATCAATTTTATTTTATGAATATTATTTTATTAATAGGTTATATATATTTTCAATATTTAATAACAAATAAAGATCAAACTAGTATATATATATTCATTAGTAGGTACCTATATAGTCCAGTATATATACCAGTTATAATATACCTAATAACTTGTATGGTTCAAGTCTTTTATTTTTAGAAGATATATCTTATAGCATTTGTCTATTAGTTTATATATTCCTTAATTTAAATTAATGTAATTACATATATTATATATTATATATGATATATATTATATAATATATATATATATATATATATATATATATATATATCCTATATATCCTATATATCCTAATACTAAGTAATAATATCTTAAATCTGTTATATATATAATATATATATATATACAGTGATTGAATATAGGTTATAAGTTATAACTTATAACCTATCCTTTTTTCCGTGATCTTTTTACCGGCGATCACGATCCTTTATTCATAGCCAATATATGCGATCACGATCCTTTATTCATAGCCAATATCTGCTATCCCTATCATGTTGGTAGGAACATATCACGATTGAGGTCACAGGTCAAGGATCTATGCCCATCACTGTATTTATATATAGGATAGGTTATCCTATATTTTAGATTATCCTTTATTTTCATTTAATAGTAAACATCAAAACACATAACCTAGTGTTGCTTAACGTTATTGAAAGGATCACCATGATCTAATGGCATTCACTATATATAAGTTATGTAATATAACTTAGAATATCATATAGGGGAAAGTCCCCGATTACCGACCCCCTCCTAATACCGACCCCCTATCGTATCTCAGTAAATATAAGAGTTACCAAAAAATTATACATGAACTGTTAGTAATTTAATGATAAATATGAATAAGTATTTTGTTTAAAAAACTATTTAATCCTACAATTGTTATTTGATAAAATGTAATATTCTATTTTTACTTTTTAAATATTTGAATAATAACTTTTTTTAAATCATTGTAAATACTTTATTAATTAAAAGAAAATGTAATGTTGTGCATAATATTGTAGATCAATAAAATGTTTATAACTATTATAAAAATAATTTAATTATTAACCAATATATCTTAATTATAGAAACCCATATGATTTTCCTATTACCGACCCCCTAGATTACCATAATACCGACACCATGTGATTTATAATATCCAATCAAAATAGATCCGTATTTTACTTTAAATTATGTTATAACTTGTTTGTGTATCATTGACATAGATTTAGGATTCATGATTCAAGTTACTTATATACATATTGATTAATAAATAAATATTAAATAATAATATACACTATTTTAATATAATTACTATAAAGTTTAAATTTAAATTTAATATATAAATTTAATAAAACATAAATTCAATAAAAAATAAATTACGTCATGTTATAATTAATTATAGTTATGTATATATACTATTTTTATTGGATATTATAATACTATAATTATTTATACCACGATTATTTTAGGGGGTCGGTAATAGGGGAAGGGGGTCGGTATTAGTCACATGTATCCGATTACCGACCCCCTGTTTATTCTTATAAATATAATTATATCAACAATTTAAAATAGCCACATTATTCATTGCCATAATATTACTCAAATTACAAAATTTCAAATAAATATATTTAATATTGAATAAGTTATTACAACTAATCATTTAGGGGTCGGTTATCGGATACTTTCCCCTATGTAGGTATAATGAATCCTATATCAATTTAAATATTCTCACATATTATATTAGGGGAAATTTCCTACTTTACTTAAGTAACCTAATACGGACACGTTAACAATAAATGGTCTTACAATTGTATGACTCATTATTTGTATTCAAAAATTACAATATATTATATATTACATACTATATGATTATAGATATTTTTGTGATTTTAAAATTTTATTTAATATTTTAATTCCAGATAATGGGGGTGTTCGTATTCGGTACTCATGTCCGAATATGGACACCCGGGTGTGTGTTATAATAAGGGAACCCTATATACACTAGAATCTAGTTACAAGATAAATAATATATTATTGATGAATCAATCAGACAAATTACAATTACATTATTTATAATTAATTTTATGAACAATATATTCTAATTTAATTAGTTAATATTATTTTTATTATATTTTTAATTAATAATACAATTAAATATCTAAATAATAGAAATTTTAGATTTAGATTTATTGATGGTATTAATATTATAACGCACGCGATTTTTATGATAATCAGAATAGGTCATACGCTGCGCTCTGATTGGTTATAGGGTGTCCGTATTAATAAATCTAGAGTGTCCTTATTATGGACGTATATGACCTCTAGATATATGCTTATAACATAATGAATATTTGATAACAAATATAATTTTAAAATGCTTTATTTTTTAATAATATAGTGTTATATTGTATATCGATACATTTGTATATTCTTGAGAAGGTTTTAAGTTGAATTTTGTTTTCATAAATTAAAAACATAATAAAAAAATCAGGATATTGGATATAGGCAATCATCACCTATCAGCAATATGTTGAATAATTAAAATATACCTTTTTAGACTATTTATATAATTATGAATATTTTATTCATTAAACATTTTGTATAGGATTTATTGTTTCTGAGATACTGAGAGTGTCCGTATTCGATTACTTTCCTCTATATGATCATTATACACCGTGTAATTATTAAGATACTTTAAAAGCTTTAGGATATTCTATGTTCTTATATAAATATATTTTATTGATATTTTAATTATAATTTATTGATAAAATAATAATTCATTATTTGTAATATGTATCCTATTCAACTATAATTAAAATAAATCATAAAATATTTGAAATAAAATTAAATGTTGATTACATTGGTTACATAGTATAATTACTGCAATACATGTATATATATATATAGTATATATATATATATATATATACTATAAAACTAGTACTTTTAATGAAAATCATTGTTATAAAAAAGCAATTATATATTTATTAAAATATTATTTAGTAGTCTTCTTATTTTTATTATAAATGTATCACTTTATTATATAAGTTTATGATAGTTGTAAGAGTATACTTTTATATATTAATAACTAATTGCACAATATCAGTTAACTGAGTTAAAGCAGGGATTCTCTGGTTAAACAAAGTACCGATTCTTACGATTCTTTAATTTAATTTTGAAATGTTGTGACCAACATATACCTATAGGGAATACTATTTGTAATATTTCTGGAATTTCGTTACTATAGTATATAAGTTTATAAAAATAACTTTATAAAGACAACATTTTCTAGGAACTTAGAGAAGTGTTATATGGTGTAGTACAAGTAAAGCCCGTTCGTACAAGTAATAATTACACGCGTATCATGTATACATGTATACCTATAGGTATTATAACACATTTCTTACACATCTTAGAAAGTGAAATATATCTTACAAAATAATTTGAATTTATTTTCACAATGGGAAAATTAATATATATTTATGACATATTTCATTATCAAACTTGCGATTATGACTATAGGGAAGGTTACTCCATCTAAATATTTTATAAATAATATTCAATGACAAAAGTTAATTTTTATAAAGATGTAGGAATAATATGTGAGAATAGCCTTTTTAATAAACATTTTGATTATATTTGTAAAAAAACATATTTGTCCTTGAATTCAATATTTAGATGCATTGCTACAAAATCCCCTAGAACATTATTAAATGCATATACAATTTATTGCAGACTAATTTTAGAATATGCCTCCATAATGTGGTCATCTTTTTAAAAGGTTAATAAATTTCGTAGTCTTATAAACCAAATTGAAAGAGTGCAAAGTTTATTTACTAGAAGATTAATTACAAGATGTGGGATATTCAAATTCATCATATATTAATTATTAATAATATAAAGAGATATTGAAATATTTTAAATTAGAAGAACTTGAACTTAGAAGATAGAAAATAGATCTAATCACAATTTTTAAAATTTCAAATAATTATATCCGATATCCTCAACATTTTGAATAATTGTAGAACTTAAGGTAATTGTAAAAAATTAAATGTAATACATAATTATGATAATACACTTACAAATATAATTAATAATAGTATATGGAATTCATTAAATAATCAAATCTGTCTTTCATCTTTTAAAAATAAAATTAAATCTGTTTTTTAACAGACATTTATTTTATATTGATTTGTTTCATTTTGTATCTTTATTATTGTATTATATCTTTGGTTTTCCTTTCAAGAATATATGGGTTTTTATATATATGTTTCAAATATACTATAATATTGTTATTTTGTTGGAGTGATTTCATCCCATCCAGGAATTTAGATGAAGTTTTTCACTTATTACCATATATGGCTCTAATGTCTCTTCGAATCCGCTCTCATGTAAAGCCACTCGCAGATGTGTTTATAGATGCTATGTTAAGATAATTGTATATGTATTTTACGGTGTAGCTGTAGTCTTTGCTACTTTTCGGATCCTTTAGTATGGACCAGTTATAGATTTTCCTTTTGTTCTGTTTAACATTGGATATTAGGCTCAGACGTATGATTTATGATCTGATTCAATATATATATATTAATAATGCAATATATAATGACATATTTTAAGAACTACATAATTTCCTATTTGGAAATATAACATGATGGCTTTCGACAATTCCACAATGCAAGGTATACCATTCAGCCAATATAGAGAGCCCTATAGCATATATGCATCTATATCATCTATAATCATATCATCCTATATGTAAAAATAACATTTATATTATTCTAGTAATTTCCATAGAAAATAATAACATGGTAAAATATACATATTATATATATTTACTTTTTTACTTGATGTTGTTTTAAGAACTACTATGTAGTACATAGTATGTACACTAGGGTAGCCCGTTTTAGTAACTTTTTAGTTCCCTTTATATAAAAGTGCCATCTCGCTCGGAATAACTCCTTTTAATCATTCCAGTTTTTTTCCGGAAACCGACAAAAATTCCTAAAACGAAACCATATTCAAGAATAGATAAGAATTTACATTGAAAATTTACGAAAAAATTTAAATTACATATATATGAAAAAAAACATTTTTTACAAGTAACAATTCCTTTTAGCATATGTAGTATATAAAAACCTCCTTAAAAAATATAACAATTTGTTTTTTTTAAATAATTAAATCGATCCACGGAAATTTTAATTTAATTTAAAAAATTTTTCTAAATCGAAAAAAAAAAATAATCAATGGACTAATAAAAAAAAAATTATATTATATATATCTATCATCATTATATGAATATACAATTATAAGTATTGATATAAAAATAGCATATATTTATTAAAAAAATTACTTTTATTGAGCATTTTAACAAAAAATAAATTTTGGGGTAAACTAGTCATACAATTTTTTTATTTTTTATTATACCTCGTATATATCAATTATAGGATCACAACAAAGTTTGATCCTTAATTAAAATAATTTAACAACAAAATAGTCGAATAAATTACATTAATTAAAAAATAAAAAAAATTTAAATTAATTTGAAATTTTTTACTTTATTAATATTATAATATATTTATTGTATAAAGTTTATACACGTATTTGCCAAATATTTTATTTTTATGACAACGCGCACTTGCACAAATATATAAAATACATAAGAAAAAATGTCTATTTATAGAAACATACATTGTAAAATAAATGCAAATATTTCATCATTAAAGTGCTTTCGTTTTACCAATATTAAATATGTTTTGATGAAACTTCATAAATATGTTTATTATGACATTTATGACCTACTGTGATCTAGCTATCAAAACTTTCAAAAACGGGCTACCCTACTGTACATAGTAGTCTTTAAAACAAAAGTAAGTATTATATTATATGTATATTTTGTAATGTGTACATAGTAGAAATCATATGCCCCATTTTCATCTATGTAAATCACTGTATATAACTTATTGAATTTAGAATATATTAGATAATATTGATTAAGATTTATTTCAGTAAAAAAATATAATATAATATAAACTAATTAAAATAACAATATATGTGTATAAATTGTGTATAAATGTATATAAAATTTTAAATAAAAAATATTTAAAGATTAAAATCACAATAATAATATAATGACATAATGACAGGTAACACATAAATCTTCAATCATAATCAGCAATCCTGTGAATGTGAGAATACAATCATTATAATATATACTCGAATATTATATTTCATCTTAAATGGATGCATTCATTTTAATTTGTTATCAAAAATTATTTTACTTTAAAATATTAAAATATAATTCATTATATTTATGATGATATACAATGTTATTCAATCATAATTATAAGTGTATTATTTATGTATTATAAACATACACCTGTACACATATAATACATATTATTATATAATATTTATTACACACAAAACTTTAAAAGCCTATAGTATATAATCTCAGAATTTGTTTTATACAATTTATAATGATTGGAATATAACACTATTTGAACAGTTAGATCTTAGATCTTACATCTTAGATCTTAGATCTTAGATCTTTATCAAATGTTTATACTTTATAATTAATATATAGTTGATGTTATATAGGTACATTTGAAATTATAAATATATTGTTTTGATAACACTTATATAAATACCAAATCATGTTGAGCAAACAAGGTGTTTATGCCCGTTCACATGATAGCACTATAGATGTCATGGTTGGCTCAATAATCTGAATATTGCCAACAATTGAAATTTTATAAACTAGATATATAGAGAAATACACTTTAGAGAGATACACAACAAGAGTTGTTTAGGTATATTAATCAATACAACTATTTTAAAGCATAGCTAAAAACTTATATCATGAATTGAGATTATTGTGATATTATGAATGCAAGTAAATATGTGAAAATAATTATTCTGAGATTTGTAAAGTGAATTTGAAAAAATAGCACATTATAATTATTATTTTATATAAATTATTGTGTATATTTGTTATTTTATTTGGTGGAGTCCTTTCATCCCATTCATGATGAAGTTAGACTTAGATAGAGTTTTCACTTATAACCATATGGCTCTAATGTCCCTTCGAAGCCGCTCTCATGTTAAAGGCATTCATGGTTTTAACGAGAGCTGATCATTTATTTATACACAATTATATAAGATCACTTCTAAATAATATTTTAAGACCCATTTTAATAGTTCGGACGAATTCGCGTCCTACTGATTGTGTGTCTATCGCCTTAGCCAACTGAGCCACACAGGCATTTTGTTTAATATATATATATATATATATATTATTTGTTTATAGATCATTATAGTACTATATATATATATATATATATATATATATATATATATTAATATAATTATACTAAACATAAGGTTATAAAATGCATGATTATTCAAAAAATAAAAATGTGTATTATAATTATTACATACTACATTATAAAATACTACTTAGAGTACTTATAAACCACATTTCAACTAAAATTGTGCACAAATATAAATAATATATAACTTAATCTGAATTAATAAAAAAATTAAAATTAAAAAATGTAATTATTTGTTGATAACTAGGATATCCCTTAAAAAATTATAATTATAGAAATATACAACCAATTAACACACTAGTAGTAGTGGGGGGGGGTTACTAGTAGTAGTGGGGGGGGTTACTATTAGTTAGTACTAGTTAATACTAATGGGTTCTGACTACTAACAATCAGAGACAGACGAGACATTCATAAACCAATCACCTTGCGGCGTGTGTGAATCATATTTATAGATTTTCGCATTCGCTTTGAGATGGACCGACGACCGATCATTGGTATCTTTGCCTTCTTGACGAGGACACGGGGACAAGCGGCGCCACCTTGTTTGTTGACGGAGTGGTGTTGTTGTTGTTGTTGTATGAGGGTTGTGTTGTTCATCGTCACTCCATAGCCACTACTCGTTACGTTCGAGTAGATGTTGTATTTCTTTGGAGTCGGTCTTACCTTTAAACGGGCGTAAACGTTACCATAAAGCTTACATTATTCGATACGATAGAGCCCGATAAAATAATTCAGAATAATTATTAATAACGAGTGGTAATAATAATGTGTATATAAATAGATACATTAAATTGATAAACCTCAAATTGACCATATATTATTTAATTTATATTTTGATTATAAATCTGTTATATTTAATAAATAATGTGTTACTGTTAAGTATTCAATAATTAAAATGTATTCATTTTATTTAAAGGTACAGATGAATATTCTAAATATGTAGATGCCGTCAGCCTTTATGAAACTGTCTCGTATATAAGATGTTTGCTATTTGTGATTAAATATTTTAAATTTATACTTTGGATTATATATTTACTTAAATATAAAATCATTAAATTAAACAATAATAGTAATTATTTAAAAAAATAATTTTTAATAAATTAATATAATAAACTAATATTTTAAAATATTAAAAAAATCTTCGTGAACATATTTATTTATCAATAAATTCAGTATTCAAATTATTTTATCTTATATAATCAGTTTGGTAATATAATTAAATAGAAATTTTATAATATAGATGGTTCAATCCAAAAATAATAAATGCATGCAAAACTACCATGTGAAACAACCTATATCCATTATTATGATATCAATACATATAATTTACAACAATAGAAATGATGTTGAATAAGGAAAAGTTAGTGTATAGGATGTAGATAATAGAGATGTATGTGATTGTTATAAGACTATTGACAACCTTAATGGAACTACGATCTAAGGGAGAACCGGTGTATTGGTTATGAGTTCTTCTGGCAGAGACGGGTGTTTGCATATACATGGTGGATTGTTCGTGCTGTGGGTTGTGCGGATAGCAAACGTGGCCAACGTGTAGCTTCAACTCAATATTAAACATTAAACTAAGGCGAAACAGTGGACAATAATACGATCAATGGTGAGGTTAGGTGTGCTATCAGGGATCAAGGGTCAAAGGGATCATTTTATTTCATATGTATGTATATTTTATCGCTGAATTTAGTATATTTGATAAATTTCACCCTATACAAATATATGTAAATATTTATTAAATAAAATAGACATTTTAAAAATAATTATAATAAAATTACTAAATTTATGAATCATAAAACAATTTATAAAAAATCAACAGTTTTTTTAACATTTACAGAAATATTTTATTTATCTCATTTAAAATAAAATATATATGTACATGTATATGTATTATATTCATATTTACCTATTTAGTTAATTACACATATTTATTAAAGTCAGTATCTTTATCAATTCTAATAGCATATTTACCTATTTAGTCAATTACACATATTTATTAAAGTCAGTATCTTTATAAATTCTAATAGAATATTTACTTTTACACCTTTATTAATAATTGTATTACTATAAGCAATATTATTTAACTATTACCTAGTGTTCCCAAATTAATTTGTAAACAGATATTCATTAGTTATTCATTAGTCCTAAACCCAGATCTAAATCCAGATTACACGTATTTAGTTGTCTTCTTATTTTATCATGTTTTGTATTTCTATTTAATAGAGTATTTTTATTATAACTTGGATAAAACATTACATAATATTTTTATTTTTATTAGTATTTAATTCTTTGTGAAGGATATTTGTAATTTTATTTATATTTGACAAAGGTTGTAGTTGATAAAAGTGTTATTAGAGCCCTGATCCCTGGGGACTATATAGAATAAAACTCGTAGAAACTAGGAACAATATTTTAATAAACCAGAAAAACATTTACAAAATTCGTTAAGTATCATTGAATTTAATAAACTAGTCATTGAAATCTAAAAGATGTTAACTAGATGTAATATAGATTGAAACAAGAACAACAATGTACCTTTTTAGTAGGGGTTTTCATCATACTTAATGGAGCTAGTACTTTTCTTTTAATAGCAGCTTTCATACCAGGTTTAGAACCGAAAAAGGATTCTTGTTGATTCACTTTTGTTCGTGCTTTGGCCTACATTTATAAAATAGTTATAAAGTTTAAGTAATATTAATAAGTTTAAGTAATAGTAATAGGTTTAAATGGAATATAATATATTTTAATAGAAAATATAATCTCTTGTGGAATAGTTAATGAGGATTGGATTGAAACAAACAGGTCAATTTGGTTCAGGCATTACCTATAGGTAATAACTATAGTTACTATTTAAGAACTCGCATTTATTAACAATAACACGCAATTACGATGCAAAACACAAAGTAAAAAATGTACCTATTTCTCTTGGGCACCACTCGATAATTATAATAAGTCTAACAGGTTTCTTGCAATAGCGATCTGTATACCCTATTTTAATTGTCAATATAGATATAATAGAAATATATAAATATATAATAAATAGAAAAAATATTATAGATTATAATCCGAAAAGTTAGAATAGATTAATTAAGTTGAATAATTCTACTGAAATTGGGTGATTCTTGAATATATCTAGGATTTTAAATAAATCGTATATAATAAATAATAAAATGTTTTATCATATTTTTGAAATCATCTTTTTAATACAAAACTAGATTTAATGTGTATAATAAAAATATATATAGCACCAGGAGAAATGACTAAAAATAACTAAATTTCTGAGGTATTTCATGGCTGTATATTTGTATAATCTAGTTATATAAAATTTATAAACATAAATTGAAATATTTTACATATTAATAACTATTTACATAACAATAATCAAATTTATGATATAACCAAAGATTATGTGAATCAAAAATATAACATTGCCTGTATATTAGACCGGTTCGTACTCAATTTTTTTTCGTAATTTTATAAACCTTCACATCTGTGACAATTATGTATGCTATGATAAATAAGTGTTTACAATTTTAGACCTATATCTTAAATATTGTTATGTCACGAGACCTTTTAATTTTAACATTGAATACATATAAAATTTAACATGGGGGAGATATAGAAATAAGTTTTATTCAATTTTTATAAAATTGAATGATTTTTTTTAAGCCAACTATGGATATGTCCTAGAAACATATATAACAAGTGGTATTAACAATACACATTATTTTTCATAACAATCTAGATGCCCAAATTTTATAAAATAATTTTAGTAAAAAAAAATATCTAAAAATCGTATAATTTAATATAAATAAATTATTACAATTTAATTTAAAAAATTAAAATATATAATTTATAGATAATAATAATACAATTCAAATTAATTATTAAAAAATTAAAAATTATTTTTAGAAAAAAAATTAACATCATTTCTAAATTTTGTTGGATTTTTATTTGAAATATGAAATACAAAATATTTTTACATATTTTTAAATTTTTTAAATGTTATTTGTATAAAGGACATTTATATCTAACTCATATCCACAATTCAATACAATCTGATAACTCAAATTTATGTAAAGTATAATTATATATATTAATTTTAAAAATTAATTATTTTTTTGAATTATTTTGAAATACTTTAAAATTAATACTGTAAAATGGTGTATTTTCTCGAGTTTTAGGAGACATTAATATTGGTAATTTGTAGATATACAAATTAAATATAGATATTATATTATTAATAAATATAAATAATGGTATATATTACATTAATTCATTAAATATAATACAAATACATAATTAATTTTAAATATTAATTTAAATATTTGTAAACATCAAAGATAATAAGATGGCGTCATTACTATTATACATGGAATATTATACATTTTATTTAAAAATAATAATTTCTATTTCAAACTTTAAATGCTTCGTGACCAAAGGTAACTATTTTTTTATAAAAATTGTTAATACATATTATACTAAAATATAGATATGTATTATATTTTATATGAAGGATTAAAAATTGAATCGAACGAACCGGTCTACTGTATATGCAACATAATTAATAACTTCTACATACCGCTACTAGCAGTTGTATCACTGACATATGTTTAGGTTTGGTGCGATTTCCATACAACAATGTTTTCATTGCTCTATTAAATTACATGCAATATAAATTAGCTTTTACTCGACGCATAAATATTTATAGCATAAACATACTATAGCTTTGTTATATATTAGCAATGAACACTTAGTTTTCATCATATAAATAATAATTTAAAACATTATTTTGCATTTCAAAAGTGAATAGTTTGATACAAATTTACATTATAAACAAGAATAGTTAATATAATTAACCGAATATAAGTGGCGACGTAGGTGTTTTGTTTACAAAATCGAATAACACGATTTTGTGTGATGTAAAAGAAGTAATGTAAATATAGGTAAAATAAAATATTTCAATAGAATTTAAAAATTAAATAATATCTTTGAAAAAAATATAAATGATAAATATGGATAATAAAAATTTCAAAAAATGTAATAATTAATTCATTATATCAATACAAATAAAATTATTAAATACCTCTGTAATAATATAAATATAATTAACAAATATTAATGATTTCATTTAAAATACAAATTTATTTAAAAAATATACAAAATTATATCTAATTTTGTTCTACTATGATTTTAAGAATATATTGTTTCTATTATTATAAATAATATCCTTATAAAATATTGAAATCAATGTCATAAAATTATAATATACTATCTAAAATTATTTTACCCTTTCTATCTTTTCAATATTTTTTTTATTTACTTCATCCATTTCTTGTTCTTGGCAATATTCCAAGAAAGGCTGGTTATTGACCTTAAATTGAATTCCATTTTCTTTCTCCCATTCATTAATTGATAGAATTAATTCTTTTTGCACCTGTTAGAATATTAAATACAACATATATATAAAATTAGTAATAATATATTCATATAATATTATTTATGTGCATATTATATTGTTAAGGGGGGGTAAGTCCTTCGCGCGAGCAATGTAAATAGATAGACACAATAAATTCAATTACACACATTTATTAATAGGTAATCACATAATTTTTTTCTTCTATAGTTTAATAATATATCATTCTATTATGAAATCATTTTTTATTACATATTCATTCATTAAAATATTTATTATATATGTTTACACATATATATTTTATTTATCATTAATAAGCAAAGACAAATTAAAATTAATATTTTTTATTTAAAAAAAACGATTACACAGCCTTATAGGCTATTATATTGTCTACTTAAATTGAACATTTCAATTCATTATTTCCATTATTCAATGAGATATTGAATTTTTAGTGAGAGTAATACATGAAAAACACTATTTTGTGTAAATGGCATTTAAAGTTGATTACAATAACATTTTGAATTACCGTTTATAAAATGATATTACATATATATATATATTTACTTGTATAATATAGAATACATAAAATATATGATATGAAAATAATATATATATATATATATTTATATATAAAGTAAGATTATGTGTATTAATGTATGTTATATGAATACTATGAAAACATTCTAATAGGGTGTTCACATCAATTCCGTTTTAAAAAACGTACGTGTAACTGCAACTTCAAATGATTCATTCACGGCAAATTTGAAGTTATGAGTCACATTCCTATTTATTTGAAGTTGAACTACACGTTTTCTGAAATAGGATTAATCCTATTTTCTGTACGTAACAACACACAGAATTAGAGAGAACAGCTAGAATGAACACACAGAATTAGAGACACAGCTAGAATTCCACTTGATTCCAATTGATATATATATAAAGTATATTATTACATATAACTTATCGAATAACTATTTATTAAATATATATATATATATATATATTAAATATACTATTTATTAAATATATATATATATATATATATATATATTAAATATACTATTTATTAAATATATATATAAAGTATATTAACAAATGTTTATTATTACATATAACTTATTGAATAACTATTTATTAAATTTATATATATATATATATATATATATATATTATAAAAAGGTTATATAAGATGGTATACAACTATATATATGTTTTAATAATATATATCAACTATACAATAGTAATATATAATATATATTTCAATAATTTATTAAATATTTATTTAAATTATATATATTTCATAAGTTTAGATATAATTATAAGGATTTATGTATTATATAATAATATAGTATTTGTTATATTAATTAAAAATATTAAATTAATAAATATAATGTATGTAGTATTTATGTATTTGTGTAATTAAAGAAATATATAATACTACTATTTATACCTTGAATTTAGCTATATCCCACAATTAGATTTGTTACAATTGATTTTATTTGTACATATTTAAATATAGGTGGCGATATATGTCTACCCTTACGACAAACTAAAAAACACGGAATTGATGTGAACACTTAAAAATCTGTTACTTCAAATTTGCTGTGAATGAATCATTTGAAGTTGCAGTTACATGTACGTTTTTTAAAATGGAATTGATGTGAACACCCTATAATACATTTTTATATATTCAATTTATTTTGATCTAAAATGCTTGCATTTAATTGGACAATACTCGTATCATAGTTACCGCTATAGTATAAAATAAATTGTAAACAAACATAGACTATTTGATGTTAATAAAATAATTTAAATTTTCATGAATATAAATTGTATTAATTTAATTAAAACTTATTTATCATATAACCTTATTTAGTTGTATGTGGACTTTACTGCGCTCCTTTGATTCTTTCAATAGGTTGCAGTTTCTATTGAAAAATCTGTTTGGATCCGATTGATTATTCTGCAAATAATATAAAATATAAACACAATTCAATAATATAATAATTCGTAATGTAAAATATATAATTATATTTAATTTATTATATGCAAATAATTTTATTTTTATTATAATTAT
Source organism: Osedax fenrisi (assembly GCA_964019155.1). Taxonomy (NCBI): domain Eukaryota; kingdom Metazoa; phylum Annelida; class Polychaeta; order Sabellida; family Siboglinidae; genus Osedax; species Osedax fenrisi. Next base: position 49,310,572 of record OZ025239.1, read on the forward strand.
AATTCATAACAAAGATCTACTCTTGATTAATTTATACATTTACACAATTTAATGCATAAATATGATTTAAATAGTGAAAATATTTGATTCACTAAATTTTATTGTAATGATAACTAACTTATCTTTTTATTACATATTATTTAAATATATATATATATATATATATATATATATATATATATATATATATATGTATATAAATGTATATAAATATATATATATATATGTATAACAAATATGATTAATTTAGAATGTGTACTCCTAGACTACAAACTATAATTTCACACTGCTGCTCCCATAGATGGTTCCTTCTCAAGACTAGCTTCAATAGTTTACTATTATCATCGTAGTACTGCTGCATTTTGACTAGCTCATCCTCAATCATAGTAAGAATTTCATCTGTCTTCTCACCTATAATATAGTGATAACTTGATAATATGATACATTGTCATTTTAATCAGTGTAACAATATTTGAGATGAGAGTATAAATTAATCATAAGTAAATGTATCATAAACAATCTAAAATAATACATTTCATCAATAATAATAATATATAATATCAAATATGTATACATGTATTTATATAAAATATAAATTATTGAACAAATATATATTCATTACATATTTTAAAGAATTATCTATTTAATTATTATTAATTTTATTTTTGTAATATAAACTTTTATATTATTATTAACCCTTTAAAACCCAGTAATTTTAAATAATACTGCACTAAATGATTGTTTATTTAAAAAAATGTTACGCAATTTAAAAAAAACGAAAATTTGCATTATAGAAATTTGTCTCTTACAAGTTATATTTGTTTTGATTAGTATATAATATTTTATAATATTTTATTTTAATCTGAAAAATAAAATATAAATATTATTCATATTATATTTTAATATAATATAAATTTCAAACTAAAATTAAAATATAAAAAATGTATATAAATATATATATATACTAATAAAATCTTTAATATGTATTAATTAATAAGATATTTTACAAATGTTACCAATTAACGGACTCATCTGTACCTAAATTCAATACTAATAGGAGAGCTTCGTCAGAATTTATTCGTAAAATGGAAATAAATAATACAAATAATATTATAAATTTATTAAGATCGTTGATAATTATTAATTATAATTAATTAAAAATGTAATATAAGACTAACATTTTAAAATTATAAAAAAAATAAATTATAAAATATATTTGTTTACAAATTATGAAATATGAAATTTATTAGATTAAAGCATAAATTGATTTTATTGTGATAATTTGAATATCTAACAAATAATTATTCTGAGATAAATGAATTTTTAAAAATAGTACAATATAATTATTATTTCGTATATTTTTATATATATATATATATATATATATTATTTGATTATAGATTATTATTTTACTATATATATTTTATAAAATTATACTAAAAATAAAGTTATAAAATAAATGATTATTAAAAAAATATAAATATTATTATAATTATTTCTTATTACATATTCCTATGGAAAACTACTTTTAAAGTACTTATAAACCACATTTCAATTCAAATGTTCACATTATATAAATATATAACTAAATCCGAATTTAATTCGGCGAATTATAAACAAAATTAAATTGAAATATAGATCTCTATATCCACTTAAATGTATTAATACTAATTTATATATTTATAAATTTATAAACAATTAAATTAACCTAAAATGTAAAACTAATTTTATTTATTTATACATTATTTGATAGTTGGTACTTATAACAATAACATTCAATTATTATATGATTAAGATAGCATCATTTTATCTCTAAATTTATTCATTCATTTTTCATTTTCGACATTATTTTTAAGTTATATTGAATATTGTAGTATACTTTATTACATATAAATATATATATTATGTGTCCGTTTAAAAAGAGAAGTAAACAAATTAGTAGTATTAAAAATGCAATTAAATATATTACCTAAATATTATATACACTATTATATAAATATTGTTATGAATCTTATATTTATGCTTACTACTTATTTCTTGTAAATAAGATATATTTATATTACTTGTATTTATTTCTAAACATTATATACATATCACATATATATATGTATATATATATATATATATATATATATATATATATATATATGTTATGTAATGTATATTAATGTATATGTGTGTGTGTGAATAAATTATATTTAGGTCAGCGAGCGGCAATGAATAAGCTAAGGTATAATTGTGGGTATGCATCGTATATAGGCAAATATTATATGAGTGCAGCGATATATAGTATGTTATATAATGTCGATCAGTTGGTCACTTACGGCTTCCATAAAGGATGCAAGGTTTACGTAGCTGAAGTAAAGGGATACATCTACACCAATCAGCTAAGAACTACCGAAATATAATTGTATAGACACGCCCCTAAAAATATCATGGGCTTGTCGAGCCTAAAACAATCGGGGCTTTTACTGTTTGGTCGTCGTGCGTACATGTCAACGAAATTGATAATTTAATAAAGGAATGAAACCTTGTCTTGTTTAAAGTAATTTAGTGTTTAGTTTAGAGTAGTGTATTACGTAGAGAGGCATAACACTACATATATATATATTAATAAATAAATAAAAGACTCTTATAAATGTAGTGGATATACGCTAAAAAAGATAAGTTATTGAAAGATATTAAATTAAATTATTAATAGAACAATTATTATAGAACTATTAATAGAATTAATAGAACTATTATTATAATTTCAATAACTATAGAATATCAAGATTATATTCAAATTACTTAATTGATGTAAACATGAACCAGTAAAACCACAAACCTTCAGCTAAATCACGGCCGGTACGTTTAAAGAATGCATTCTGAATGTCTATGCTGATAAAACATTTATCCCAAAAGTTCTGTAGTTCTCTATATGCATTGTCCACCAGTAGAATTAAGCTGTCCTTTCGTTTTTTTTCGTATATCTCAACGGATTTTAATAACTATCAATATAGTAATTGATTAAATATTGTAGTAATATTTTATGTAAATATGATTATATTGAAGAAGATACAATGGGACAGTTAATATGATGTATTGCTAGTAGAGGTATCAATAATGCAATAGATCATACAAGATCTAATTAATTAGCAGATTGAAAACTGGTAGATTTAAAATAATTATTTATGTAAGCTATGTACAATTTAATAGATAACATTCTTAATATATAATTGTCTTAAATAGTTATAATAGCAAGTGGATGACAACAAACTTCATTAATGGTGCTAGGTTTAACGCAGTCAGTGAGAAGGTATTCAAATTCACTGTTATCGATTTGAAGTCGGTGCGTAAGCGATCGTAGTTTATTTCTAAGATCTTTGGCGATTTGAACGTTTTCAGACTTCTGCGTCTCCAACTAAAAAAGTATCTGAATTAAACACGGCTACCGAATGCATTCGTAATAACCTCATCGTGCATGAATATAAGATGAGCGATGTTATCTTCTGACAGCATAATAGTTTCATCGCTTATACCGTCGATTTCATCTGTATCAAAATGTGTTTCATGGCATTCGTCCAATAACGAACGTTCAAAACTTGTGTCCGGAACTTTCTCGAGTTCGCCGAACAACGATATTACCTAGGGGTCAGAGTTCACGCGTTAGATTACTACGCAGAGGGATGAGTTGACCTCCACCTTTAGTCTATTCTCACGGTATTCATTTCTACGAATTTCCTTCTTTTGATTCAATGCTGAAATATGTTTCCTCAATTGTTCTAGATCTTCCTCGGTTGGGACCATTGTTTTAGACACGTAGTAGGAGTTCTCCGAGAATAGATCACACAGTTTCTAAATAATATAAACATCATGATATTATTTTTTATTTTTTTTATAAATAGCATCGTCTACAAACAATTAAATAATGGTTTAAAATTTATCATTAATTATATATAAATACTTATAGTAACACTTTTTAAACACCGTTAATCTTGAAAATTATTGAACTATTATTAATTTATTTGTTATAAGTTTCTATGAATACCTACAAATCTATAAACTTGAGTTCATAGATAGTATTTTCTCTGCATAATTATTTTAGTCACTTATCTAAATTAAAATAATGATACTAAACAATATTAAACATATTCATATCTTAATTACGATTAATAGATTAATAAAATTTAAATAAAATTAAATTATATAATTTATAAATGATTATTTATACTAATTAGTTGGTTAAAAAATGAGATGTATACATCAAATATAAATCAAATTATGTAGATTTATAAAATTGGATATATTAATTAACAAAATTAATTACAATGATATAAGAGGATATACATATATATATATATATATATATATATATATATATATATATATATTGATCTATGTTTAACCTCTTATAACATGCATGGGCTCACTACATTCTTAGTTTTTATAGTGAATACACTAGCCTTTCATATATTGCAAATATTCTACTAAATATTATTGTATAGGGGAAGAGAAATTGTAATATTGTACTATATTACCTATTAGTATAACTAAGGTCACATGATACAACACGTCAACAACATGTATTGTGTTATATTAGGAGTGACTACCTGTTCTTCTTTTTGCAGGACTGTAGCCGATTCTTGTCTTGTCTTCTTCAATAGTTTCAATTTGTTGAGTTTATTTAACAGATATTTCTCTGTTTCATACAGATAAACAGAGTGGGGAGTCTATGGAATAAGAGTTTTTAGTTATACACTATACGTTATACATTATATAATATGTAAAGTATGATTGATATCAAGTATCCATAAAATAAAGATAATTACAAATTTTTAAAATGATAAAATAAAATTATACATTAAAAATACACATGATATATATAAATAGATTAACTCAAAAATAACTTAATATATACTTTAAAGAATCATAAACTACAATCATTATTTACAGAGAATAAACATTTATACATATATAATAAAATTATACTTAAATTTAAGTTAATTTTTTTATTAAGGGCTTCCTTTCCTACAAAAAGTTACCAAATTTTGAAGAAAAAAATTAAATTCACTTATTTTTATTATTACTAATTATAATTCAGACAAATGTTATGTTAATGTTCCGAAATTTTCAGATAATTATATACATTAAAAGTTATTGAAAAACGATGTTTTATAGAGCTACCAACATATTATGATCAACAACTATATAAAATGATACTACTTAATAATGTACTACTCTTATTATATATACATATAATATGTATGAAACAATATATAACTAATATTTGAGTGTATCTATGTATATATATATATATATATATACATGGATGTATAATTAGTATAAACACAGTATGATACACACATACAATTTTTTATAAATCATAAAATAAATTAATTATTTTCAAATCTATTGCACTCAGAATAATTAATGTTGGCTATATACCTGTGTTAAAAATCTTCCTCACGGTTCAATATTAAATATTTTCCCCTAACATTTCTAGTATATAAAGATTATATATAATGACAGTATCGATTTTTTTATTAAAGCGTATTTATTTTACTAATTTACAATTTATAATTATTGGTAATTTTTAAAATATCATTTTATATAGAAATATATAATTATATTAAAAACAAAAATGGTAATCTATAGCTGTATATAATCTTAATATATAGCAGAAAAATTGTTAGCATCAGACAAATGATAAATGTAGTGGACTATTTATAGTGAAAATAGCGTTTTCCTATCTCTTTATATATGGGTGTATTTGTTGGTGACACTAGGATATTTAATAGTGTCTACTTAGTGTGAGATACATTGATCACACTCAATAGGTCACCACAGTTAGACTTGCGCTAGTTATACATTCATATCCTGAATACAGGCTTGTTTCTTAATAGTTACTCATAGTTAATTATAATTATTATATTAATACACACATATATAATTCATTTAAATACTTTGTTAATATTAGATCAATAAATATATCCTTATTATTATACATAGTAGAATATACGTTTTATGTATATACACAAATATACATATATATATATATATATATATACTTATTAAATATATAAATTTATCAAATATAATTAATAATATCTAAATTAGAAAAGTACAAAAATACAGGGATATGAAACATAAACATAATCTTAAAATTAAGAATAAGTTTATATAATTATTATATCTTATCGTCTATGATATATTAGTAATATTACTCTATATTTAATTCAATCTATAAATAATGTCATATATAACTGCGATTCATTATTTTCATTACATATTTACATATACATTTGTTATTGATTATAAGCTTGTATGATTCTAAAAGTATAAGAGAGTATTAGAATTAGATCCTATTAAATAATACACGAGATGAATGACACGTATACAATTATTTTAGAATATATTGTCATTCTTAAAAAAATTCTCTAATATATATCTATATATATATATATATTATACTATGAATACAAACCAAATAAGGGTATATTATATATATATATATATATATAAGGTAGAATATATTGTCATACTTAAAAAAATGCTCTAATATATTCCTATATATATATATATTTCTATATATATATATATATATATTATACTATGAATACAAACCAAATAAGGGTAAAATATTAATGTTTTTTAACAGTAAAATATTGTATCCATAATTATAAAAACAAGTTCATATTACATAGAATGTTATATTAGGCTATGCATGTTCTATTTAAAGAAGTGTGTGTATGAGTCTGCGTGTGAGTGTGTATGTATATGTGGGTATGTATATGTGTGTGAGTGTGTGTGGATGAGTGTGTGTATGTATATGTATTAAATTACAGCATGAATGATGATTCATATATTATGATAATAAAACATCTACAGGTTATATCATCATTCATTATTTGTTATTAATCATGGTACTTGTACAATGTACATAAACCTATGGAAGGTATTGTGACGTCTTTATTTACTAGATATAAAATCATAACACAAATTAATAATCAGTTTGGGCTCTTTATTTTTTATTATTTTTATAAATGATATATCTAATATTTGCAACGATAATGAAAACATCAATTTAAATGTATATGCCGATTTCACATCACTATCTATATATGTTAATTCTGATTATGAAATAAGTGAAAATATTAAGTTATATGTAGGTAAACTTGTTCATTGGTTCACCTATCACGTTCATTAATAAATAGAAATATATTATTTCTCTATAATCTTATTCATGAAAATTATAATATTAATTTTAAATCATATTTTATTTTTAATAAAGATAGAAGCAACTTTATTTAAAAACTCATGAGAAAAACCAAATTTAAACAACTATATTTTGTAGAGGTCCAAAACTGTATACTATGTTTGGTAATATTTAAAAAAATAATTCTATAAATAATATAAATATGTTAAAAAAAGCCATACAAAAATTATTTTTAGAAAAATATGGTTAACAATTTAAAAAAATATATATTCAATATAAACAGTATTATAATAAATATTAATAAAACAGTATTAAAATTCAAAAAAAAAAGTATTATAAATAGTATTAAAATATAAAATTATTTAAAAACAGTATTATAATTTTTTTTTAGTAAATTTGTTCATGCTTAACTTTTATTTTTATTTTACTTTTAAAATGTATTATACCTACATTAAATACATATTATCTTATATATGTATATGAATACATGAAATGTTTGGAATTATACTGTAGTTTTGTTGCACTGGATTGATTGTGGTTCCTTTAATAGATCTGTCTGTTTATATTTGGCAGGAATGTGGCGCCATTGCACGTCTCACTATAAATTGGCTGATTTGTTATTGTTGATGTCCCATATGCGGGTATGCCTAGTCCTCATGTCTACGTATCATTTGTCACCACTTCTATTCTTACAGGATTCGATACACCATTGTTGCTAATCAGTGATGGGCACCGATACTTTTTTTCCTGGATTGCCGATCCAGATCCTCTATTTATTCTCTTATGTGATCCTTTTCCCGATCCCGATCCTCACTTCGTTACCCGATCCTTTCCTGATCCTAAGTTTCTTACCTGATCCGGATCCCGATATTATTTATATATTTAATAAATACGATTTTATTTCATAATTCGAAACAATATATATGTAATTATAAACCTATGTAATATAAATTATTAATAATTGTAAATAATATTTATTATCAATATATTGTATTATATTTCAATAATAATTCAATTGAATTAAATGCATATATTGAATGTATATTATATAGATTATATGATATAGTGAATTAAATATAATTTATTTATATAAATACATTGAATTGGATACAAATATCTACTCATTGTACAATATACATTGAGTCAAAGTCGGTGGTGTACTTATATGATATCAATTGATTAAATTCTATTATGGTAAAAATAACAATTATTAGTTAAATACTACATAGGTTTAATCTATATGTTTAACCGTTATGAACTATAATCTTGCAATACCTTGGAAAATATTACTAAATAATGATCAATACAATATCATATCAATGTAATAATACAATACTAAAATATTACTAATATTCTTATAAATTAATATAATAATATTAGAGTATCGTATATACAATGATGGGCACCGATCCTTTTTTTATGGATCGGGATCGCCGATCCCTATCCTTTTCCCAACCCTCCATTAGTTATCTGATCCTTTGCCGATCTTCACTTTCTTACCCAATCCCGATCGCGATCCTGCCCATCACTGTTGCTAATTAAGTTTAGTAAATGTATACTTTTTTTGTTTCATTTTTTTTTAAATTAATTTTAATCTTTTATAAAAAATGTATTTGTTCTTAATTATATATTTTCTTATATGGTTTTACTTATATATTTTTACTTTTTATTTCAGTTTAATTTTTTTTTTAAATAAAATTTAATTATTATTTTATTATATTATGATATATGGACATACTGTCAGGAGGTATTGAATCAATAAAGCTGATCGCTTTCACTGATCCTCCTCAGACTTTGTCTATAAACTGATTTCATTCATTCATTCATATACATATATATATATATATATATATATATATATATATATATATATTGATATTATATTGCAATTTTACAATATGGTATAATATATACAAATACAATTTGAATACATATATACCATATATAATCATATATAATGAAATAAAATAGGAATTTATATGCTATTATCTAATGTATTACTAACATGGTCTTCTAGTATATTCAGCTGACCACACAGCATAGAAATCTCCATCTATTTCAATATTGTTATAATCATTGTTATAATGGTCAACATGTAACATATAACATAGTAGTCTATATGCATATATATCCTACTACTCATTTATATACATAAATACCAAATCAATGGTACAATATACATATATATATATATATATAATATTCACATTGTAATAGATAATTTTCTACAAATATATTAACTTAGTGATATAACGACCACTGTTAATCTCATAATAATAATCAATAAATGAACAAATTGAACAGAGAAAACACACTAATGAAACGACAATACGACCTAGCAGACCACGTAATGATAACTGATTAAACTTTAAGCCCCAGCATAACTAAACGAAACTGCATGTAATGTCTAAGAATTATGTATACTTATAAAAATAATAAACACATTTTTTAAAAACGAATATTTATATTAAATATTGAAATTTTTCTATTACAAGATATTTTTTTCGATAAAAACAAGTACAAATTCTAATTTTTCATAACAAAAAACTAACCAAATTTTATTATTTGTATTATAATTTTTAAATATATAGACATATCACATGATGGAAAAGTTTGAATCGTAGAATCTATTATTTTTGATTGATATTCATGTTATGAGTATATTATATAATATATATATATATATTAAAACAATATATTAAATATTATCAAGTCTCTCATATTATTAATTAACCCTTTCAGACAAAGGCATCTGTTTTTTTAGAAGTTTTATATAATACTACTATATATAGTGTTTATTTTAAAAATAAATAATTATTATTAAATAAATTAGTAAATAAATTATAAATACAAATTTTATATCATCAATATCGTCTATTAGCAGGTTATAATAAATATAATAATAACAACATTGTTTATTTTAAATATAATGGAACTATTATTAAAATAATGAGTTCTTAAAATACAAATTATTTAATTATATATTATAACACAAAAATTATGCAAAAATATAAATTAAAATAACAATATTTAATTATATTATGATTTAATGAAATAACGTTGTTTTATAATTTGTTCTGCATTATATTAATAAAACTCGCGAAATTATTTTAAAATTAACCAAACTATAAGTTACAATGCTATATTTTGAGGAAGTTTATAATTTATAGGATTATTTATTTCCATTTTACAAATATCCTACTCATGAATAAATGTTGACGAAGCTCTCATATTGAATTTTGGTACAGATGAGTCAGTTAATTTATAAAATTTGTAAAATATCTTATTAGTATATATATATATATTTATAAAATTGTTATTCTTCAGATTAATATCAAATATTATATACTAATCAAAATAAATATAACTTGTAATAGACAAATTTCAATACATGAGTATACATTTTCATTTTTAAAAGTGCATATAATTTTCTAAATATACATAATCTCTGGGCATTTAGTGCTGCAGTATTATTTAAAATGACTGGTCCTTAAGCGCTATTCACATTAGCAATCTATTCCAGCAATTTCGCAGTAAAATACTTAAGAATTGGATAATTGTAAATGTCTGTATTTTCTGCGATTATTGCTAAATGTTCTAATCCGAATTATTATAGTTTTTGTGACAATTTATGCAATTGGTAAATAAACACACGCACAAGTATACTGATGAGTATTAATGCATACGTATTTACCTTTCTAAGTGTCAGTCTATTTATAATCGTTTACGATAAGTGATTAATATTAGGTTAATTAAGCGTTTAAGATCGTTTAATTAATAATTAACTAATAATAATTAATTAATAAATATAATTATAATATATAATTATTAAATTACGAATATATATTATGAATATATATATATATTACCACTTTATGATATAATGAACGTAAGCTCATGAGTTCATAAAATGTATGTAATTTTAATGAGAAAATTATAAGAATTCTACTGCGCAATTGCTGAAATAGATTTCTTATGTGAATAGCGCTTTAAAGGGTTCAATATTATTTAATAATATTATATTATTAACATATAATAAAATAGATTATTATCTAAATGGTATATAATTATCCAATTACCCTGGCATTGCCTAAATCTGATAATAATAATAATAATTATCGTGTAACATATGTTCTGCTAATATTCAATCAACATGCCTTCCCGATGTACACTGTACAGGTGCCAGTGTTGCCGATATATCCAGGTGCACAATATATATATATATTATATAGTATATAGTATATATATATGTATATTATATAGTATATAGTATATATATATGTATATTATATAGTATATATATATATATATATATTTATATATATATTTATATATATATATATATATATATATATATATATATATATATAAAATACCTGGTAACAATCAATTGATTTTTTTATTTTTACAAGAAGGTTTCTTTCCTCTGTGATCATGTTATCTAATACATCCTTCAAATATGTGGTCACCTCATTTCCTCGATTCTATGTTAAATGTGCGATCATTAAAGAGTTAATAGAGTATTGGGATTTAGACGGTTAGACGATCATACAGTTAGATAGTGCAAACCTTTTTCTCCTTCAGAGAGAAGCCTATGTGATTCCATACGTCTAACAATTCATTAATACACGGATGTATCATAGAAGATATTTCGGCGCATATCTCTAACGGAGTACTAGAAGTAGAGTTCAGTGGAATGTTATACAATCTTGAATTATGGATATATATGTATATTTATGTATGTAAGGTTGTATTATAATCAGATTATTAATGTAAATTAGTAGGAGTATACTATGGTCAGGGTTGTTCGTTTTTTTTGATATGGTGTTTCGTCATTTTTTTGATCAATAAAACGAGGTGGTTAATAAAACCATGGTTTATTTGGTTTTTTTAATAAAAGTATTGATAAATATATTAATTTCCATACTATAGTATAATTTACTATTAGTATCGATATTATTAATAAATGTATATATTATGTATATTATATAAAGTATTCCATGGATAATATGAAAAATATAATACAATTAATAACAATTTACTTCATATAAATAAATTATTGATAAATTTATGAAATATAGTTAATCACATATCACTCTGGAATGATTAAAGACAATCATATACTATGTGTTAATCTGATAACATATTAACACTGCCACATTGAGATAACCGCGAGTTACTGGATTGTACGTTTTTTTGAATATATTTTGTTGGTTATATTAATTTTTTTATATAAAATTATTGAATATTAATTTCAATACAATAGTATAATTTAATATTAGTATCAATATTATGTGTATTATATAAATTTATTCAATAAGTTATACATTAATAAACATGCCTGGATGAATTAAAAATATAATTTGGAATAAATTACTGAATATTTGTATAAATTATACTATAATGCTTTTTAATATAATATAAACAAAATATCTGATAATAATCATTGAAGATGTATTTATTTCAAATAACATTCAATATAACAATACAAATTATTTAATTAATAAAAAAACAATATTCTTCAAACAAAAAACCAAATAAACCAAATAAACCATAAAAACCAAGAAAATCAAATTAACAACAAATTAACCAAATAAACACTTACTATGGTGGTTTAACTATGGTATTATATTGAAACAGGGTGTATCAATTATACACTATATATATAAAATTTAACTAAATATTAATATGTTAAAATATTAATTAGTTATAAGTATATTTTAATTTGTATAATATATATTATTAATATAAATAATAATTTTAATAATTATAAATAGGTACCTGGTCAAAAGCTTAGCGATTGATGCGCGATTTGAACACCAGCAAAATTATTTATTCGAATTAATGAATTTACAATAGTAACTATTGTAATAATAGTGTATGTTTGTTTGTACAAACATTGATATTTTTAGTTTTAGTTATTTCACTTGTTTGGTTTGATTTGATTGGGTTTAGTTTTGATATTGCGAGCTTTTTTTAGCTGCATTACATCCCGAGAGCATATATATATATATATATATATATATATATATATGTTAATGATAATCCGTTGTATGTATAATAGTCTATAAATAGACATACGCTAATTATAATGGCTAATCATACGCTATTGTAAAATCACTATTATGAATAAACAAGTTTGCTGATGTTCAAATCGCGCATCAATGGTGAAGCTTTTTACCATAACCCTATACATTTACCATAGGTATGTATCGTTATAAATTGTATCCACGGTAAATAATATATGTCGTAGCGGTGGAAACCGGCGCGCTACATAATTGATTTCATTTGATATTTGTGGGTTGTTTGATTTATTTGGTTGTTTTAATTTTCTGGTTTTTTTTAGCTGCATTATTATAATAATCATTATAATAATGATTATATCCCGAAGTGAGATTAAAATAGTGTGCTTAGTACACGATATTTATTTTATTTAATAAAATAATTTTTAAAATGTATCTACTTAGCCTCGAGCGGCGATTTCATAAGGTTAGCGCGCCGGTTTTCAAATATGTAAATAATTGAATTAAAATTTATAATATTATATTTAACTCTCAAATATAATATATTAATGTAAACATATTAAAGTTAATTTTAACATACTGTACATTATTTACTGGAACTGTTATTATCATAATAATTATAAACTATATCACTAAAAAGTGTATATAAACAGGATCTTACCCATTATTAAAATATTATTATAATAATAATTATTATAATTATATTAATAACACATTAAAAATGTTAATTGTAATAAAAACTATATAAATAATAGATGATATTAATGTATACTCACATTGACATAGTATTATAGCTATATTGTTATAATAAAATACTTAAAAAATAGGAATACTGATAATAAAGATAAAAGGATATAAAATACGGTTTATTTTAAATCATTGATAATTTGAAATTAGTAAAAAAATCTAAATATTTCATTGGATAATCGCAAGGTTCTTGATCACTATATTAATCCTATTGGCTTTTCGAATTAACACTATTTAAAGGACATATATTTAATATATTTCATGTCCTCTATTTGCCTTTAATTTAATTGTTAAGGATTAACTATTTAGTTAACCAGGGTATATCCAAGTATTTTGTGATGGAAATCCTTGGTATATCTAATTAAATAAAAATTGTATAATACAAATGGTAAAATTTAAAAATAATATTTAATATCTCGATAGCCAACACATCGACATAAAGAAACATACTTTATATCGGTTGTGGTTCATAACCGGCGCCAAAAATATATGACTAATAGTTTATTCGATATCGCAGCTCACGCTTTCGGAGTTGAAACGTATATATATTGAGAGAGATACGTACTTTATATATACGCACACACACATACACACACACACACAGTGTGACACACACACACATTTATTCACGAGTTTTTTAACAAAGGAATTATGACTATAGTTATATATAGAATCATAGGTTTATAGTTTACCTTAGGCTAGATATAGCAATAACGATCTAGGTCAAATACTATCTATATATTATGACACGTCTATATCTAGAGGCGGGAGTCTCAATTGCGAAAGCGCGCCCTCCGATATTGAATAAAGTATTAATCATAGATTTTTGGCGCCGGTTATGAACGTGTTCCCTTTATATCTATGAGTCATCGTAACCCACCAGTTAGGGTTGAGTGCACGATGTCTCGCTTGATTGATTTTAAATCTATAACTTAATTTCTATTATATCTATATCTTATTTAATAACTTATATAGATTTTTCTCACTATTTTATGTTAGATCATGTATTATGATAATGATTTTCCTATTATAATAATTATCTAATATCAATTAATTAAGATAATCTCAAGATTTTTAATATTATAATTATTAAAATTTTAAATTATAAATTAAATTTATTATAATTTTAAATAATTGTAATATACTATTATAATAATATATTAAATATTATTATTATATAGTGATTATGAATGATTATTATAATAGCAATACTTCATTATGAATTTCATATAAGGGTAACAAAAAATATCTTATGTGACCTTAATAATACAGTGGAACAATTCTTGTTCTACTTGATCTAAGTGCAGCATTTGATACAATTGACCAGTCTTCTCATATCACGATTGGCTAATATTGGTATCGCCGGTAATGCACTTAAATGGTTGTCATCATACATTTCTGACCGTACTTCTTCTATTCTTATCAATGGGCGCATATCATCTCATAGAAATATCCTTTACGGAGTCCCCCAAGGTTCTGTATTAGGACCGATTCTTTTTAATATTTATATACTTCCTATTTTTAATATAATTTCTAAATTTCCCCTTATATCATTTCACTCATACACAGATGATATACAACTTAACGTAAAATGCACTTCTAATATAAATTTTGCTCCAAATATTATGTCTAACTGACTTAAATCTATACATAATTGGCTTTCAAATAACTCTCTATCACTGAATCCCAATAAAACAGAAACCACATGTCTTCACCTCCCTTCTCCCAAATGCCAATTAACAATCTTTTATCATTGTTAACAATCATAATATCTTATATTCTGATAATGTTAAATATTTTGGTATTTATTTCGACGGTTCGTCAGTTCATCTTTTCATCGCCACATCTAAATCTTCTTCGTTCTATAAACTTTCATCTTCACTCTTTCCGTCTAATCCGTAACTCAATCTCCTTAAGTGTATCTATAACTCTCGCCTCATCTTTTATATTACCGCTTTTTGATTACTGCAATATTCTCCTTTTCTCCATACCTGGCTATCAAATTAAAAAATTAAAATACTACAGAATGCGTTAGTACGATCAATTTTAAAAATTGATCGCTTTTCTCAAATACATATTTCTCCATATTTAAAGAGATTGCATTGGCTACCAATCAACCCAGCTAACAGTAAGAACAGCATAATAGCATATGCTAGAGCCTCAAATGTTTACATTGTGCTATTATGCTGCCATTATGCTGCTATTAATTTATCATGCTATTATGCTGCTGTTATGCTGCTATTATGCTGCCATTATGCTGATATTATGCTGCTATTAATTTTAAAAGTATATTATGCTGCTATTATGCTGCTATTATTAGAAGAGCAGCATAATAGCAGCATAATATACTTTTAAAATTAATAGCAGCATAATATCAGCATAATGGCAGCATAATAGCAGCATAACAGCAGCATAATAGCATGATAAATTAATAGCAGCATAATATCATCATAATGGCAGCATAATAGCAGCATAACAGCAGCATAATAGCATGATAAATTAATAGCAGCATAATATCAGCATAATGGCAGCATAATAGCAGCATAACAGCAGCATAATAGCATGATAAATTAATAGCAGCATAATGGTAGCATAATAGCACAATGTAAACATTTGAGGCTCTAGCATATGCTATTATGCTGTTCTTACTGTTAGCTGGGAAATCTAGAGTAATATTTAAAGTTCATCTACTAAATCATAACTCTCTTCTCCACAACCGACCTGAATATCTATCTTCCTTAATCTCTATAAACTAATATAAACTACGCTCTACTCAATCCACCAACTCATTTAAATCTCTATTAAAAACGTATCTATTACCACTGCATTTCCCTGATCACTATTTGTATCACTATTTTTATCACTAATTACCATATATGGTACTATATTATAATTGGTGACCACTTTACATTTGTTTAAATATCATGTCAATTATTCATAGATTTATCAATATTATACTTTATTTGTTAATAAATAATAATACGTAATACAAATCTTAATAAAACCCGATTTCTAGAACATATATTAGAAAATTCATGTATATTACTAAATTAGTTTACGATTATATTTCAGAATTAAGGGGTATCTATTAAAAAGTAATAAATTATATTTCCAGTACACCAATCGATAAGTGAACTTTGCCGGAACAATGGTAGTAAGGACATGTCCTACTACAGGCTTTGTTCACTGAAATAGAGGAGGGCTTTAGTAGACTTCAATATTGTTACGTATTTAGTAACATCGCTATGGAATGATCTTCCTTTCTAGCGCATCAATTGCACATTTCCTTCAATAGTAGTGAATCACAACCCATCTCACAGTCCACCTATTCTCTTTTGTAATATTGTTCTTTATTCTCTTTTGTGGATCATAATTGTACACCTTTAAGACCTCCTATAACCTAATGGTTGTAAGAGGTCTTACAAGAGGAGTTTACAATGTTTTGTACCAAATAAACCTAATCATCATCATTGTCATTACTATATATAACTATTATCTTCAACGATAAGTACTTGTTTTTATCTAATTAATTGTGGATATATAATTTAATATGAATAATGTATATTAACAAGAGATATGTGAAATGTCTATCCAGTATTACATGTCTAATAAATATAAATATCATTAAATATAAATTTATTGAATTAAAAATATTTAATTAAAATTAAACTTACTACATTAAATGTGTATACGAATTTAATACAATATAATGTATAAATATATATGGTTTGATTTCTCTAATATAATAAATTGCATTCTTTTATATCAGTATGTAGTGACAGATGTTATCATAAATAAATAGTGCAATAAAAACTTTATAGAGATATTCTAATTATAGAACATATTCTAAATATGGTATATAGGTAATATAGTGGCCTACTCTAATCTCTTGTATCATATTCTATTTATTGTACATAAGGTAGCATATTATTCAGATGAAATATGCATAATTCACAATGTAGTATCAAAGACCTCTGTGGTATGTCCAAATATTGAACATTTAATGAGTAACGAGTGGAAGAAAGAAATATAGGCATATTAGCTACAATATGAAATATCATTGAAATAAATTCCATATAGGATATGCTTATTCTAAATATAGTACTGTGTATTGGATAAGTAGGACAGTTACAACATAGTTCTATACTATGGCCTACTTCTTAAGGATGACTAAATGCAAAACACAATAACACAAATACATCACTTTGAGGCATAAGGTACGGCATACCTCAAACATCTGTGTTAGGCGACCTATTATTTATTCTAATTAGAAATAACATGCCAAACTATTAAATCAACTATAATATTATCAAACAATTTATATAATTCGATATAGAATCTATCCTAGAGAATTTCTGTTAAATTATTTTATAAAAAAATCTATAAATACATATTATATTAAAAACAAATATGTTACATAATTAAATCTTCACATCACATTCTTCTTCAAATGTTAAACCTATGTATCGTAGTAAATATTAACTAACTTACATATAATATGCAGAATACTTTTGATATACCTTATATAAATTTTAATTAATTTTTAAAGCCTATCATAATTATTTAAATAGAAACTAAAAAATAGCTATTTTATGAGTTCAATATTTAGCTTTTAAAGAATTTATTTTATTTTGAATATATAATTTAGAAAATATTTATAATAATTTAAATTATATGATTATAATATAATATTAAGTGACTATATATATATATATATATATATATATATTTGATTCTCGCTTATTTATATTTTATTAAAATTTATAAAATGTTGTATTATAAATTTATTTCAGATAAATAATATAAATAAAATAAAATATAAATAATTAATATTTATATACGAATAAAATTAAATAAAAAATAACTAAATGGTAAAGTATCACAATAATGATAGTTTACTAGGTGCGAGAGAGCTCCTCACTTTCACGCCATCCTGTAAACGCGTTGTTGAAATTAATGTTCAATAAAGAGAAGTATACGAAATGAATGAAATGAAATTTATAAATTATGATTACAAATAATATTTAAGAAATATTTTGTAGCACAGTAATAAAGAATGAGTATTAGCAATAAATGTAATTATCTTAAATATAAGTGAGTATCAATCGTCACTAGAAATATATTATTTCTGAGATGATTAAATGTAAACATATCACTTAGACCTTAAAGGGCATATTTGTAATGAGGAGGACAATATTATATAATTATACTAAAAATAAAAAATCATTATGTAGATAACGTTATGATCGCTTGTGTAGTTTGCGATCAATCATCGAGAAATCGAAATACACTTCAGGAAATGATATGTGTGTGTATGTGGGCGTGAAAGACACGCTGGAAACGTAACAAACAGTCACCATAGTGTCAGAGAACACCCCATACTAAACTGGCACATAATTAATATAAGTTTGTATGAAATACAACTCGTAAGTACTATATGCGTAAGTACTCGATTAAGTACTACTAGTAGTACTGCTAAATAGGCATAGGTATAAGTAGCATATAATCCAGATAAAATATTCATTTAATATTTAATTCACAATATAGCATGTTAAATTATAAATAATTATTAAACAAACACCTTCATGGTATTTACGAATAATGAACGTTTCGTTATTTTTTAAGAATTATTAAAGGAATAACAAACGGAAATACAGTAATAAGTACTACGGGCTAGATGGGCGCGTAACTAACGACAAAGTTTGTGTATTCGCCGACACCGGGCAGCGTTTCGTCGACGTTGCTCGTGCTGACAGTGCTTACACTGACAGAGGTGTCGAGTTTGTGGCGCTTAGCTCCAGCAGCGACGGAGGAAGAGGGTACGACGGCGGCGGCAATGGCAGTAGAGGGGTTCAGTCGCTGCGTATGCGAGCGGGGTTAACTGTTAACTAGGGGATACTAGTGAGGGGACACTGACCACTACCTGCGGTCAAGCGGTAGCAAGATAACTAACGTAAACACACATCTAGTGAGGTGAGGGGTGTGATATATGTCTATATATGTGTGTGGTGCGACCGATGTTAATAACGTAAATAATGTATCGCGTTAATCGATAAACCTAATATTAATCTCGTAAGAAAACACATTTAAATAATAATTTTCATTACAATTTATGATAAAATAAAATACTATTTTTAAAGTAAAGTTATTATTTCATATTTAAATTCTCGATAACAATCTATAATGTGACTTCAGGAATAATATATTTAGTTAATATTTGGATTGAGACATTATTAGAATACATTATCACCGATTAACCCACAAATAATAAATGCATGCTAAACTTTCATGCATCTGTATCCTGTATTAATAAGGTAAGAACTTCTACAGATGTGATTATAGTTAATTCATTAGGGCAACGCAAATAATGTTTGATGAAAAAAAAGTTAGTGAGGATGTAGGATGTAGATGATTCACCGGTGATGCGCAGGTTATTGATTTATTTCATATCTAATTATGCATAGAATTATATTCTACGAAATTATAGTATAAAAATTTATGTGTAATTAAATATAAAACTAATCAATAACGTGCGCGCATTTGATTTGTTTGGCACAGCAGCAGTAGATGAGATAGAGAGAGAGAGAGAGGTGATGAGAGAGAGGGAGAGAGAGAGGGGTGTTATAGTAGTCTATAAACAACCTTAACAGAACGAGTGATAGGAGAATTCTGGTATTGGTTACGAGTTCTTTTGGCGGATGCGGGCGTTCTCATGGGCGTCACACGAGTGGAATGTGGGTCAGGCTGTGGGTGAAACAAGGCAACAAACGATGTAGAGCTTGCACTCAATATTAAACATTAAGGGATGTTCGCGCGATACATAACTTTCCAACCGAAACATAGAACATGTTCTATTTTACAGCAAGTTTTAAACGGCTAAACCGTGTTACGGATCGTGTCAGGAACACCCCTTTAAACAAAGGTGGTAACAATGGAAATAATATGATTAATGAAATGGTGAAGTGTGTGTGTGTGTGCTGTATAGGATGATATAGAGTGACATTCGGGCTGATTAGGAAATATACTTTATTAAAACAGAAAGACTTTTTATTTGACATATATTGAAACATGCAGAATATTTAACCTTTTTAGTAGGGGTTTTTAAAATACTTCCGGAAGGAGCTAGGAATTTTCTTCTTACGGATGCTTTGCAGGGTTTAGAACCAAATAACGATTCTTCTTGATTCTTTTTTGTACGTGCATTGGCCTACATTTATAAAATAGTTTAAATAACAGGTTTAAAAATGGAATATAATAATATATATTAATAGAAAATGCAAACACGATATAGTGGAATAGTTAATGGGGATTGAAACAAACAGGTCAACTTGGTTCAGGCATTACATAGTTATTATTTATGAACTCAAATTAACAATAACACGCAATTGCGAAGCAAAACACAAAGGAAAAAATGTACCTATTTCTCCTGGGCACCATTCGATAAATTATAATAACCAAGTCTAACTAGACTTCTTGCAATAGCGATCTGTATACCCTATTTTAATTGTCAATATATATTTATATAATAGAAATATATAAATTATAAAATATATAAAATAATCTCAGAAATTGATATTAGTAATTTACCAAATCTAAAAATTGACAAAATAATGTAAATTTAATAATATCTAGTATCCTCAATATAATTAGATAACATATGAATTATTCAATATATATATATATATATTGAATTATATATTAACAAATATAAGTTTCGTGTATATACAAAATATGAAATAGTTGATAAATTGTTACTAATAAATTGTTTTAAATCTATAAATACAATTATTTATTATATATAGATTAGATAAATTAAAAAAAATAGTTGATCGCTATAGTTATATATGAATATAAACATATACTATTTGAATTATTGACATACATACTTAACGTATAATTGTTCACTATTCGTATGTCTACATATCTCAGTAGCCCATACAGTGCACTACTCTAATGGTCTATTAATGCACGGCTCATTATTATCAATCTATTATCTACAAGCGGAGTATTACACATCGTCTCTATTATGTATTCGTTATCTTCTTCTATAATGAGCGCAATGTATTTATTAGTTTATAAAATCATGTAATAATGATGTAGATATATAGATACGCTTGACTGGGTTTATATTGTTATTTATTTTGGTGGAGTCCTATCCAGGAATTTAGATACAATTTTCACTTAATACCATATGGTTTTAATGTTGAATCCGCTCTCATGTTAAGGCATCCATGGTATTAACGAGAGCCGATCATTTATTTATACACAATTATATAATATCACTTCTAAATAATATTTTAAGACATATTTTAATGGTCCGGGCGGGGCTTGAACCCGTGTCCTACTGCTTGTGTGTCTGACACATTAGTCAACTGAACCACAGATGCAGTTTAAAGTTTAGATTTCACAACATATTTCTGATGTTGATGGCAAATTGTGTTGTAAAGTTGAATATTTGGTATTATAATTAATAAATACAATTTTTATATATTTTATGACTAAAATAAATTAACTAAAATAATTTCTAAATGAATTTTTACTTTAATATAAATTAGAAACCCTTTCTTGTTTTTCGATATTTTTCTTATTTAGTTGATCTGTTTCTTGTTCTTGGCAATATTCTAAGAATGGCTGATTATTGACTTTAAATTTAATTCCATTTTCTTTCTCCCATGCAGATATTGACAAAATTAATTCTTTTTGAACCTATCGGAATATCAAACACGATATAAATATAAAATTAGTAATATTCGTTATAATAAAATATAAAATTAAAAATTTGTCAATATGAATTTAAATTTTTATGATAAATTATCAAATTAGTATTATTCATTGAAATAAAATATAAAATTACTGCTATTAATTATTATAAACTATTATGATTCTGAATATAAAATAAAAATTTAATATTGTATATTTTAATTTAATATTCTATACAAAATATATATATATTATATAATAAGTTAATATTATTAATAAAATATCAAGTGTATAGTAATACAAATAATTATAATTAAAAATATATATTTAAAGTAATCTATTTTAATGTATCCCTTTATAATTTTCATTTCATTTATAAACAAAATTATATTTTTTTTATTTATAAAATCATTTCATATTAAAATGGTATCTCAATTTTCTATATAAATAAGTTAAAACATTTTCATTAACACCTATTACTATAGTGATATATATATATAAAATGATTGATTATTTTGAATAATTTATTTAAATTTTGGTTATAAATAGAGCAACAATTATTATAGAATATACTACAAAGTTGAGTCATACATGCAGCAGTTGAACAATAGAACACTACTTGGCATAACTGTCAATCATTTTAACTGAACACTCGTCACCTATTGTTTCTTAAACATATGTAATGAAATTTCAAATTTATTTAATTTGAAATTTGTTAGAGTTATTTTTAATATATCATATTAAATATTATATATCATATATTTAACGTTTAAACTTGTCTTATACAACGCAATATATAACAACGCAATATATATTAATTTCTACAAAGCTATAAAGTTTGTTATTACTTTAAAAAGTAGTATATTTAATTTAGTTGTATCGAAATACTGCGTGATGTAAATATTTAATATTAAAGATTCTTAGAATTCAAAATTTACAATAATAAATGTTAATCGATCAGTGTATGGTTATAATTAAAGGTCAGCCATTATCTTGACCTATTTAAAAGTCAAACACATCAGATATATTAAACAGTAGTGCTGGATTTGCTTCGATTAGATACTATCGCCGTATTAGAATATCGCCGTATTGGAATATCGCAGTATTGCCAACGTGTATCCACGTACAAGTCAGGATATAGCGCGAGTATGTAGAGATATCAATACTGGTATTGTGTGTAATAGGTATACAGGTGTATTCATCAGAGACGTAATGGTGTTATCACACACTTCAGTTTAACATATAAAAGAGGTGTTAGTTAATATAATAAATGTACCTATATATATTGATGTAATAAATAGTGTTTTTATATATATATATATATATACATGTCACATATATATATATATTAATGTTTAATGATAAATGGTTTGTAAATACTACATGGTAAACAAGTTGATGTGTATACTATAAAGTCGTTACTTATGATGTATGCTATTGGTATATAATATATATACTATATATACAAAAATTTCCATACAATTATTATATATACTTTTATATGTTATCCTTATATGATATTTGTATATGTTGTTTTATCACATTTAAATTATTGATTAATAACACAATGTATTTCTGCATAGTTATGTGATGTTAACTACATTGATTATTACAAATATTGTATAGCAAACTATTATGGTATACCTTTACAATACATTTACTACATGTCGTACTAGTGTTTAAAAAAATCTATTTGAATACAAATAATTTATATTTTTTTAGTGATCGTGATTTTTTTTACATTTTATGAATATAAATAAAATATATAATTTTAAATATGACTTTGATATATTATCATTATTCATTGTATTATTTCTAAAAAATATTACTGAATATTCAAATATTTAAATATGAAAATAATGCATAAATTATGGAATTTGTTAATATAAATAAATAGTACTTGCACATGTTCATAATTTGTTAACATGAATAACCTTAAGGAGTTGCGTATGTACTTTAGTCCTCTCTTTTGATTCCTTTAATAGGTTGCAGTTCCTGTCAAAAAATCTGTTCGGATCAGATTGATGCTTCTGCAAATATAATATCACATATAAACGCCATAATATAAAATAATATTAATTAATGTAAATTAGATAATTATACTAAAGAATTATATTTAATTTATTATGCGAATAATTTTATATATGAGTAAAATTCATAACAAATATTGACTAGTTGGATTAATTGTATACATTTACAAAATACTATTGTAATGATGACATAGCCTTATTAAGGATTTCTTAATATTACATTTAATTTAAATATGTAATAATATATAATATCACATTTAATTTAAATATGATACGAAAGCGTACTCCTAGAATACAAACGAGAATTTCACACTGTTGCTCCCATAGATGAGTCCTTCTCAAAACTAGCTTCAATAGTTTACTATTATCATCGTAGTACTGCTGCATTGTGACTAGCTCATCCTCAATCATAGTAAGAATTTCATCTGTCTTCTCACCTATAATATGGACGTTTGTCCAATCATAATTCATATTAACGGTTAGTGTGTAAAGTAATTTTAATGATATTTATTGTCAAAATAATTATTTTTTATTAATAATATAAACAAATAAAGTGATGGGATTTTTATATGTATAAGGATTTATATTTAAATTTTATTTTTTTGGTTGATAAAAAATGCAGTTATACTTAATATATGCTTAATATACTATAATATATAACGGATGACATAAAATACGCTATATTTTGTAAAGCCCTCCCTTTGTGAGGAAAAATCATATTAATATTATGAAACAGAAATCAAATAAAATTCTTCTAATAAATATTATTATTATGTATATGTATTTATTTTAAAAATATTAATTATTATTATATTTCTTATATTCAAAATTGAATACATATAATATATTTCTAATTATTATTATACGTTATATATAATACATATATATATATAATATTAATTTTATATAATTATAAAAAATATAAATTAATTTATTTGATATTTATTTGTTTATTATTAGTTAAAATTCATATAGTTTAATTAGACACATGCTTTAAATACCATTAAGCGTTGGTTTCATTTTTTTTTCAAATATTATTTTTACTTTAAAATATTAAGACATAATTCATTATCTTTAAAATAATGTATATTATGAGATTGAAGAGTAACCAAGTACCTTATGTTTGCATTATAATCATACCTCATACGTTGTATAATACATATAATCATATCATATTTATTACACAAAACTTTAGAAGCTTATATCTTAGTATTGTTATTTACACAATTCACAATTTTTAGAAGATTCTACTATTTTACCAGCTTGATAAATATTTATAAAAATTTCAGAGTTTATAAATAATATATAGATAATATTATATTATTATTATTATTATCAGATTTAGGCAATGCCAGGGTAATTATAGAAGCAGTGTTGCTTATCGAGACAATTACCCCTCAATACTATATAGGTACTTTTTAAAATATAAAAATATTTCTTTGATAAAAAAAACTGCCTGTGTGGCTCAGTTGGCTAAGGTGTCAGACACACAAGCAGTAGGACACAGTTTCGAGCCTCGTCCGGACCATTAATTAATTTTATAAAATTGGTCTTAAAATATTATTTAGAAGTGATTTTATATAATTGTTTATAAATAAATGATCGGCTCCTGTTAAAACCATGGATGCCTTAACATGAGAGCGGCTTCGAAGGGACATTAGAGCCATATATGGTTATAAGTGAAAACTTCATCTAAGTTCCTGGATGGGATGAAAGGACTCCACAAAATAAAAATAACAATAACAAGAAACTTATAATAAAAACCATAACTTGTTTGGTCAAAAATATTTAGTTTATTAACAAACCATCTGATAAATCACTGCCAGTACGTTTAAAGAATGTATTCTGAATGTCTATGCTAGTGAAGCATTTATCCCAAAAGCTCTGTAGTTCTCGATAGGCATTGTCCACCAGTAGAATTAAGCTGTCCTTTCGTTTTTTTTCGTATATCTCAACGGATTTTAATAACTATCAATATAGTAATTGATTAAATATTGTAGTAATATATTATGAAAATATGATTATATTGAAGAAGATACAATGGGACAGTTAATATGATGTATTGCTAGTAGAGGTATCAATAATGCAATAGATCATACAAGATCTAATTAATTAGCAGATTGAAAACTGGTAGATTTAAAATAATTATTTATGTAAGCTATGTACAATTTAATAGATAACATTCTTAATATATAATTGTCTTAAATAGTTATAATAGCAAGTGGATGACAACAAACTTCATTAATGGTGCTAGGTTTAACGCAGTCAGTGAGAAGGTATTCAAATTCACTGTTATCGATTTGAAGTCGGTGCGTAAGCGATCGTAGTTTATTTCTAAGATCTTTGGCGATTTGAACGTTTTCACACTTTTGCGTCTCCAACTAAACAAATATATGAATTAGAGCTAGCTACCGACCGACTGCATTCGTAATAACCTCATCGTGCAGGAATATAAGATGAGCGATGTTGTCCTTCGTAAGCATGATAGTTTCATCGCTGATACCATCGGTTACATCGTTTGGGAGGCGTGTTTCACTGAAGTCGTCCATTAACTGACGCTCAAAACTCGTCTCCGCGACCTTCTCGAGTTCGCCGAACAACGATATTACCTAGGGGTCAGAGGTCAGGCGTTAGATCACGCCACGGGCAGGGACGACGAGTTGACCTTCACCTTTAGTTTATTGTCGAGGTATTCGTTCCTACGAATGTCCTTCCTGTGGTTCAGTGTTGCTACGTGGTTACGCAGATGGTCGAGATCCTCGTCAGTAGGAACGAGCCCCGTCGCCAGGTAGTACGGGGTGTCGCAGAGTAAGTCGCATAGGTTCTATGAACGCGTAGAGAAATGTTTATGTTTATTTTCATTATAAATAATACGGAAAAATTAAATAATGGTTTAAAATGTATAATTTAATTTTATATATAAATATGAAATTGATATATATATTTATAAATATATATACAAATTTCACAACATATTAATCAGGTTCAGTGATTTATTTCAATAATATTAAAATAATAATAGATGGGTGCGCAGTGAAGCAGAGATTTTAATGAACAATACAAGTATGTGTACCACACGTTATGCATCATTATTCACTGGTGGTCTATATAGGCGTGAAATCGTAATATTATTTATCGATTATAGTTATAAAACTTAATATTAATATTAATTTATTAAAAACAATAACATTATTTGATATATTGATTATGATTATGATTATTATAATATTAATATATATATATATATATACAAAAGAATAATTATATGATATAAATATAGTAAATGATATATTAAAAAAATAATCGTTGATCTTAGTTTTTAATGGTGAATTCTAAATTTAAATTAATTTTAATATTTGTAGTATTATATAACTAAATCTGAATGTGTACGTTATTAGAGTACATGTGTATTGTGTTATATTAGGAGGCAGTAGTTGTACCTGTTCTTCTTTTTGCAGAATTTTAGCAGAATCAACTCTTGTCTTCTTTAATAGTTTCAATTTTTTGAGTTCATTTAATAGATTTTTTTCTGTTTCGTACAGATAAACGGATAGTGGAAACTAAGGAATAAGTATAATATGAATTTTAATTAATATGATATTATATATTACTAAGTATATTTAAGTATATATATTAAATAGTTCAGGTATAATTCAAGCTGAGGCATTATTAATACAGAAACAATTAATATACTAGATTATATAGATTTTATAATAATATAATATATACTATTTATACATATCTAACAAGTATTTATAAGAAGTAGAATATGTAGCAAGTTGAGTAAACATTTGTACAAACATGAATATTAATAAAACAATGATTAGCAAAACAATATTGTTCACGACAAGTTTATTATTATGCTGTGCTAATTGTGGTATAATGGTTTTTAATTGGCTGGATATATAATATACACCTTCATATACAGTCTGTGCTAAATGACAGCCTGGCAAACATTCTCGGATTGATAATATCAACCAGGTTGAGATTTATCATAGACCCATGTATATGGAGGTGGGGCTTATATAATATAATACATCCATCCAATTAAATAGTAGTCTATCACAATGACCATAGAATTAGAAGAAAATAAAGAAATATAATGACGAAATAGACTATTTCAAATTTTGATATTAAGAAGCTCGCCTTGAATTCAGTTTGTAATAAATAACTATTGTTTCTTTACAATATATTGGGAATAAGTGAGTATAGTTTAATACCCCTCATATAAGATATATCAGGAATACAATAATAATACAACACATTTAATAGAGTAAATTCTATATATTTGTATATAAATTATAAATGAAATATCATTTGAATAATTCTTTTAATATTTGAGAAATTAGTAGAATAAAAAGTGAATGTTAAATTTTAATAATCATTTAAATGTGTGGTTACAAGTCACAACCCCAACAAGTTACAATGAGTGTGAAAGCAAAAATTATGGGGAGAAAAGGACTTTTTTATTAGTATGATTATAATGTAATATGAATAATGTGAGTTATACCATATCAAACATTTAAAATTAATGTTATATTCTAATTATTATATACTTAATTTTGGTATTTATATCATCACTATGTGTATCTACATATATACTATAATATATTTATAGTAATATAGATAAACTTATGAATATTAAAATTTATATTTTCTAATTTAAATTATTAATACTATATATATAACCCTTAATAGATGATAAATACATAATATATACAGGTGCAATATATACTAGGTAAGCCGGATTTAATTATATAATTTAGAGAATTTATCTTATTATTAATCCAATATTTTTAATAATCTGCATATTTGTTAATAATTATACCCTAATAATTATATACAATTAAAAAGAGTATTTTTTATATCATATTTATGTCATTATATATCAACATTATATAACACTAACATTGTCTTCTTTTATTCCTAATTGTTCAGAAATTTCAGTAATTTCACACTGTATAATTATTAATAATTTCATTATTATAATAACCATATCA
Organism: Osedax fenrisi; assembly: GCA_964019155.1. Lineage (NCBI taxonomy): Eukaryota > Metazoa > Annelida > Polychaeta > Sabellida > Siboglinidae > Osedax > Osedax fenrisi. The sequence continues at coordinate 49,340,270 of OZ025239.1, forward strand.
AAGATATTGTGAAGTACCTTTGGAAAATCTTTGACCATATTATAAACTATATATATATATATATGTATTAGTTTATATATATACTAATTATTAAAGATACACATGAGATAGATGATACATTACATTGATGTTTTATCGAATTGATTGATATAGTTATGGATATATAGATTATTATTAACATTAGGTACATATGTACACGAAGCATAGTTAGGTACATATGTACCCGACGCCTCGCTTGCGATTATTTGTAAATAGTAATCGCGATTTGTATATATCAAATACATGTTAGATATTACATATTAGATGCTTTCAAATATTAGCAAGTTTAGCCTTAGTTTAGCCTAACTTTAGTTTAACAATATTATTATAAATTCAAAATTAAAATAACTATTTTAATATTTTGTTAAAAATTGATTTTATATTAAGTTTTATAATTATAATCTATAAATAATAATTTTATATCATTATTCAGTGATTTATGGGCAGAGCTTAGCATACGCATACATATCCCTATTGTGATACAGTTCAATATAGTAACCAAATAATCTATATAAACTGTACTAATAAAATCAATAATATAAAATAATATAATTAATTAATGTAGGGTTTAACCTCAACAAAATTTAATTTAATAACTTTATTAAAAATGTTCATTCGGAAAAAAATATATTCAGACATTATGTTAACTATTGCAATCAATCAATTGATTTAATATTTAATAAATTTACTTTAATACATTTGAAGGTTTAGACCGAAAAAGAGAACAAATTCTCTTAAAGCAACACACGCCATAAAATACGCAATTTCTGCTGGCGCAAATTATGTCTGCGCATTATTTTAATAAACTTTAAAATAATATACATTTTATAATGTTTAAATAAATTAAATATATAATTCATATATATAATATGTGAAATTGTTACTAATTTTGTTTGCAAATTTGCTATCATAACTTTAAAAAAAATAGAAGTATGACAAAATGTAACTATGTAATACATTATGTAATTACAGTATGTATTATATAATTTTATAAGCTCTCCAATGATACCAATGTTATTACAATAGCATAAAAATACACAATCTCATACTTAATATATGCACTGATGTGTAACTGCGACTTATATAATGCAATTTATTTAAAAACTGCTAGATTAAACTTTTTATAATATACATATATATATTATTTGACACAATAATACATAATTAATATATTATATAAATATTAATAATTGACCGTTATCCCATAAGATTATATTTAGTACTTCTACAATAACTCTACTTATTTATTATCTACGAATTATATATATATTAAATAAATATATGTTATATATTTAAATAACGAAATAAATCTAAATTAACCTTATAAAATTCTATAGATTTTCTTATTTTAACGAGCAGACACTGCTCCTCTGTGATCATGTTATCTAATACGACCTTCAAATAAGTGTTCACCTCATATCCTCGATTCTATGTTCAATGTGCGATCATTAAAGTTAATTGAGCATTAGGATTTAGACAGTTAGACAATTATACAGTGAGACAGTGCAAACCTTTTTCTCTTCCAGAGAGAAGCCTATGTGATTCCATACGTCTATCAATTCATTAATACACGGATGTATCATGGAAGATATTTCGGCGCATATCTCAAATGGAGTACTAGAAGTAGGGTTCAGTGGAATGTTATACGATATTGATTAACAGTTGTTATATAATTAAAACTATGATCAACATGTAAATAAGCAATAGTAGCTAACTAACACACTAACTATTATTGGAGCTGGTAACAACCACAAATATCTAGAATTTAATAGGTTTTTTGTTTTATTTGCACTTTAGGTTTTTAATAAATATTTTTTTAAATAAATTTGTATCTAATTATTAATCTAATAAATATATATATTTATATAAATAAGTATACGTGTATGTCGTTGTTGTTGAAGTATTTATTAAATACAATATTAATTGATAGCAATTCAATGTGCATAGGTTATATATATATATATATATATATATATATATATGTATATATATGAAAATAGAGAATATAATTATATAAAAGAAATGATTCATTTCTGTAAAAAAAAACAATAAATGAAAATATGTGTATGACATATACTATATGTACAGTTTACATTGTACACATTTTTATATGTTAGTGTAAATATATATATATGTATGTGTATATGAATATAAGCTTTATACTATACAACTATACTAGTTTATAAGTAAACATGTTATGTAGAATACTTATATCACCATGCTATATTTAATACTATATTTATCACATTAAAGTCACTCTTAATACTATCTTATATATAATGTAACAAATGTATTTATTTACATAGATAATGTAAATATATATGTATATATTAGGGTTGTAAATGGACTCAGTTGTTTAGGGTAATTATATATATATATATACAATGTAAATTATACATGATACACATGTATATATTAGTTCAATACAATTAGTATTAGATAAATATATATATATATAAATTTATAAAATGTATATATATTATAGACCCTCCCTTTTAAAGACCCCATGATGCATGAGAACATGCGTAATGTATTTATAAAGGTTACACGAATAAACCCGGGAATAAACAAGAGAAACAAGAAACAATAGTTTGAACAATAACATTATTATTTAAAAGATATGACCTAATTAGGGGGAAATCTTGTGTTTAGGTTCGCTATATAATTACTATAAATATATAGTTTAATATTTTTGATTGATTGATTATTCAGAAAATATATAATCGATGGTATAAAGTTTAAATATTTTATAATGAAAGCAAGATATATCACTCCCTATATACGTAATGTGATTATTAACTGAATATTAATCACTAAATCACTGATTAATATTCAGGCAGGATTTATATATATATATATATATATCTATACATATTATGTATTATACATAATGTATATATATATATATATATTATATATATTATATATATATATATATATATATTTATATATACTAAATCTATTGAGTTAAATGTTAATGTATCACTCAAGAATCTTGATTCAAGATATCACTAAAATAAATTGTTTTTCACAATATCATAATGTATGAGTCATAAATGAACATATGTGACACCTACATGTTTTAATCATGTGAATCACACAAGCACATATGATCTTATATTATATAATGTATGCATCCATAGGGTATGCATCCATTATAGTGTTTACTTTCTTGTGTAATCAATTATGATTATCATAATAGCCTATTATATTACATGGGTACTAATGTAATGCTGTAATGTTAGGCAATCATATACTAGGCTATATTATCGATAAAAGAAAGTAGATAAGCAATTGAATGTAGTGTGTGGCACTTTGCAATAGAGGCTACTCAGTCAAAAACCTACTACTAAATTTCGTATTAATATTATTTATTTATATTTATATAAATAATTATAATCAAATTTAATTTATTTTATTTACTAAAAATAATAATTATATATATAAAATACTGCGGGGGATCTGCGAAGTAGCAACTAAAATGTATAAAATATGATTTGTGAGGCGAGCGGGTGTTTACCAACCGCAGCAGAACTCGTAATTTGTGTACCTTGTAGGAGGTGTGTTTATGTTTTTAGGATAATGATTGACGCGTGATTCTCTATGTAAACTCATTAATTGATCATATAACCATAGTAATATTTATATATTAAATTGAATATTAATAGAATTAAATCTACTAATTGATTTTATTATGTATATTTATATATAAATGTATTCTATAAATACATTACCTATACATAGATACTACTAATATATACTATAGTAATATATATATATATATATATGTAAATACCATATATGTTATATAATATATGGTAATTAATATGTTGGGTTTGAGTTGGTGTCACTTGTTTGGTTTGGTTGGGTTTATTATGATATTCCCATGTTTTTTTAATTACATTACATCCCAAGTGAGCCAATAAAAGAATATATATATATAAACTTTATATTATAATATTTATATATAAAGTATATAGAAGTATACAATTTTATAAAACTATACATACTAGTGATGTAAATTATGCTCAAATCTAAAGCACCGATGTAGTCTCATTATCAATTATCTAAACTTTAGATTCTAAAGTCTCATCTCGGCTCGAGTCCATTTTTTTTTGAAAATGAAAGTCTCGGCTCGATATCAAAAAGCTCTGTATTATTTACATCACTAGATGAAATTTACATTATTATTCACTGAATCGTGAAGTTGGCGCAGATAATTTTTTTAAATTGATGTAAATGTGAAATATATAAAAATTAGTATTAAAATGTAACTTCAAAAAAGAATCATTTCAGTTTGGTTATGTTTTATAAGAGTCTCAATTCAGCTTGGGTTCATTTTGCTAGAGTCTCGGTTCGGGCTCGTTTTTTTTCCAAAAATTAAAGTCTCTGCTCGGTATCAATAACCAAAAGTCTCGGCTTCAAAAAATCATTTACATCACTAATATATATTATGTATTACATGCATATATCCTATGCAATACATAGTATGTTTAGTTTTATAAAGCATAATTTACTGAAATTGAGTTAAAAGATTAATTTGGGTTTTTCTTTAAAAAATGTATAATACAAATTAAATGGTTATATAATCAATTAGTAAATATACCACCACATATGTGTATATATATATATATATCACCATGTCTATATATGCCTATACATACACCTATTTATAAATTACAAAATAAATTCACCTTATTAAAACTAAAATACTACTGTGTTTGATAGCAGGCGGGAGCGTCTCAGCGACTATTTCAGTGTGAGAACTTATATGTGTCAATACCTATGCATTCACATTCACAATAGTCTATAGGCTATATATAATATTTAATATTATATATTTAAATTGGGTTACGATTAAAAAGGACAAGTAGAGGTGCAAAGGTTAAATTTTAAATGTGAAATAAATTTGTAATATTATATTACTATGGTTATATAATCAATTAGTGATTCTAACATCGATAATAGACTATTATTAATAGTAAACCACGCGTCAATCATTATACTATAATACATAAACACACCTACTACAAGGTATGCAAATGCCGCGTACTGTCACTGTTGATAACAACCTTTAAAAAATCGCGAATCTTTTGACCAGGTACTGAATAATTCAATAGATGAGTTATATATTTATTTATAAATGATTTTGAATAAATATATACTCACTTATTATTATAATAACTTATTAAATAAGTTATTATAATAATTATTATTGAGTCAATGAATAATACTTCTCTTAGAGATTGAACTCCGCCTCATATCAATAAATTTTTAAATAGATGAGTGCAAAAGATAATGTCCTTACGATTAAACATATACCTGTATTATACAGGTATACGGTGTATAATCAAGGATACAAACCGCGATTTAAATCCGTTAATTAATCAATAAATTAATTTTTTATAAATATCTATATAAATAATATATGAAAAGAATTTATACTTACATTGCCATATTTTTATAATTGGTATTAGTTAAAAATTATGAAATATTACATGAATACTGATAATTTAATATGAAATAGATGAAAATAGGAATGTTTATTTTTAAAAAAGTTAATAAAAAATCATCATTCATTTGAATTTGGTAAACGTATTTGATTGGATACTTTAGTATTGAATCCGTATTGGTATTGGCAATGATTTTGCGAAACCTTCGGAAAATCTTTGGTATTGGCAATGATTTTGTGTAACAATACCAAAGATTTTCCGAAGGTTTCGCAAAATCATTGACAATACGTATTGAATAACAATAATATCGGACTAAGTCATTTCGTACTAAATAATATTGGATAACATTTTAAATTAAATTTATTTCATAATAATTCATTTAATGTATCTGTATGTATAATTTAATATGCATATGATATGTATAATACATAATGTATTACATATTATATATATATGTATAATTTAATTATTAAATATTATATTATTATACAAATACCAGTGATCTTAGATAAGGTCTAACGAAGTAATGAAGTAATCTCAGACAATTTCTAAAATATAGTGAATTATTTACATAATATACATATATATATATATATATATAGTATACATATTTAATAATTTAATAATGTATAATCGAATAATAACATTATAATTATAAAATAAACTACATTTAATAAGTTGCCCTATTTTACTTCGTTCGAAATTACCTTATCCGAGATTACCTTGTTTGAAATTACGTTATCCGAGATTACTGGCTACCGATCATACTTTACAAATTATATTGTTTCCATTTACTAATATACTACCTACAGTGTATAGCTTTGATTATATATGATACTTACCTAAAGCTATATATAATAATATATATAATTTTATTAATTTAATTAAGTATTTGTTTCAGAAATACGTATTTTATACATTTTTCCTATAATTTTCTATTATCTTTTAAAAAATAATTTAAATTAATTTTATATTATTATAATAATTATATTATATTAAATATATGGTCCAGTATACTATAACATTATTTATTTAAATATACACATTAACAATTACTTATTAGTTATTTTATCATACATTCAACATATAATTTTTGTTTTGTAAAAAAAAGGTTTCTATGCAATTTCGATTTGATTTTATAATATTTTTAAAATTATTAAATATTGAAATAATTTAATAAATGATTTATGAATTCTACTGTAGTAACATACTTTTTTTTATACTACGTATTATTTAAGTATAAAATAATATATATAAAGTACTCATAATCATATATAATAGTAAACTAATTACTTTCAAAAGTATGTAATGCTAATATTATCGCTCATATAATTATTATTATAATAATATAATATTAAATATTCAACGGGCTGATAACTTGTATAAGGCGGTGCGCTATTTACAAACAAATCGACGTGGTAGACGCCCTTCATAATCGAGGCGTATATTTATATGAATATTTATTTATATATAAAATATATATATATATAATTAGGAACACGTTCATAACCGGCGCCAAAAATCTATGACTAGTTTATTCAATATCGGAGCGCGCGCTATTAATAGATGGGCGTGTGTGTGTGTATGTGCGTGTGTGTATATGTGTGTGTGTGTGTGTATATTTGTGTGTGTATATAAAGAATGTATCTTTGTCAATATATATAGAGAGATATGTGTGTGTGTGTATATAAAATATATATATATATTACATATTATATATATTATATATTATATATATTATATATTATATATATTATATATTATATATATTATATATTATATATTATATATATTATATATTATTATATATATATATAATAATAAGTATTTTACGTGTACACTGTACAGTGTACAGTGTACACGTAGTATATACAAGGACATACGTGTCCTTTGTATATATAGGCGGAGTATATTAATTTTGACACGCCTATATCTACTCCGAAAGCGCGAGCTCCGATATCGAATTAACTATTAGTCATATATTTTTGGCGCCGGTTATGAACCACAACCATATAATTATAATAGAAATATTAATTATTTACTAGATGTAATCTAAGATTATTAATAGTTATTATCTGAAAAATCGGCGTATTTTTATTATTTAAATGTAACTAATAATAAACCACCTGCATGCTGACTGGTTAATAGCCAGTCAGCATGCTATTGGTTTATTATTAGTTACATTTAATAGGAAAACGACCATTACTGTAATGGTTAATAATATTAATGTGTTATATAATATATAACCATTATATTAATGGTCATATAAATATATATATATTATTATTTATTAGTAACTCAACAATACAGCCATTTATATAATAATTAGTAAGTAATATTAATGATAACAGTGCTATCTCAGCCGTGCCTTTTTAAGGTGTATTTTGTGAATGTTACTGATCGAGTTGTGAAAGGTTATCGAAATGTTTGTAAATTTTACAAACATTTCGAAAACCTTTCACAACTAGTTCAGTAACATTCACAAAATACACCTTAAAAAAGGTAAACTTTCCAATAAGTTAGGATACCGCATAGTGCGCATATCGTACATATCATATCTACAGAAATCACGTTGTTACATTAGCCTAAATCTGAAATCTCCAATATTATTATTAGCAGCCAAAATAGACCACAATAGTCAACATACATATAGCAAGTATACAATGATCCCTATATCCTAAAGCTGAGTTCACACCAAGAATCCGTACGGATATCCCGCACGGATAGATATTTAGAAATAAAAGATATTTAAAGCATTCATAAATCTTGACAGAAAATCTGCCGTGTTTCGTGCGTATCATATATGTTGTTATAACAAGTCTAATAAGATCTTTGATGTAAACATAAACAACAATATAATATGAATAAATATATTTTAAATAAATTAATTTAATTATAATTACATTAAAATTCCTCATAATTCCATTCAGTGCTCAGATTTTATAGAACATGTCATAAATAAATCCGTACGGATTTATCCGAACATTTAAAATTGACTTCACACCTAATATTCTCGGATTTTCAATCCGTTCGGGTTATCTGTACGGATTATTGGTGTGAAGACAGTTTAATGTATAAATTAAATATGTTTGAAATTTTTAATTATGGGGCCCACATTTTGAGCTGGTTAATTAGTGTCATCAGATAGTGAATTAATTATCGTATATTATATATTTTAGTAATGGAAAACTATTGTGCATATTCAAAATAAACAGGAAAATTAGCAATATACAGTTTAATGTAAATTCATTGTTCATGGCTCATTTTATATTGTACTTAGTAAGTATGTAATCTGTATATAATATATACTATATACTATATATATGTAAATTCTATTTAGGTGGATTAACGAATTCAAGAAATTATCTAGATGATACATTAAATATATATTGACTATATATATAGACATATATACATGTATATTATAATATATATATATGTATATTTATATTATAATATATATTTCAATCCAATGTATGTATCCAATATAATGCATATATCACTTAATATTTACGATGTTAATATTTTACTTACTAATTCTACTTGCATATATTACTTAATATTTTATACTTATCAAGGAATTATTGTCCTATTTATTATATCTTTAAAATGATCGCAAGTACAACTAGTGTACTTCTCCGTTCCCTATCCCTCCACATCTCTCTGCATGTGACCACTACTGCAGTACTGGTAGTATTGCTTCTCTCTAACAGTATACTGAGTGACGGGCAATGATTGTCAACAGTAGTACTATATTTATTAATAACTAAGATATCAGTGGGTATAGATTTAAATTTATATCTACCATATGTAAATCTTTAATATATGAATGTATTATATATATATATATATATATATATATATTATAAATGTAATATGTGTATCTAAATATATATACATCAAATTTTGTAAATAAATTAGGGTTGTACAAATATGAGACTTCAATTTCTAGTATACTAGTGAGTTGTGCCGGATATATTCAAGTTCATTTAAACATTAGTGAAATTATGTTCTTATAGTCGATTTATAAAAATAAGTTGTATAACTGTGCATTTTATTATTATTATTAGAATTGCACATAAGTAGAATGTCTTACTACGATAATGAAATTATATCTATCAATCCATCAAGAGATTTTTGATTATGTCCATTGTAATGGTAAAACCTAAATTTAAATCTCTATATCACTTTCAACCTTAGCTAAGAATGATTTCATTATGGATGTGATATCTGTTGACATCTAAAAGCATTTTTATTTCGGTGTCAATATACAATACAGATATATTGATAAATCGATGAATACATTAATATTTTTTTTAAATAACCTTGTATTATTTTTATTTATTTTGTATCTCATTAGTTTTATAAACTTGAAAGCCTTGATTTGTTTAGTTTGAAGCCAAATATTTTATGATTTTAATATTTGTTTGCATTTGAAGTCATGGTTTCTAAAAATTGATAGTCTCGAAGCCTTGCTAATATTTGAAATTTTACAACCTTAATATAAACATATATATATATATATATATAATACCTATCTATATATATATATATATGTAAAATAAGAAAATCTATAGCTAAATTGATGATATAACGATATACGTACCTATTTATTTTATATAACCCTTCAAAGGTACTCTACTATACAATACAGTGTCAATCAAAATAAGTACACATATATCAATATTTAATAATTACAGATACTCCATAATTTATATTCAGAATATTTTAAATAGAATTCCTGATTTAAAAATTATATATATTGAATGTTCATTCACAAGTGATTTATAAATATAATGTTTCGTGATGATGTGTTCAAAGGCTTTAGTGAACAGGTTCTGACAATAATTCTTAAGGGTCTGAGAGTCACAGTTTGGTATCTTAAGGCATGGTGTAATGAGTGCATTTTTTAGGATGTTGGAAAAGTAGTGGATTTGAGGGATTCACAGAATATATCATAGAGAGGGATGCTGAAGGAAGAGGAATAGGGTCAACAGGAGATGATTCTGTAGTTGCCATAAGGAGAATACCTATATCGTATAGGGAAGGGACTATGCATAAGTCAAGTTGGCAAGGTAAGGGTTATTAAAAGGGTTATGGTGGGAGATTACTGAGAGTACTTATGAGCTTATGGAGGAAGTAATCATCGACAGTTGAAGATAGAGTTTATGGAGCAAAGTCATGGAAGATATTCTTTTTATTAGGTTACAAGAATATGGTGAAGGTTTTCTTTTGATTTGTTGAGCATGATATGTAATGATTTTATCGGGATTTTACATTTAGGGTGTCATATCTATGTTTGCATTTGGTGAATTGATCAAATGTGAGAGTGGAGACTGCTTTGATTGGTATCCATTTCTTATCAAGTGTGCTCAATTGTAAGGGTACCAGCAGGTGTAAGTAGGTCTAAGGATAGCAATAATGACTGAACATTGGAAGTTTTTATATAGGCTATACTTAGTTGAGGCTTTATGTTTAGATTTACTACTTAGATCATTAGATGTTGTTCGTTTTGTACTAATCAATATAAGAGCATTGAAGAATTAGTTCCAATATGTGACAATAGGTAGGGCTTAGGGTGAAGAGTGACAGGTAACTTTATTGTTCTGGTAGTGGTATAGTTGTTTATCATTATAATACATATTGTATTGTTGAGCTATGCAGAAGTTTATTTGTTATGACATACGTTTACGGGACAAGGTCAATCTGACTTTGATGTGGGTAAAGTTATATGTGTGATGGGTTTAGAGCATCGATATAAAGAAAGTGGATAAGCAATTGACGCACGCAATACATGTAAAAGATAGACACGTGAATGACACTTTTATCGATAAATGAACAAAATGGTATCAGTGATTTTGATTGGATATTAGTCATATTATATATGTCAAATATTAAAACAGTAGGCTTTTCGTCGAAATAGATTAAAGTGACTTCTATCTATATCAATGGATTTAAATTATAAATATCAATAAAATAGTATAACTTCAATTTAAATACACAAAATTACGAGGAATGTTGATATTATGTATTTTAAATATATAATTTTATTTTTAGTATAGATAGTACATTAAAATTGGTAGTAATTATCAATATATATATGTATAAATAAATATTATTATAAATAAAAAGTAGTGGGCCGGATAGTGGGTTTTGACTGCAGCGCCCATAGCGGATAGTGCCATACACTACATTCAATTGCTTATCCACTTTCTTTATATCGATGGTTTAGAGTAGTGATGTAAATGATGCTCAAATCTAAAGCATGATGCAGTCTCAGTTACCTAAAGTCTCAACTCGGCTCGGGCTCGTTTTGTTAGAGTCTCGGATCGGCTCGGGCTCGTTTTTTTTCCTGAAAATGAAAGTCTCGGCTCGTAATCAATAACCAAAAGTCTCGGCTCGTTATTATTTACACAACTAGATGAAATTTACATTATTATTCACTGAATCGCGAAGTTGGCGCACATTATTTTTTTAAATTGATGTAAATGTGAAATATATAAAAATTAGTATTAAAATGTAATTTCAAAAAAGTATCATTTCGACTCAGTAATGTTTTGTGAAAGTCTCAACTCGGTTCGGGCTCGTTTGACTAGAGTCTCGGTTCGGCTCGGGCTCGTTTGGCTAGAGTCTCGGCTCGGGCCTGAGCTCGTTTTTTTTCCGAAAATGAAAGTCTCGGCTCGGCATCATTTACATCCCTAGTTTAGAGTAATAGGAGTCTTTATGTAATGTTAGGAGATCTGTTTGTATTATTAATAAAGTTTTGTTTAAATATAGTAATTTGCAGGGAGAGTAGGAAAGGTATGCATATATTCAATGAATATTGAGTTGATGTGGTGAAGCCAAACGTTGAATGTTGTTAGTCTTATTTGATTTAATTAGGTCTTTAATGAGATTTATGTTATTTAGTTGCTAGTTTGTATTTCAATAATATTATGCATACTATGATTTAGATTATAGGTCTAGGAGAGAGGTTAGTGTATGTTACTGTGGGTATGATGATGTTATGTATGGGTTGCTGTGTGGTGAATGGTGGTGATAGAAAAGTGTTGTAAGTAATGCATTTAAGTATGTGTTCATTTCAATTTAATCGTTAATAAATTGTTATTTTTAAGATATTGGTGTATGTGTATGTGACATCAATAACATTTACAAAAGTCAATGTCTGTATTATTTAAACTGTAAACAAAGTTCACATGTATTTGTGCTGTCCATTATATAGGTCATAAATTATATTAGCTATATAACTATTTTGGTAATTATTAGTAATATAAGGGTGTGTTTTTGGTCAGACACAAGTGGTACAGTAGAGACTATTGATGTAAATGATGCAGAGCTTTTGATGCCGAGCCGAGACTCTAGTAAAATGAGCCCGAGCCGAGATGAGACTCTTACAAAACATAATAGAGCCGAAATGATGCTTTTTTGAAGTTACATTTTAAACATAATTTTTATATATTTATCCATATTTTTATTAATGTTTCCTATATTATGTGACATATTATTAATTATTTGTATCGATGGGTGGTTATTTTGTTTATAATATACTCTCACTCGTATTTTTAAAATATTTTAAAAATTACAAAATATAACTGTTTTCTCAATCTATAATCAAAATAATATAGTTTTATTTACAATGGAAAATATATCATATATATATATACATATATATATATACATATATAAATATATATATTTATTAATTGTTAGTAGCTAATGTAGTAGTAGGTGTTGTTGTAGCATCACTTGATCTTGGTGGTAATTTATATAATACGCGCATTGGCGATCGAATTATTTTATTTAATGGCATTAACTGATAAGCAGGAAAATTAATTAAAAGTATGATACAATAGTCCAATATAGATATAACTAGGCTTTGAATTTACATGTATTAATAGTCATTTTTTTCGTATAATTCTAATATTATGCAATTGATAGTTGGCTGATTTGACTTTTGCGTTTATGAACATATTAAGAATCTTATCAATTGACACTCCGAGATTGTTTTCCTTATCTGATAGTTTGTATTGTATATTATTTATTGTATTGAAATTATTTTCGTTTTATATACAAAATAATGATTCTGGTAACTGACACTGAAACTATATTGATCTTATGAAAACTGAGACTAACACTTAAATGATGCCTTTAATAAGCATGAGTATAATTGCATAATAGCAATGCATTTTATAGAGATTGAGACTGCATCGATGGTTTAGGTAACCCATTCTGAGACTTAAACGATGCTTTTGACATTAAGACTGCATCGATGCTTTATGTATTGAGACTGATACTGCATCAATGCTTTAGGTAACCGAGACTGAAACTGCATCGATGCTTTGGGTAACCAAGGCTGAGACTGCATCGATGCTTTAGATTTGAGCATCATTTACATCACTAGTAGAGACACTTTGTAGTCATACATTAGTGGTGCAGTCGTTACACTTGTCATGTTCACTGCATGTCATTTAAATACACTTATTTGGTGTATTTGTATTTTATATAATAGGGGGGGGGAAGGTGGGTTGGGAACCCGTACTATTGGTGATAGAACAGAGATTGCATTAAAACCAGGTGCAATGTTTGTGATGGAGGCACCACATTTACAAATATAGTTCAGCACACTTGTGGGGCTAGCTCACAACTAAACATATGTATGTTATCACTTGCTTATCATTTTATATCAAATTAATTTATTATAGAGCATGTTTATATATATATATATATAAACTATTAACAAAAAAAAACTAATTTGTATATTCTATATTTTATATTTTTATTTTATCAGCGAAACTTTACTGTAACGATAGATAATAAGCTATTATTACTTCTGTGTCCACTCTAATATTATTAATATTATTATTATATATATATTATATATATACTAGATTTACAATTTTATAATATTTGAGTAGTAATATATGTTCGTACAAATGATACATATGTATGTTATGCATGTGGTACGTGACACTCTATATTCACACACTACTATATATATATGATATTTAATTATGATAATATTGTTATACTTTTATTATAAAAGTTTTATATAATATTATCAATATCGAATTATTGTATAAACATAATAAATTATTTATAGAATCTATATGTATATTAAATTTAATTTATAATTTCACTAAATAGATAAATAATGAAATTGAAAAGAAATAAAAAAGTGAGAAGAATTCTAAATTTTTACAAAAATAGGTAACTTAATATTCATTATATTATAAGCAGACTTGATTATAGTTGATTATAAATATATGCAATTTAATAATATTTAATAAATGTATTTTATTTATAGTTTATTATTATGATGGTATTAACACTGATTACTATTAACCATTACTATTAAGTTTAATTTATTATTTCCCCCCCCCCCAGTAATACCTACACACTTCCCCCCCCACTCAACACAGTTATGGCATCGCTGCCCCCTACACAGTGCTACTGGACGGAACATTCTGTAAGGCAGCGCTCACCAACCAGGTGAACATAGCCGAGCAGCTGCCCAAGTATCTGTCAGCAGAAGTGTTGATAGCTACAACTAAGTGCATCATCAAAGAATGTGAGATATTAGGTTAGTGCGGCGATCACGTGTTTTTGCATTGGTTTTGATTAACTATAAATATTTTTTAAATAAATATATATATATTATATTTATATCATTAATGATATATCATATACGTATCATATCTCGGTAGTTGGGATCTTTTTAGATACATTTTCCCCTATCTTTTACATGTACATTCTACATGAACGCCTCCCCCTTTAAATTAAGTTTTTACTTTTAATATTTTTATATCATATTTAGATTTAGTTATAAATTGTAAATGCTGTTACACAATTTCAAATAAAAATATGCATTATAAATAATTCAAAAACAATGTTTTATAGAGTATTTTTATAAATAAAAATATAATAATAAATTAGTTAATATTTTTTTTAGCGATCATTTTTTGTACGAATGAAAACGTATGTTCACTAAGTAGTTGCAGAATGTCGGCCTTATCGCCCCCATTCATTGCGTACTCGTCTATCAGGCGCCCCAGTGACGAACACATCGATACAGCCAAGCTGTCAGCGGTTTCTGTATCTTCTAACTTCTTTGATTTCTTGATGATTTCAGTAGATGATTTGTTAGCAGTAGATTTTCTTTTATTGATCCGATCGAATTGTTCCTGCTCATATCTGTGGTAATTATGACAATTGATTATAAGAACATCAACTATAAATATATATAATATATAATATATATTATATTGTTATTTTTATTTGGTGGAGTCCTTTCATCCCATCCAGGAACTTAGATGAAGTTTTCACTTATAACCATATATGGCTCTAATGTCCCTTCGAAGCCGCTCTCATGTTAAGGCATCCATGGTTTTAACGAGAGCCGATCATTTATTTATACACAATTATATAAGATCACTTCTAAATAGTATTTTAAGACCCATTTTATAAAATTAATTAATTAAAAGGACTAGGCTCGTACCCGTGTCCTACTGCTTGTGTGTCTGACGCCTTAGCCACTGAATTATATATATATATATATATATATAATTCAGTAATAGAAAATATAGTTCAGTTTGAGATACATTTGAATGGTATAGTTCAGTGTTCAAACGGTTTAAACCAAAAGCCGTTTAAACCGTTGTTTAAACTACCATGGCAAAAACAGGTTTTTGCCATAGTTTTTGCCATGGCAAGAACTACAATTTATTAAATAAATACATAATAAAGAATATATATTCAATAAATAAATTCTTATTAATATCTTACAAATAAATATGTATCTTAAAAATAAATATGTATCTTATATTTAACAAAGCAATTAGATTAAGGGGACCATTGACCATTAAGGCGATACCATTGATTTTTTCAAAAAAAAATTTCAAATTTTGTTTTAATGTAAAATTATAATATTTCAAATATTATCTTTAAAATGGTGTTTAAATTATGTTCATTACATTATTCATTTTTTTATATTATATTATTTGTACCTGTATAATCATATTGTTTATATTCATATATTATATTTGAAACTTGATTTACTCAGAATAATTATTTGTGACCAATCATGCTGACATAACTAGCATTAACTTTTGTACAATTGAATATTTGTTCTTCATTTTTTCAATATAATCAGATAAAACCTGTAAGATTAAAGTTATTTGTCAAAATTAAAAAATATTTATTTAAAAAATTATAATTAGCAATTTAGTTGGAAAATTAAAATTTTTTATCAGATATTTCAATTCTTTTTTTTAGAAACATATAACATAAAGATGTGTAAACATCTATAAATTTCAACATATAATATAAAAATATGGAATATTATTAATAGATTAAAAAAAAAAAAAAAAAAAAAGTGAATATTTTTTGAGCATGTAAACCAAACGATGGTATCGTGTCCCCTTAATTAAAATTAAAAATATAAATAACTTATAATATTACTTATTTATTATATTATATTGTATACTATATATAAATAATACTGAATAATTTAAATAATACAAATTATATATATATATTAGGTTGGATTGAAATATAAAAATTTGAATTTTGAAATATGTCAATCAAAGTCTAGTATATAATATTGTATTCAAATATCATAAATAAAGAGTAATGTATGTATTTAAGGTTACTATAAATTAAATTAATTTTTATTAAAATTAAATGATTTTAGATTGTAATTTATAATATTGTATTCAAATGGCCATTTTAAGTCTAAATTATCATAAAATAATATGATTGGGAATTGTAGAAATCTTTGCAACATAAAGTAAACAATATTACTTAAATATTTAATTTCTATCCAAGGATTTCAATATTACGTTGTTTGTTTTGATAATAATACGGTTTGTATAGCTTATATTTTATATATTTGAAGTCTAAATATTATATATTACACATTTGATATATTACACGTAATTAAATATATTAGTAAATTAACAAATGTCATTAAAATTCAATAAATAACGATTATTTATTAAAATTATGATAATTTAACTATTATAATAATTATAATTATTATCTAATCATTGATTAGTAATAATTACTGTAATTCATTATATCATAAGTATTATGACATAATTAATTATTAATTCACCAATATAATATTCACATGTAGACCTATTATTATAACTTGAATTTAAAATTGTTTATATTAAATTTAATTAATTTAATGAAATTTAAAATTACATAGTTAAATAAATTAAAATATACAATATTATATACTAAGTATAATACTTACACCATAAAATAATTTTCCATATTAAATAATATTTAAATAATTAAAATATGATATGTATTAAACAATATGATATATTATAATTATATTTATTTAACTATCTGTTAATTATAATTACATTATGCTTATTTAATATACAATATATAATAGAGTATATTATATGGTATATACATGTAGAGCTGCCTCCACACCACTTATATAACAATATTATCTAGCAGATATTTCGCCACGGATATCCACAAAAATTATTTTATTTAATAATATCATCTATTTAATTAATTTATAGTAATATAACTATATAATATTATAATACAAATATAATGATATACTACAAAATACAATATATCATAATATATAATATAATATTTTAGATATATACACTTAATAATATTATTTTTTACAATATATCATAGAGTAATTATATAGTATATACATGTAGAGATGCCATCATACCAACTATATAGCAATATTATCTAGCAGATATTTCGCCACGGATATCCACAATAATGAATTTATTTTATATAATATTATAATAACAATATAATGATATACTATAAATACAATATATCATAATAATATATAATATAATATTGTAGATATATACACTTAATAATATTATTTTCTATCACTAGCATATTTACAATAAAAGTACGTAATATTGTCAAATCCATTATCTGTTCTAAATAAAAAAAATTAGCCTATACACATTCTCGCTAATATCCGAATAATATCGTGAAATATCTTCCAGATAATCTGACTACTTGTTGGTGTGAACTAGTTAAATAATAATAGTATATCTATACAATTATTATATTTGTATACACGTTATTACTCTTCCATTTATTAAATTATATATTTTTAATGATATGTATATACACAAAATAAATTATTTAACTCGCTAGACCAACTTTTATTTGGTCAAGGTACAGCCAAGTCAAATTAATTAACGGATCCACCAATGTACTCATATTTTTCTCGGAATAAAGTTGAATAATGGAACACTCACAAAATATATAACAATATTTCGACACACCCATTATATAGGTGTAACTATATTTTTAGATATGTACATAACAGATAATTTAGTAGTATGTTTTGTCGAGCGATTTAAATGAATTTAACTAAAAATGTATAAAAGTTTACAGGAGCTCTAAGATGCAAGCAAAAGCGTACCCTAACACTTTTCAAATAATTAAGTATAGATTTAAATAATTTCATTTGAATATTTTCAATTTGTGAGACAGTACTGTGTCTTTAAAAGTAAATTTATTATAAACAATTCTATATTCAATTTCTTATATTTAAATACATTGCGTTCTACTTACAATAGGAACCTACATTATTATAATATATAATATTAATTTAGAATATATAAATATTTATATTTAAATGATTAATGGTATTGTTTTAGATATGTATATTAATTTAAAAGTTGTAAAGAAAATTATATTTAAATTATATACATGTTAGATGTGTATATTAAAATAAATTATATAAAATTTAAATATTATTATTTTAATATTGCACTATATAATTATTTAGGTATTGAATTCCTTAGATTCGATAGAAGTTGGACAATTATTTGCGAATAATAAGTTTTACTACAAAGAAATAGAATTAAAGGTTATTATTTATATTTATTATTATATTATAGGAGATCTATATTGAAAATTATCATAATAATTTCAATCATTAATATAATACTTGTTAACAAAATTATTATAATAACAAAAATAAATAACAGATAATAAAAATATACGTTATTATATACAATACTATATAGTTATAAATAAAATATTATATAATGGAAAGTAAAATATGATCAAAAAATAAATACTCGGACATAAATATTTAATGAAGTTATATTTTTTAATTAATTATTGTAAACAAAATCTTTTTTTGTATTAAATGTTGGCATCGATGTTCGTGATTTGATCATATTCAATATTATCCCATCTCTAGATTGTTCACCTGTTGTCATTTGAGAAACCTGGCTGACATCTTGAATAAATCTCTCGACGGCTTGATTATGACATGGATATTCAAAAGTAATTTCTTCAAAATTCATATTCAGGTAATTATTGAGTGTACTATCTTCAATATTATAAGTTAACCTTGATTCATATATATTTATATTAAAATTTATTTCATAATAGTAATCCGCATTAAAATTTATATTTGGTAATTCAAAAGTTATAATATTTGTATTATTATTTTTTCTGATATCTATTATAATTTTAATTGCTTTTCTTCTAATATCTATTTCCTTGTCTTTTAACATGCTTAGTAAAACACTCTCTGAATGAGCATAGAAATAGTTATTTGATATGCTCTCATCAATGATATCTCTATATTGTATATCGATGTATCTTGAATTTTGTATAATATAAAATAAATTTGTTGTGGCATCAGATATAGTAGGGTTTTTTTTTATTGTAAAATATGACGGCGCATATACTCTTACTATGTAGTTTGCTATTATATTTAAATTTTTAGTTGGATTAGTTGTCGATATGTATAGCCTTAATATATTATTTGCCAGAGTTAACCATCTGGCATGGTGCATTTTTCCTGGTTCCCCATTTTTTAAAATATCATCTACCACTCCTGCATCTATGCATTTACATATTTTATATAAATAATCTGCATCGCAGTTATTTTTTGTTGTAAAATTAATTTTGAATGTGATTTTTTCAAAATTAATTATATCTAATTTTTGCAGAGACTTTAATTGTTTCCCTATTTCTCCTGAAAATGGGGTAGGTCCAATATGTTTGCCATCTATATAAATAAATAGTTTTCTAAGGGGTAATTCATTCATATGTAGTTGACAAATCTGTAAACAAATATGTTTATAATATAATCAAATATCTATAAATAGTGGCCGCTAGTATAAGAATATGTAATAGGTGTCTCGTAATGTATTAGATTTATATTTTTTTAATTATTTAATATTCAATAATTATATTTATGATGCATACGCACCTTAATTTGATTCAATGATTTAATTACATACACACACACCTTACATACATAAATAAGTATATATAAATATTCATGTTTTTGTTAAAATTTGAAAACAAATTATTACGTAATAAATTAGATTAATTAATTATTTTTTTTTTAAATTACCGACAATTTGATATTTAATTATTGTATATAGAACTTTTTATCATATTTAGGACTATTTATGTGTTTATTAAAATGACCACTACACAGTTCTTGGCCGCTACCTCATTCCATCCCCTATATATAAAGTTGTGTTGAATATAATTTTTATAATATATATATCTGGGTTGTTAGTTTTTTATAACAAATTATTGTTAAATAAATATTTTTAATAATTAATAAATTAATAAATTTTAAATAATTAATTTATATTGAATTATTTGATCTATAACAATAAAATATGAAACATTTCATAAATAACTAACATAGGTTATATTAATTGCCTAATAGTATTATTATTTTTAAAATTAATTGTTATTAATTATTATTATATTTTTTGATATTATATATGGTATACTTTATATAGTCATGTCACCAGACCAAAGGGGCCATCCAAACGAAACCTACAAGACAATATAGAAGGTAAAAGAGAGCGAGGCCGGCCAAATAAGATGTGGATAGACAATATCAAAGACTGGACAGGAGGCATGGAGATTATTTGTTAAAAAATAACGCGCCCACATTCCCCCAGTTAAAAAGCTAATGGAACAAGATAATGAGGTAATACTTTATATAATATATAGTGTAGTTTGGTATAATATAGTATATTAACGATATTGATACTAATATTAAATGTCTTCAAATTAATATATATATTTATATGTATATAAATAAAATGTTGACCATTATAGTAATATAGTGATTTGAAAATAATATAATTATATATGATTAAAACAGTTTTATGAGATTATGTTTATATATAAATATATATTATTTTTTGCTAACGGCCCAGTGTACTTTGTGAGTAGAATATTCTTAAAGTTTTCGTATTACCCCATTATATTTTCCTGTATTTACACATGCACCATCTGTTACTACAATTAATAATTCTTTTAGTTTTCCATCAAGTTTCTTTATTATTGATGAATATATTTCAATAGATGTCGATTTATGTGGAGAAATGTGTCCTATATATTTATTTCCCGGCTCACTCAATAACGTTATGTGTTCTTATTTTTTGTTTGTTCCATTTCTTAATCTAGTTATATCATTTCGTCCATCAAAATATAAAATAAATGTAGGATAAAATATGGATAAATATGGATAAAATAATAATCTATATATAGATAGCTTATAAATGAATATAATAATGTATTATGATAAATTCAGATGTAAACTAAGATACAGATATAAGGACAATAAACTAAGGCATCTATACGATATGATATGATACGATATGATCAGGGGTTAACTACAATGCGCTTAAGGGTAAACTACGATGCTGTCAAGGGTAAACTACGATGCTCTCAGGGGTAAACTACGATGTTCTCAGGGGTAAACTACGATGCTCTCAGGGGTAAACTACGATGCTCTCAGGGGTAAACTATGATGTTCTCAGGGGTAAATTACGATGCTATCAGGGGTAAACTACGATGCTCTCAGGGGTAAACTACGATGCTCTCAGGGGTAAACTACGATGTTCTCAGGGGTAAACTACGATGCTGTCAGGGGTAAACTACGATGCTATCAGGAGTAAACTACGATGCTCTCAGGGGTAAACTACGATGTTCTCAGGGGTAAACTACGATGCTCTCAGGGGTAAACTACGATGCTATCAGGGGTAAACTACGATGCTCTCAGGGGTAAACTACGATGTTCTCAGGGGTAAACTACGATGCTCTCAGGGGTAAACTACGATTATATCAAGGGTAAACTATGATGCTCTCAGGGGTAAATTAAAACATTATATAAGTTACCCTTAGGGGTAAACTACTGCTCCTAGCTAGTTTACCCCTGTGAGACTTCTAGTTTACCCCTAATTTCTAACAGTGTATATCTGCATTGATTTTTCTTGCTTTTATTCTTTCTCTTCTTAATTTACATCTATCAATTATATACTTGTTGTCGTGTCCATTGTTGTCGACATTATTGCCATAGATGCAATCGCAGCACCCTTCCTATCAGGTATATTGTATCGGTCACATAATTCCTCAAGCGGCTTCAGATTTAGTCTATTTTGTTGACATGATGATGATGGTTGTTGCTCTTCTGTAAAATAATTAAATATGTGGTTTTATAATTTTTAATTCAATTAATTTATTGCATAATCAATATAAATTTTAATTTTCTAATATAAATTTATACATAATAGATTAATTTATATTCTTTATTTTTAAATTAATCTACTATTTAACAATATGTATATGACATACCAGTGTGAGTATTAGTTTGCAATTCAGGATTATGTTCTTCTGAAATTTGTTCATTTACTTCATAATCATTATTATCTTCAATATAATTAATTTAGGATTAATATAATTTCAATAAATATCATTTAACTTTATATTTACCATTTACAGATTCAATTTGTCCATCTTCATCAGAATCAATAAGAATTGTGTTTTCTATTAATAAATTATTAATTAATATTATACACATTGTCATTATTTATAATATTAATTAATATATAATTATCAATATCAGATATAGTAATGTAGGGTAATTATAGAAATTTATATATTTTCATATTATTTAAAATAATAGTACTTTTTGTATATGTAAATAGAAATAAATATAATAATATATTTTGGAACATCATTTAATTGATTAAATAATCATGTAATATATACCAATATTATATTTAATCACAAATACAAATTAAAAATATAGGACGTTATTTTTAATATTAATATATTATAATATTAATTCAAATAATAACCTTCATTTTCTGGAGCAGTATTACAGTTATCTATTTTTTTTAATATATTTCCCTCCTAAATTAAAAATATCTTATAAATTATAATAATTAATTATAAAATTGCTTCTTAATCCACCATAATTTCCATTTAGAAATAAAATATTTTTTTTTATATAATCATTAATATATCATTGGGTGTAAGAATTGTATCTACAATTTCTATATAAATAAGTATAAATGATATTTTATAATACCTACTATTAAAAATAAACATTCAGTATAGTATAATCAAGATATTACACTAAGTTTTATAATAGTGAAGGAAGTCCCCCTGAAATATATGAGACATATTTTTATTATAAATTACACTATATTATTACCTCCTTTACTACAAGTTAAATTCCCATTCATTAATCTTCTTTTATCTCTTTGATCTAAAATAAAATCATGATCCTCTAGAAATCACACAATCTTGTTTATATAAATCAAATAGCGTATCATATTCAATATATAGTCTTCAATCTTGATTTATTTGTATTATATAATTTATATTTATTATATATAACTGTAATGTTAGTTATAGTTTGATTTAAATGGTAATGTGGGACACTAGCACAATCCCAAATATTAATTATTTTTAAAGCAGTTTTTTTTAATAAAAATAAAATCATTTGATTTGCAATTCGATCTTCCTTTTTTTTCGAAATATATATCATTAATAACATTACATTTAGTAGGTTACATAAATAAATCCATTTGTTTATATTTAAATCTCATAATCATATAATAAGCGTTTTATAGAGTTTAATATATTTAAAATTTTTTTAAATAAATTTGGAATTTTGATTGGATCAAATTTAATTTTACTATCACTATTGTATAATCTTTGGTAAATATCATATGATATCTAATTTCAACCCCTATATTTAACCTTATAGAAAAACACCGATTTTAATTTAACAAAATCGTTAATTAAGACATACAAATATATATAATTTTTAAATCTAGATGAAATATAACATTTAAATGTGATTCTGAAAAAAATAAAGTTATAATATATAATATATGTTAAAATATGATCATTATTGTGATTTATGTATTAAAAATGGCGATTTCCCAATCTTATAACATGGCAACATTCAAATGGTTATGGCCAAGTTGATAGTTATTTTCAGAATACAAAATTTATAAGTAATAATAAAAATGTATTACTTATTAATATTAACACCTTAAATGCTATTTTAAATTTAAAATAATATGATAATAATTGAATTCAAAATTTCACTCCACCCTAATATATATATATGTTTTTTCAATAAATTCAATTTCTTTGATCTCATAAATATTATTCTGAATAATGTTTATTCAAAAATAATTATTTATATAATTATTATTATATTATTATTTATAAATACAATTTCTTTGTTATAATATATTTCTGAATATTTATTATTATTAATAAAGAATTATTAAAAATTCACAATATTTTATTTTCTATAGAAATTAATTTTATTTTTAATTGAAATCTATACAAAATCTGGTTTGCTGAATCAATTATGATTTATAATATAAATATATAAATTTTATATATTTTAAATAAATACATTTGCTTTTAAGTTATAACATAGTATGTTAATAAGGATTACGATCATAAAGGACGAGTTGCGTCTCAAAGGTTAAATTTGACATGTAGTGTAGGCTTGGCGATATATTCATATCCAGTAGATTGACAGACAAAATTTCTCCTCCTATTCTATAATTAAATATGACTCATCATATGATAATGTATAAATACTATAAACGATATAAATACTATAAACGCTAATTGGATTATATAATATTGTAGATAGTTTTTTTTATAGAGTTATTTTATTTTATTTGAATTGCTAATTTGATTATATAATAGTAAACAATATTATAGTTATTTTATATGCATCCATTACTCGTATTCTATGTATACATATATACATTTACCATCGATATAAAGAAAGTTTCTTTCTTTATATCGATGACATTTACATGTAAATAAATAGGTTGAAATAGGTGGTCTTATAAAAAAGTTACTGGTCACTGAATATTGAATCATTTTAATTAATTTTTAATATAATATATTCACAATATATAGCTATAATTTATTCTTTTTATTAAAAAATCTAAAATGAACCTAATCTATATTAAAAATAAGATAAAGTAAGTCTTAATCATAATATATTTAATTATGACAATGTTACTATTAGTTTCACGTTGAGTACCCAGTAAGTAAAGTAATCAAAGTTCGTAATATGATTACAATCTAACAAGTAATCAGATTACTATCATGGGGCTATGTATTGATGGGTATACAATATATTTATTACGATCACAGATTACAATTCGATTACAATCATTGATATACTTTTGTTTACGAACAATGATTTACATATTTGATCAGTTAAAAATCATCGATTATAATCAGATTAATATCAATGATTTAGAAGTGTAGTTCGTAATCAAAGCATAGTTGCTTATCAATGATTATAATCATATGTATATGTATGTGTGTACGTGTGTATGCGTGTGTGTATTTATTTATATGTATATGTATTTATGTATGTGTGTGTGTATTTATATGTGTGTATGTGTATGTGTGTATTTATGTGTGTGTATTTGTGTGTGTGTATTTATATGTGTGTATGCATATATATGTGTGTATATATATATATATATATATATATATATTGTTTCTTTGTCCCCGAATTACACATGTATTGATGTGTAATAATAGCTCTGTACACTACACACTGCAGTGCACAGTGTAAAACTATAGTTTTACCTATAGGTAATATATCATATAATGCTAATTATTAGTATATTATATAGTACTACTAATTCACAATAACATAGTCAAATAGATCTATATGTGTATATTCAATATAATATTGAAAATATATATACTATAATGTAATGTATATAATGTAATGTACTCAATGAATATGCATTGGCTAATTTTAATCCATTGCTGTCCTATATATGTGGGACGCGAGACGTGTATCGATATAAAGAAAGTGTCTTTATATCGATGGGATAATTCCGTAATATTTACATGAAAATGTATATATGTATACATAGAATAC
Organism: Osedax fenrisi; assembly: GCA_964019155.1. Lineage (NCBI taxonomy): Eukaryota > Metazoa > Annelida > Polychaeta > Sabellida > Siboglinidae > Osedax > Osedax fenrisi. Next base: position 49,366,994 of record OZ025239.1, read on the forward strand.
GAGTCATGCATGCAAATAAAATAACTATAATATTTTAATTATTATATAATCAAATTAGCGATTCAAATAAAATAAAATAACTCTATAAAAAACTATCTGTAGATAATTTTTTTGTATACAATTGTATACAATATTATATAATCCAATTAGCATGTATAGTATTTATATCAAGCGATATCATATGGTGAGTCATAGTTAACAATATAATAGGAGAAGATATTTCGTCTGTCAATCTACTGGATATGAATATATCGCCACGCCTACACTACATGTCAAATTTAACCTTTGAGATGCAACTCGTCCTTTATGATCGTCTCCCTGTTAATAATAGAAGTTAACAATATATGGAAAATACATTTATGCATTTATAAATTCATTCTAAATCTATCTATCTAATAATGAAAAAGGTGGAAGACCACAGCATCCGATTTGGAATCAATTTATTAGAATTGATGAAAATTCAAAGATTAAAGCCAAATGTAAAAAATGTCATCAAATATATAATAATTTTATTATTATATATATACTGTTTCTACTATTATTCTAATAAATGTATTCATCATATATAATATTAGTAGTTTTATTCTCCTATTATAATACTAACAAAGATTTTCCGAAGGAAAGATATAACACTTACGCGAAATCGTGTAATTCGAATTTGTATACAAAATACCCTGGTGCCACCTATAGCGGGTTACTTTTAGGAACTATGCGTTGTTTATAATGTAAATTCGTATCAAACTATACACTTTTAAAATTTTAAATAATATGCTTTAAATTAATATTTATATGATGAAAACTAAGTGTTCATTACTAATAAATAACAAACAAATATGATATTTATGTTTTAAATGCTATAAGTATATATTTAGTAAGTAAAAGTTAATTTATATTGCATGTAATTTAATAGAGCAATGAAAACATTGTTGTATGCAAACAGAGCCGAACCTAAATCTATTTCAGTGATTTCGATACTACTGCTAGCAGCGGTTGGGGATATTACTAAATTAAGTTGCATGCATAGGGAGTGTTATATCTTTGCTTCCCAAATCTTTGATACTAATATATAATAAATAAATGAAATAAAATTATTTTTATCTATTGGGTTTTTGCCATTTGTTGAGGTTTTTACCATAAGAGTACATGTAAGAGATAGATTTTTGCCATTTTTGCCTGGTAAAAACAGGATTTTGACACAAATTTCAGAACACTGGTATAGTTTGAGTGCAGTATTACGAATACACAAGTATTAGTGTGTATGTGTATAGTGTGTATTCTGATTAGGATACACATTAGGTACACTGAAAGCGTTCATATATTTATTTCATTACATTATTGCAATGAAATACATATTCGTAAGTTCAGATATATATATATATATATATATTATATATAATATATATATTTCAACAATCAGAATAGATGTAAGAGCTGTAATTGTTAGTACTGTTATTATTACAAACCTAGTAGTTGAGTTGTTGGTGCTGGGTTGAGCAGGTTCACTACTAATCTGCTGCTGCTGTTGTTGCTGCTGTTGCTGCTGTTGCTGTAGGTAATCGTACATTGACTCCATCGGGCTATAATGGGTGACGGGTGTAAGCATAGTACAACAGCAACCGAGATGTTATCGTGTATTACAAACCTAGTAGTTGAGTTGTTAATGCTGTGCTGAGCGGATGCGCTACTAAGCTGCTGCCGCTGCCTCTGCCGCTGCTGCAGATAATCGTACCATGACTCCTTCGCACTATAATGGGTGACGGTATACAGGTGTAGCATACTATAACAGCACCGAGATGTTACAAACCTAGTAGTTGAGGTGCGAGGTAGAGAGGGTTCACTGCTAGACTGCTTTTGTTGGTAGATATGGCGCGGTGGCGGAGGTGTAGTAGTAGGACCGCAATTGGGCGAGGGTAACGGTGTAGACGAAGAGTCAGACGATGATGCAGTATCATCGGATGATGTGGCAGCATCGGATGATGGAGAACCTGGAGGACTGACTAGCGGCTCGTAGTCTGATATCGTGTATGATTCATCGGCGAGCTCGGTCCACAGTAGAGAGCCCCGTACCACGGGTGTCCCGTACACATTTTCGTATATACGCACTGTGGAGAGCATTGTGCACAGGTGAAATTAGTCACTCGCATTACGTATCTACTATATTAATATATGTTTATAAAATATATATATGTGTTTATATATATATATATGAAAAGTGTAGCGTGAATATAGAATAATGAATATGACACCTAGAGTGTATATACCTGTCGTGTACACTATTATTAATAGTAGTACCAACACTTACTGTTAGTTTCAGTAGTAGATTCTGCTGAATTTATTGTCGGGCGTAACTCGAGCAATTCATCTATGAATTTCATATCTGTAAAGTTTTATGTGTAAACAATTCACCTTGCTTCAGATACATCAGTAAAGATGGTCCACTCCCTATCTAAGCTATGTAATATTTCCGATAATATAGTTTCTATACCAACCACTAGATGGATACCCATGTATTATTATAAGTTATATTTGCTATTAATAATTTATAAGGTATTAATCTAATTATAAGACTAATATACTTTTGATATTGTAATAGATGATATGGTAAATATATTTCCAAATTGCGACATTTTCATGGTATTGAAACTGTACATGTAAATAAAAATGACGTAGATACAGCCTTATGTGACTCTAAATGTATTGTTTGAATTATTAATGTATATACACATATTAAATGTATACATGATATATATATATATAAGTATAATTCAATACTGAAATAGGTATGTATTATTAATCTATTATCTTTGTTTCATATGTTATTATATTACCAATTATTATCATTTCAACTTTTTTATTTATTTCAAATAGTAATTTAATAAACTTTGTATTTATTTATATCTGTAACGCTACATTTCTGATTGATATGATACGTGTCGCGTATGTAGAAACCATTATAGTAGGGCCATATCGGATAAGCGACTACATCCACTGTTTCAGGAGAACTAGCCGCTAGATCTTTCAAGTACTTCATACGTATCTTCTTATAGTAGTCGCGCGTACTTTTCCATCGCTTTTTAACTTCGGTTACTGCATACATTATATACAATTAAATATCAAATAGCTATTTATCGTTATTTAATTATGAAATTATGCAATTCAGATTATTATGATGTACAATATAAATTATATTATATAATATATGCATGTTAATTACGTATTTAAGAGTTATAATATTTTCATTTAAATTGATAAATTAATCGTATTTTACTTTACATTAAAAATATAATAATTTGCGAGGTAAATCTGCCATACTGTATGGTATCAACATATTTATTCAATTTATTTCTATTTGATAATCATGTTATGCACATGTGACAATGTTTTAATAATTGATTGATAATATATCAATGATAGCTGACAATGTAAATAATCTTAAACCAATACATATATTATTAAAATCATTTGATAAGTAACCTGTACATTTTTAACAATGATATCCCATACTATTATTGTGATAATTATTCAATAAATAGCATTTAGGCAGCGGTTCTACACAATTATAATTAGGCGCCGTCGCCTCTTTCACATTATAAAGTTTTACCAAGTTTTCACTACTTTTCACTTTTTAATGTAAATTATAGGCAACGCCCGCAATTTAAATGTATAGAACCGCAGCTTTTTTAGTTGTATATACTAATTTTTATTTTTACAAATCTAAATATCCTTTATTAAATAAATAAAAATTAAATAGTAGTATATATTTTGAAGTAAAAATATTGTTATTTATATTTATTATATTATAATTTATAACATTACTGTAATATGTGTCCGAGTATAATCATTATGGTAAAATATGTGTTATATATAATATTTAATATATATATATATTCGCGAATTGATATTTTTGGGTTGTTTTATTTATATGGTTTAGTTTTATTATTCTGTTTTTTTTATCTGCATTATTATAATGATTATAATAATTATTATATCCCGAAATGACTCAACCAGTACGATTTAGACTGACATCGGCGCCCAATATATCACGTGACTAACCGAGAGTTCAAGTTAATAATGCGTATAGGGCTTATATAATATTATATTAATATATAAACAAACGGTATTATGATATGTATAACACAAATTCACTACTCGGTGAATAATTTAATGAGAAATATAACGCCAACATCGAAATGTATAATGTAACTCTCGGTTTAACACGTGACTTATTGGGGGCCGATGTCAGTATGCAGCACCCGTACGACGTATGTTATGATTAGCATTATTATTTACACATTTGGCACATATAATCCAAGATATAAGCGTTTAAACGATGTTATCGTATCGGGCGTTCTAATTACATAATAATTATATATGTGTATTTAAATGTGGCTACTTCTCTAGTTAGCAGGTTAAACACAAAATAAAATTTAAATTATTTCTAACTTGATATATTCATTTCATTTGATATTAATGACAGGTCCCTTGCTCTTGTACCTTTGTTACCATATAAATTACTCTTGTGATTCCATATAGAATGATACGGTTTTATCAATTTAATTAAATGTGCCGTATTATCCATTATTTTTAATATTTACATATATTTTATTTAGGGTCATGGTTTAAACTCAACGGGACTAAACCACATGATTTTCAAGGATTTTGATTGGATTTTAAAGCAAAGATATATAAAGGACACATGTCCTTGGATATATCAAAATTAATTTTTGAAATCAATGACAAATTTCGCCACCTGCATTACAAATAAAATATTATAATTTAAATATTCTAATTCTATTTTTAAATTATATTTTGTACATGTATAATTGAAAAATAAATCGCTATTATAAATGAAAGTTATGTACCCTTTTTAATACAATCAAAATTGAATTTATAGTTTTTGTTTTAAGAATATAAGTTTATTATAATAAAACCATGTATCTTAAATATACCGCCATATTCGAGAAACATGATAAAAAGTAGGTTCATTTTGAAAATGAGTCTCATTGAAAATGATTTTCAAAATGATTTTGAAAATACATTGAAAATGATTTTCAATGTAAAAGTATACATATTTTGTTAACATACAACCATATGTGATAAATCATGTTTAATAAATATACTTTATACTCAGTGATCGACAGGATCGCTATCATTGATCGGCGATCCTATCGGGATCAGGAAAAGGATCGCTTAAGTCTTAAGTTAAGAGAATAAATATAGGATCGGGATCGCCGATCCAGAAAAAAGTATAAATGAAATTCGGTAAAAATTGTTGATTATATTTTTGATATCTCCAAATAATATTTTTGCGGAACACTTAATTTTCGATATATATCGAATTTTTATTTATATCTTAATTTAAGATTATATTAGAGTATTATTTTTCAATTTACATGTAAACAGATACGAATCCAAAAATAGATTTTAGTTCTTTCACCTATTGCATTTGCGCTAGTGTTGTTTCTATTTCAATAAACCCTCTGAAAATCTTTGATATAATTAAACCACAGACTTTGACTAAATGTATGACGTACATTGTACGTCATACAATGAGTAGATATTTGCATCCAATTCAATGCATTTATATAAATAAATTATATTTTAATTCACTATAAAATATAGTCTATAATATAGACTCTATATGATACATTCAATAGGTGCATTTAATTCAATGGACTCATTATTAAATATAATACAATATGTTAATAATACATATTAATTACAATTATTAACAATTTATAATACATATTATTTATATATGTAATGTTTAGAATTATAAAATAAAATCGTATTAATTAAATATATAAATAATATCGGGTAAGAAACTTAGGATCGGGATCGGAAAATGGAGGATCGGGATCAGGAAAATGATCGCATAAGAGAATAAATAGAGGATAGGGATCGTAATCGGTGCCCATTACTGCAATACATGTATATATATAGTATAGTATATATATATATATATATATATATATATATATATATATATATATATTATGTTAAATTATGTGCGTGCATTATATTGCTATTATAATAACAATATAGTGCAAGCATTATAATAATGTTAAATTATAATTATTAAATAATTATTATAAGGTATCTGATCATAACTGACGGGTTGAGAATGTAAATATATATATATTTTATTGATATTTGAGGGTTATTTGGTTTAAGGTTTAAGGTCCCAGTGTAGAAATCGATAAATTTTCATAAAACATAAAAAAAATAATATTATTCCATAAAACTACTCTTTAATGTGTAATCTAGTATCTGTGAAAAAATATTATCCCAAAACAATATATAAATCTCATAAAAACATGTTTTTATCTATAATTATTACACGTATTATTTACTGACATGAAAGTTTAAACGCCAATTACTCAATGATCAATTTTTACTCTAGGTATGTATACATTAGAGTCGCTACAGAAAAAACTATTGTAGCTTTTTTAATAATTGTTAGGGTTATATAGAGAATACATTTATATGAATAATTGCAAAGAACAATATTATAAAAAAATATTCATCTAATGCTAGATTCATTTTTTTAAATAAAAAAATACAAAATATTATGTATAAAAAATATTATATGTATAAAAATATATATGTAATATAGTATATCTAGAAAATGTATTCTTTGCATAGATGCACATTTATATAATGTGAACATGATACAAAAAAAATTAGCTCAATACAATGAATAGTTCTATTGTAAACGGTATTTGAATAACCCTATATATTTCCTATCTACATCATGTAAAATAAATAAAATGTCGCTACACTGGGACCATGCCTTAATTGGTTTAATTGGTTTAGTTTTGTTCTGCTTTGTTTTTTTAGTTGCATTACATCCCAAAGTAAGCCTATAAAAACTCAACTCGTCCTTTTTCGAGCTTATTTACATTAGAAACCCGTCCGTTATTATCATATACCTTATTATAATATATTTAATATATTATTTATTTTGCAACGGACTAACAGCAATTTTATTTAAACATGTATATGTATTAAATTTCTATTATATCGATATTAATTAATACTGATCGTATATATTATGTATGTATTTCATTATTTTATACTATTATATTGTTAACCATATTTAATATGATATGATACTCTTATAATAATCATATAATTTATATATTCAATGAATAATATTTATATTTAGTTCAACAGTTAATAATATCATATTAAAGTGTGTTAAAATATATATTTTAATATATAAATACAAGAATATAATCTACTATTGATAATTGATAATTTAAGTTAACTTATCATAGTAGTAATTATATGATACATTTTAAAATTTAAAATTATGTTTTTTTCTGAAATAAAATAGCCGTTAATCCTTATACATATTATTTATGATAATAATTATATTTATTATTATAATGGCTTATTTAGCTAGAGTATTAGCTATACTCTGGCTCGTTTTTTTTACCAAAATGAAAGTCTCGACTCAGCACCAATAACCAAAAGTCTCGGCTCGGCATCATTTACATCACTATTGAAACCGAATTTGGCCACCGATAATTTTTGTTATAATTATGTAAATTTGAATCATATTCAATATAATGTAGCAAATGGTATTTAATAAATATATATGTAGGATATAGTATTATTTTAATTTACTTACCTCAGTTGATATGTGTTCCATGGTAAATAAAAACTATATTATATTGGATTTTGAATATAACGGTTATATTTTGTAATTTTTCAAATATGAAGATATCAAAGATTTTCCGAAGAAAAGATATGCCACTCTAATGAATTTATGAAATTAATGAAAAATTGGGCCACCTAAATATATAACTATTTATTTTAATTCTATTTTTAGTTTATATTTGTTTACATTTAAATTTTAAAAATATATCACTATTATAAATGAAAAGTTATGTACATTTTTGAATATAATAAATATTTAATTTATAGTGTTTTTTTTAAGAATATAACATTATTTTATAATTAGAACTATTTTTTTTTAAATTGACAGCCATATATGATTAATATAATAAATCAATAGATTCATTCCAATGTAAAATTATACATATTTTGTAATAATCTAAAGTATTGTGTAACAATACTTTAATAATCGTTATTGAAATTATTTAAAACCATAGTATTGCCATATATATTTACAACTATTCATCATTAAAATTTGTTTCACGTAAATAAATACAGGTTATATATCTTTGATTTGCACAATCATTGATATTATAAACAAAATAACCACGTATCAATACAAATAATGATTATTAAGTCACAGATTATAGGAAACATTAATAAAATTAATAAAAATATGGATAAATATATATAAATTATGATTAAAGTAACTTAAAAAAGCATTATTTTGGCTCGTTTATGTTTTGTAAAGGTCTCAACTCGGCTCGGGCTTATTTGTTTAGAATCTCGGTTCGGATCGGACTAATTTTTTTTCCGAAAATGAAAGTCTCAGCTTTACAACAATAACCACATATGACATAGTATGACATAGTATGATATAATATGATGTAACATAAGATGATGTAACTAAACACTGTAACAAGTATGTCACGCATACGATGACGAGTAACGCAGCGAATTCTCCCACCAGGGGCGCTACTGTACGGCCCGCTGAAGGTTCTCCGCCAGTACAAGGTCATCGAGTGTAAACACAAGGGCTCCTACACCGCGACCAAGTGTCTGCTCTACCACTGCCGTAACAGCGATCAACCCAACTACATCGCCGGTACTCAGGTTAGTCATACGTAGCATTGTGTTACTGTCACTGAGATTACGTTATAATTCATATATATAATCTTAATTCTAATGATTTAATTTTTAAATACATACATACATGTAAAATACATAGTATGTAAACGGGATGTAAACGAATAGGTTTGTTCAATTATCAATACTCGTACAAACATAATTTCAAACTATCTAAGTGATAATAAAAGTAAGTAATTCTTTATTATACCTATATATACTGTGCACTCTCGCGATCTAGCAGAAAATATAGAATATATGAAGAAGAATATTAAATATTATGTTTATTATTATAATGGTATAAAATAGGTATAAACCCCTGTCTTGCTTTCTCTGATGTTGGTGGTAGATTACCAAATAGCATTTTATTTCATAATAATACACACGTATAATAATACACATGCACTTATACGTCCTATAGGACTCCTAGGCTAGGAGTACTAGTACTTGTACTAGTACATGAGCTCATGAGTCATGTGTATAAACTATGGGAGTGCATTGCAATATAATAACAACAATTACTCGTAATTAAGTATGAATCATAGTGATCAATTGTGGGAAATATGCAATATGTACATGCTGGTACATCGATTACAATTCGACTTTTATGCCGGTACATCGAAAATAATTAACATTGAATAGATAGGAAAGAAATTGGTGATTCAGAGATGTGCCGGTACAACGCGATTGCCGGGACATCGTGAACTGTATATATATATAATATTAAGTGGTATCATATTTGTTAAATACGAAAAAGGTTTAAAAAAACTTTTTATTTTGTTATCAAGTATATGTCTATGTCACCCTCTATTACTGGCATTGTACATGTAAAGAGATAGGAGAGCCCACTCTCACTATGCAATAACCTGCATCTTTTATTATTTGACCAATTGCAAAATTGTTACTGTAATATATTTAAATAATATATATATATATATATCTATAATTGGGTTCATTTGTTTTCAATACACTTATGTTATGTAATACTACTCTAGGTAACGTAATTAAGGTAGACAAGACAAGTTTTCCAGTTATCTTTATCCGAGTTGATAATTATTATGTTATATAATTTCATGGGCGCGTTCGCTTCGCCATCATGTGTTAAAAGCCTCGCACACTGTTGCCATGCCACGCACACTGTTGCCATACCACAATTTGTAGGGGCGTGTCTATACAATTACGATTTAATTAGTATAAGGGAGTAATCACGAATTCCCAGAATCATGTAATCGGATGAGATATGGTCGAGGTCTCCGCTCTACGCAGTTCTCTCTGTACACTAGTGATGTGAATGATGCTCAAATCTAAAGCATAGATGCAGTCTCAGTCTCAGTTACCTCTCAAGTCTCAAGTCGGCTCGGCTCGGGCTCATTTGGCTAGAGTCTCATCAAGGCTCGGGCTCGTTTTTTTTCCCCGAAAATGAAAGTCTCGACTCGGCATCAATAACCAAAAGTCTCGGCTCGGCATCATTTACATCACTACTGTACGCCGTTGTTCAATTGGGATATTATATAACTTGTACGATATATAACTTGATGAACGTACAATAACTAAAAACACACTACATAACACTTATATATGTGATAATATTTAGAAAATTAATAATATATTTATAGATTTTTATCAGGTATTTTATTACAAAAATATGCGTACATTAAAATCTCTAGTTATAAAATCTATCCCATAACATTATGCTTATGTAACCCAGTTACATAATATTATATATAATCTTATATATTCTCGATATATTATAAATTATAGAATAAAATATGTAATATAATATTTGTGAGCTATTTTGAATTCAAGTAGTACTTGAAGAAGTATAGATACTATAGTAATGTAATGAATGTAATGATGTAGGTACACGATGATACACACTTCAGTAACTCTCTGATCCACATTACCGCACATATCCCATATCTAAACTATCCCTTTCTTATTCTACTATATATATATATGTTATAGTATTGAGTATGATTATGTTTTTGCATTACATACTTTTTATCTTTTACTTTCGGAGTTCTTACGATTGTTAGAATAAAATATGCAATATAATCTTACTAGTTATATACTGTATTTTGATTGCCTCATTTTTTCTTTTTAATGTTTAATATTTATCTATTTAAACTATCTATATCTTATTTAAACTATCTATATTAAAGGGTAAAATATATGATTTATTAAAAGTATATATAAATATATATATGTAAAGTAAAATATATAGAAAATATTTATACCATTAAATAGAATTTCATCTAAATTGAAATATTCTGATATAATTAAAAATATTTTGCAAAGCAAAGATTTAATACGCTATTTTATACCCTATCTACCTAACGTAATTAATACCTACTCCTCGCCACTGCTGGCACTAGTATCGAAATCACTGAAATAGATTTAGGTTTAACACGGTTTCTATATAACAATGTTTTCATTGTTCTATTAAATTACATGCAATATAAGTTATTTTTTACTAGCCACATAGATGTATAGCTAATTATTATTAATTAAATAATGTATTAAAGATACTGTAATAATTCTATAATTAATTAAATAATCTTAAAATATAATATCAATGTCTAAATTAGACAATCCCTGTACCCCCCTATTACACATACCCTACCTTAACAACCCTATACCCCCCCTATTACCCATACCCTACCTTAACAACCCTGTACCCCCCTATTAACTATACCCTACCTTAACAACCCCTATACCCCCCCTATTACCTATACCCTACCTTAACAACCCTGTACCCCCCTATTACACATACCCTACCTTAACAACCCTGTACCCCCCTATTACCTATACCCTACCTTAACAACCCTGTACCCCCCCTATTACACATACCCTACCTTAACAACCATGTACCCCTCCCTAATACCCATACCCTACCTTAACAACCCCTGTACCCCCATTATTACCCCTGTACCCCCCTCAGGACCCCGAGGTTAGCGAACAGATAAGAGAGCTACCCCATTCGCCGCTGATCTACATCTCTCACAAGGCTATCAACCTAGAGTCGCCGTCAGAGTTAAGTCAGAGCAATGCAGTCTCCAACGTCGAGACACGAGTCAATGTCTCCTCAGTACAACTACAGAATATTGGTCAGACCCCTTATTCAGCCCTACTTTACCCTTTGATTCAGACGTTACCCTTTCTTTTACACTTTACCCTTTCTTTCGACCTTCACACATTTCCATTCACATTCGTTTAGACGTTATGAAGAAGGAAGTTTTCGGCGAGGAAGTGAAAATCGTGAAGAAGAGACGAAAGAAAAAAGGTTGAAATATAATGTCTAATATAAGTCGTATTGCGTTTGTTACTAAGGAATATTTAGATTAGTTTCAAGCGTAAGAGCGTATATTCTTTAGTTGATTCATAGCAGTTTTGCATAAAATCAATATCAATTAATAAACATACACTATCGCTTAATTATGTATAAAATAGTATGTGTATTAAGGGGACGAGTGACTTTTCAAAGTTTACATTTAAAAGATAGGGGGAAAAGGGCTATTTTTTAAAGGGGATAACTTTTTTATTTATGATTATTTTTTATTATTTTTTTTTGTATATATTAATAATACTTAGTTACATTATATTTACTATTGATTGATTATTAATGTATATATTTCTATACAATTTTCATATACAGTGAAATCTCTATATAAGGGTGTGTTTTTGATCAACCACTAGTGCAACTGTTTCAATCACTAATACAAGTATGTATGTATGGATATGTGTTTATTTAAATAACATGTATTACATATATATACATGCATACTTGTACTAGTAAATATAATTTAATACATACTTGTATATGTATATATAATATATATATATATATATATATATATATATATATATATATATATATATATATATATATATATATATATATATATATATATATATATATACATATATATACATATATGATGTATACATACACACATACATGCATACATACATACACACATACATACATACATACATACATACATACATACATATATACATATATACATACACGCATACATACATACATACATACACACTCGAGATGCATAACTTCAATTTAATTGTTGATAAATAAATGCGCGCATACCTAAAAATAGCAATAACTTCACGATTGTGACGTATTTTATGATTAATTTCATGGGCGGAGCTTATTATGCGTGCGTCAAAGAATAGAGCTAGAGAAAGTTCTCTCTAGATCTGTGGTTCAAAGCTATACACTAGTGCGGCGCAGATGGCAAGTGTGCTGGTAATAATAAATAGCACTACCAGACGTGCTTTGTAACAGTTGGATTTTAACATGCAGTGAATTTTTCGAGTTTCTCGACCAACTGCGCTTTAAACACCTGTGGTTGTGGTATCAGTGGTTAACCAAAACACACCCTAAGAAACTAGAAACTCGTTTTTTTCAATACTTGTTTCCTTATAGAGAACATTTTCTATTAAACAGAGATTTTTATTTTTCCAATGATTTTAATAATAAGTTTATAATTGACAATACATTATATAACCTATAACCTATATACCTATAGGTTATAAATATATATAATTTATTTATTTATTTAAAAGTATTAATAAAAAGAATAGTTTAGAAATATGATTTATTTAGAATAGTTTTTAATAATTGTTTTTTTTTTAAATAAAATTATCTGTACAATGTATTGATAATAGATTCATAATATTATGATGAATTGTTATTCACTAAATATAGTTGTATCTTCGAACACATATCTATGACTTCTCGATGCGAGGGGATGATTTCTTCTTCTGCATCAGACTTGTTGTTATCGTATTCGCTTTCATCATGTAGAACACTATAGTATCATACTATAGTGTCCTGTACTATATCTATTATATCTGCATCAGACAATATAGCAGATGTTATCAAATCATCGTCACAAATCAAATAATCAGTTAATGTAGAGGAGTTTATAGAATGGTTCTTATTGTGAGGTTTCACTGTAATACATATTCATCAAACAACCTTTGACCCTAATAGTCACTATTATGCCCCCCAATAAATTTGCATTAGTTAATATCAAATATATATCTCGTATGTTATTTATATAATTGTAAATGTACTTCTACCATTAATTGTACTGACTACAATCAGTGTATTACATGACTATCTATTGTAGTGTAGACATGTTAATTGCACTCCCTCATCTCACAGGAGCCTGAAGTACATAGCATTGATTTTATTATTAATAAAATACTATTAATTATATTAATGAGTTCTCCATGATTGCCTGCTGCTATGCATGAGCTTACTGCAGTGAGAAATACAAAATATATTCACTAATTATAATTAATTATTGTTACATCTACATTACAATATCAACATACATCAAGATATAAACAATTACATCACATTTTCTTATAAATAGGTATTTCTAAAGGGGGTATCCCACTACAAGTATTTCCGGCAACTTGCCGGAAATATTTTAATTTTAAAACGATTTTCTATCATATACATTTTGTAAGTGATTTTTTAAATACATATATATAGATCGATATCGGGTAAGACAAAGATTTTAGTTTTATAATAGGTAATTTATATAAGGTGTACGTCGACCTGCCTGTTATCAGTCTGTAAGCATAGCTATTCACACTGAATATAACCTATACTGAATATGTATAACAGGGGTATATATCGGGCTATCAACATTGGGCCGATATTTGTTTTTTAAGGGGTGAATAATATGAAAATGTACATACTGAAGATAGAAAATTTGTTTTTTTACTAAAAGTATGATAACTTCTGAAATTAATAAGTGAATGACTTAATTTGTATTTTTTATAAATTACATTTAGATCTATATATTAAGTAATAGAATAATATAATAACTATAAGATGATGAGAATGAGACATATAAAACACTAATTTTAAAATTCAAAAAATTCAAATAACTCCAGTAACTAAGTTTTACTTTTAGGTCATATATACAATATATGAAGAGATATTTATTATGGGAGATATTTATTAGAGATATTTATTATGATTAAGTTCTGAATGTTTCATATACATTTATCAAGTAGATCAAATTTTATGGAACTTTAAAGATTTAAAATTAAGTTTAAAAATAAAAGCAGTTTTTAAAAAATAATTATAAAAAATATTTTAATATCATGTTAATATATATTTGTGTTTGATGTATTCATAAATGCTTATTTATGACACTTATAGTTACTTAAGATAATACATTAATTTTATTGATTTTTATATAATATCATTTTAATCTTTTGCATCCGAGCTGTTGATTTCTGTTGTATTACAAATGCCGAACTGTTGATTTCTATTGAGCAACTTTTATGATACTACTACATATTATATATTAGTCCATTTTATTATTTAAATGTATCAAAATTATAGAGTGAAATGTTTTCTTTATGATAAGATTTAAAAAAATAAGTTTAATATCTTAGTTTTCAAGTTAATTGGTATAATATAACCATATATGAGGTTTTTTTTAGAAATAAAATTAATCACATAATATAAAAATTATATTAATTACAATTGAAAAATTAATATCATTTGTGTTATATAATAAATTCATTTTTATAAAATAGGTTGAATATTTTATTATTTATAGTAACTACAGTAAATATTATTGTAATAAATATTTCTTTCAAAAAAAGCATTTTATCAATAACAAATTTCAAATTTGATAAAAAGTTACATAAATATACCATTAATTATTTATATTTGTAACTTTTTAACGAAAAATAATGTATGGCTAATTTGTTCGTAATTATATAAATAAAACCTGCGTAGTAATATTAAAATTGGCGGAAGTATACATTACAATATTATTTACACCGATAGTACAGAATTATATTATTACTTTTTATTTTTAATTTAAATATCTAATAATAGAAAAAATATGATTTATTATTTGTGTGCTATTACTTGTAAATTATTTAATAATGACTCAATTTATATAATTTCTTCAGTTTAAAAATATTATTTTATACATCAATTTAGGTTTTAAATATGAATATATTGATATGTTTGTCACGGTATTCAACACATTAACTAATTGCTATTCACCTCTTACAAGTGTACGTATGTGTTCATATAGAATATAGGATTACGCGCTTCCATTCGCTATTCTAGTCAACTAACCCTTACTTCAGGTCCTAACCCATTGTCGTGTAAGAAGAAGAAACTCAGGCAAGATCAGGTAACGTCGTTGTCAAAAGATCAGGGAGTAAAGAAACGAACCACCAGGTCACGCCACAAGTCTAATCAGCAGACTAACACTTCCACGTAACCACGTTTTAATAAATCAATATTATTCTATATTCATTGTCGTAGGTATGTATTTCTCCCGTTAAGCTGTTCACTCAATGACCATTCATTACAGACGTATCATTGTAGAGAATTAAATAATCATTTTGTTGACATTTATTAGATAACTATCCGATAATTACTTCGCAGATTTCTATTTTCAATTTGAATATTATGTTTATTTTAAATTTGAAACTTTTATTTTATAAGTGCAGTATAAATTGATACGACAATTGAATTTATGATGGAGATAGTTTATAATGTATAATTAAAATTATTAATGATAATATATTTATAATATTTTATTTACATTGAAAATAATAGAATTTATTTGCTAAAAAGTTTTTTATGTTAAATTTAAATAATTATAATACTAATGAATAATATCATATTTTCATAAATATGTTACTTTTTACTGTTTTATAAAAATTATCACATTTATATTGAATATTTTATAAATTCATTTAATTAAGTACATTTTACATATAATATAATAGCTTAACAAAATGTTAAATAGAATATATTATCAACATTCATTTTCAAATAAAAATACAATTCGTAAATATAAATGATATCCTTAACATAATTTTATAAACTTTATATGAAGTTGTTTGTATGTTTGTGTATCAATAATTTATATACGTATTTTATAAACTTTATATGAAGTTCTTTATATGTTTGTGTATCAATAATTTATATACGTATTTTATACGTATCATAATTATCATATATTATAATATAAGAAATACAAAAATGTCTTATAATGAATTCTGCATTTCAAGTAATATTTGATTAAATAACTCTTACTTTTATAACTTTATTGTAATATAGTTTAATATTATTTTTTATTAAAGTTTTATGATATATTAAATTACTATTCTAATGTATGTGTATTATTATTATTATTATCAGATTTAGGCAATGCCAGGGTAATTATAGAAGCTTTGTTGCTATGTATTATAATTAAAATAATCACTGATTAAAGTTTACTATTTCGAAGAAGAAACTAGTATTTGTTTACAGTGAAGATATTGCAGATAATAAATTCTGAGTTACATAGATTGTCATGACTACGATATAATCTAATCATTATAATTAATGTAATGTATATTTATATATAATATATATATAATGTACATTTATATATAATGTATATATAATATAATCCCCTTTTAAAAATAAGATGCACTAATGTAACTTTTATATTTATTTTAAATGAATGGGTGAATATAATAAAATTAAGTATATATAATAATAGACTAAACAAAAATTAAGGGGGCCTTTAAAAATAGTAACAAAAGGGATTTAATAAGTATATACAATAAAAGACTAAATAATGGGTGTAGGGCATTAACGGCATAGTTACAAGTTTGCATGTCTGTACGTGGTGCTGACGTCATCAGGCAACGGAAAGCTGACCACATGGTCTTGACTAGTACCAGTGCCTGTGTTACCAGAGTAGGTGTAGTCGGCTATGTTCTTTATGCCCGAAATCAGGCACAGACAACCCGATGCTTTGGTAGTGGCGGTTGCGGATAGGCGGTGCCAAGTTTTACGTCGTATGTCGTACCTTTCGCATTTGTTGAGGCAGGTGTATCCTATGAGGGGTGGGATGGGGAGATTATTAGTACTGGGTGTTGGTACGGCGTAGGTACTCCGGATACTCTATAGGAATACTACTATACTCTATAATCTCTAGATTTAATACAGGTACACCATAAATAATATAGTTATACCAAAATGCTTTGGTTATAATACATATACTATAGGTTTAATATATATAGGTATAATATAAGTATGCTATGGATATATAATAGGTATATCAGAGATTTTCCAAAGAAAAAATATGTGAAAAGGTGTAATTCAATAATCTACGCTAGTTAATATTTTTTAGTTCTAATAAAATAATAAATTTGATTGTGTGTCTCTTTTTAAGACTCGTGAATTTACATCTTATTTTAAAGCTTTTTTAAAATAAATAGATATCGAATCATTTTTATTTATATTATTATATAATTATAAACAAACACTTCTAATGATTAATTATTATCATTAGTTATACCTAATAATATCTAGCACCTTTGAAAATTTAATTAGTTGTATATATTATAATTAATATATGCCTTTCTAACTGATTATAAAGCTAATGATGGCCTATCAGTAGAATATTAGACTATTAAATAAAAGAAGTGGTGATGTCTCTGGCTCATCAATATAAAGAAAGTGGACAAGCAATTGAATGTAGTGTATATCACTATCCGCTACGGGCGCTGCAGTTGAAACCCACTATCTGGCCCACTACTATTTATTTATACATATATATTGATAATTACTACCAATTTTAATGTACTATCTATACTAATAATAAAATTATATATTTAAAATACATTATATCAACATTCCTCGTAATATTGTGTATCTAAATTGAAGATATCATACTATTTTATTGATATTTATAATCTGATACATTGATATAGATAGAAGTCACTTTAATCTATTTCGACGAATAGCCTACTGTTTTAATATTTGATATATATAATATGACTAATATCCAATCAAAATCAATGATGCCATTTTGTTAATTTATCGATATAAGTGTCATTCGCGTATCTATCTTTACATGCATTGCGTGCATCAATTGCTTATCCACTTTCTTTATATCGATGCTCTGGCTAAGTAAGTACATATGTACTGACCTCCATATCCTCCTACAACGTAGATATTGCCGTTCATAATCTCACAAGCAAAGTTAGTCCGGCTAATTAACATGGGCGGCATAGGTTGCCACTCACATTTCCATGGACAATATCTCTCATCTATAGTGTTTTTAGAATACATTATTTATATAATACCATATATATATATAATTGTAATTATGAGTATTTGCTTTACGAATATTATTTACAACATTATTAATCTTGAGATTGATATGCAGACTTATTATTCAAATTGCTCGCCGGCGCTAAATCCTAATTATTATTATTAGCAAACAACAATGAAATATAGGTCGTACTACACAATGTAAACATAATATAGGCTTATCAATAGATAGGCGTATATTAATAAATGGTAAATTCGATAGCAGACGATATAGGCATATCGTTTACTGGCGATTATGATGTAGTGGACGAGCTGTGCCACTAACTTGTGCTGAGTGAGACGCTGCCATCGTATCCTCCAATAGCGAATATGTAGCGGTCGTTACTGACTATCGACAGTCCACTTCTGCGTAACGACATGTCCACAACGCGCGTCCACTGATCCGTGACCGGGTTGTAAACTTCGCACGACCGATGACATACGATTCCGTCGTATCCTCCCGCTACGTAAATCTCGCCTGCGCAATAAAGGAACGTTATCTAACGAGTAATGAAACTATTCGTAATTTAGGTTGTCATTATTATAAATTACGATATTAATACATATACACTTAAAGTTTTGTAGATTTATGAATTAGTATCGTATAATTCGTATAATTATATGTCTAATTATTAGTTTTTATATTTTTTATAGATTTTTTAAAATTATTTCGTTATAAAAAATCGCTTTGAATCGGTATTTTATTAATAAAATAAATGGTGTAATAATATATGATTAATATGTGTTATATGTTATAGGTAATACATGATAGTTTATATTGTATTAATCATTATGAAAATAATTATGTTATCAAATGATAATTTTTAACCCATATTTTAAATATTATTTATTAATAATACACGTATTACCATATATTTAATAACATGTATTTTAATACATATCTTAGTAACCTTTCAGCGTACATAATGATGAGTCACTTCTTGGCACTGACATGCTAGCAACGATCGTCCACTTATTAGATACCACACTATACTTCAATACATCGCGCAATCTGTGTTCGCCGTTAAAACCCCCGATAACGTAGATGTCTTGCCCCAGAGCGCTAACGGTTATGTAACAGAGAACTTCGTCCATGTCCTTAAGGTGGGTCCACACCTGGGTGACGGTGTTAAAGCGACGAATGCAGTCGTAATATTTCACTCCATCGTATCCGCCCACCACGTAAATATCGTTATCGATGACGCAACAACCGTGGTAGGCGAGATTCATCACATCCGGTTGACTCGGGTCCTCGTACCATCTCCCGGTGAACGCGTCGTAACTCTCGAAGCCGACCGCATCGCCCTCGAAATTGCTCCATCCGCCCAACACGACGATACAGTTCTTCGGTACTCGGGGAGCCAGTCTTCCGAAACCGGCTACGTTGACGTAGAACTCGATCTGACGCTGTCGGACACGGTTCAGTACGTTCAGTAGTAGGTGCTTGTGAAACCAGTTAGGGAATAGGCGCGCGCATTCCGACATCGCGCGTCGGGACAACGCCTGTAAAATCCATTTGAAGCGAATGTTCGTCGAGAGCTTGTATAGTTGGCGGATCCTACGTAGCGGGTCGCGAGTAACCCATTTCAGCGCCAACATAAGCACCTCCTCTTCGCTCTTAACCTGCAGGTAGTCGTGGCTCAGGAACCGCGTAAGTTCGTCGTACGTCAGCGAGTAGAACTCGTCGGGATCGTCTCTCGACATGTTCGACAGATGGCTAAGTATGAACAGACCGGCCAACTCGTACAACTTGCCGGCCGAAATCGACGCGGCGAACCGCAGTACTCGTACGACGTTCTCCGTATCGATGTGGCTCTCCAAGTACAGCATACACTTGCGACGGATCGTCTCCATGCAGAAGTAGTTGGCCAACACGTAGATTCTCTGCGCCAAATCTTGCGTCATCGCGAACTTGATGGAATATATGATCTTGATGATATGCGCGAGTGCGCCCGCATTCACTTCGTACAAGCGTACGGAGAACGACCTACTCTCGCTCATACTACCGAACAACATCCTATCGAAGTAGCACGAGTAGTCGACCATCACTGACCGGTGTACGTAAAAATACACATCCTCGCAGAAGATCACCAGATCCCTGTATTATATAAAGTATACATATATTGAACTAATAATATAAACATTAATTTATAATAATAATACGATATTAAAAAAAAGACTAAATAAAGGATAATTTTTCAAAACTAGTGGCGGAGCCTCTTAACAAATGTGGAAGTGCTACAGATTATCAATAATGTTGTGATTTGATCTAAATGCATGATGTTTGAATACTTCACTGAATCTTACCTATCGTCGTGGTAACGGACACTGTAATCCTCGATGGCCTGTGCGGTTCGCAAGTCGTTGTCTTGATACGGAGTGATCGTATGAATGGGGAAGTTATACTCTATAATCCTATCCAAAGCGTCACATATATCTATCCTATATAGTTCCATCCTCATCCTCTTGCAAGCCATGGTTTTCATTGTGAAATTCCTGCAAGAATCATATATTTCAGTAAATTATATTTTAAATTTATATCTAAAATATGTAATGAATATGAAACTTCATAAATTATAATATAATTATTTTATATAACAAGGGATTACATTGAAAATGTGTCAATTAAAATAGATGAAATAATATATTTAATTTTTGATGATTATAATTTGATAGTATATTTGTGATAAATCTAAATATAGATCTAAACACTGGTACCAAACCTATAGTCATGAGCGAAATGCAGGTTATTGTGTTTTTTTGTTGGGTTTTTTTCATGAGCTAATTTATACAAATATTTATATATATATATATATATATATATATATATATATATATAGTTTATATTATTCATTTATAACTATAGTTGTAAATGAATAATATAGTCTAATAAACAAAAAATAAAATGTATCATTGTGTTATGGTATATTTTTAAATTAAGAATTATCAAAAAAAGGGTCATGATGAAAAAAGGTTAGGAACCACTGATCTATACATTTGTAAAATTACTTAAATAGTACAATTAAGACATACATGTATATTACTATATGCATATACACATATATTTGTGTGTATTTGTGTTAATGTGTGTAATTTATTGAATTTTTATAAATATTGTATATAATGAAAAGTCCAATATAAAATCCCTACAAATATGTTTATTCACATTTAAACACGTTGTTTAAATACATCATGATTTATAAGTTATTCATATATTATATATATATATATATATATATATATATATATATAAACTCATTTACGATTAATAGATTGATTAATTATAAGACAACTAAAGTGATGATGATCATCGATGGTGATGAATTATGGTTTATTATCACTAAATTAGGGTCATGTAAGGTCTATATGGCCAGATTTTGTAGGCCCCTTCACTCGTGCGTGAAGACAATAATACAATTTTCAACATCAACAAGGTATTATTGTAACAACATTTTCCGATAACATGCAATTAGATAATAATAATACTATGAAGATAAAACGAGATAAAAATAACGAATACAGCAATAATAAATTGGATGGTTTATTGATTAAAGTGAGAGATAAAAAATAAATAAGATTTATAAAACGTATGAGGGATCTAATAGAGCGGATTGTAGGAAATTCCAGAGTGGGACATGAATTTCTGAAAGCTCTAGAATCTAGGGAAGTTTTACTAGAATTCTGGGAGATAAGGAGAGGAGGTTTTTTTGGTAAGGAAGAGAAGGTAATATTGTTCTTTTTTAAATTTGATCAAATATATAACTAGGGTGAAAGAATAAATGAATTTATGGATTATAGAGTGAATACGTAGTTTACATCTGCGGAAGAATGGTAACCACACACGAGATGATTGAAGGGATATTATAGTATAGTAGTCCATTCATTTTATGTAGTACCTATACGTATATATTGAAGTATATCAATATATTGGGGAACGGATAATCCGATTTAGTGGAGCATTTGTTTTAGCAGGAAATAGATTCAGTAGGGAAGTAGTCAGGCCGGGAGAGTATGAAATCATTTATTAGAGTTTTAGTAAGGTTTCTGGAAAGTGAGGTCCATATTCTAAATAGATGAAAGTTGAAGGAGTTTGTAATGGATGTTATGTGCTTCTTAAAGGATACTTTTTCATCAAAGATGAATCATAGGTTTTTGGAATAATGGGAGAGAGATAAAATCATGTTGTTTAGTGTAAAGTTTGGGAAAGAAGTAGGTATACTTACCTATAAGAAGTATACATGTTAAGCACGTATTGTACAGTATTGTTTGAGGCATTACTTAGTTTAGAGAGGAGCCATAATAGTATACTGTGCACACTCGATCAATGCAGATTTACTGGGAGTATTATAAGAATTTATAGGGACAAAAGTAAACACTTGAATATCATCAGCAAAAATATAGTATGTGGATATTTTGTATATAGTTACAGTTATAATAAATTATATATTATATAGTACCTAGTGTATATTTGGAAAGTTCTTAATTATATCAGCAATAGGGCGGATATATATATATATATATATATATATATATAGGAAAGAGCGATGGAACTATAACGGATCCCGAGGGAATGCGGTGGTTGAGCTCATAGATGAGCGGAATACCAGTAAACTCGGACCAGGTAAATTCGGACCAGGTAAACTCGGACCACTTTTGAGGTAAACTCGGACCACTTTTAAAGTAAACTCGGACCACTTTTTAAAAACATAAAGTAAACTCGGACCACTTTTTAAAAACATAAAGTAAACTCGGACCACTTATTAAAATAACTATATTTTGTATATTTCTATAATATAATATGCTTTAACTTACTTCCACCTTATATAATTATATTATATCTGTTAAATAAATTATAAAAATAGTCATTTAATATGATATTTTTGTGGAATTATATATTTAAATAGGTAAACATTTAATTTGAACTCGCACCACTTTTGAAGTAAACTCGGACCACTTGTGAAGTAAACTCGGACCACTTATTAAAATAACTTATATATTGTATACTTCTATCATAATAAATATAGCTTCTATCGTAGGTCTCGTCGGTGATATACATAGAGCTAGAGAGAAATTTCTCTCTAGCTCTGTGGTGATATACGACAATTTAAATTATGTTAAGTTATTAAATGTTATTAAAGTTATTAAATGATAAATTATGTATGTGTAGTAATATCGGAATACTCGCAATTATATACAGTGAAATTATACTTTTAATTTATAAGTTAAAGCATATTATATGTTAGAAATATACAATATATAGTTTATACGGTTGGTCCGAATCTTCTTTATGTTTTTAATAAGTGGTCCGAGTTTACTTCACAAGTGGTCCGAGTTTACTTCACAAGTGGTCCGAGTTTACTTCAAAAGTGGTGCGAGTTCAAATTAAATGTTTACCTATTTAAATATATAATTCCACAAAAATATCATATTAAATGACTCTTTTTATAATTTATTTAACTGATATAATATAATTATATAAGGTGGAAGTAATTAAATCATATTATATTATAGAAATATACAAAATATAGTTATTTTAATAAGTGGTCCGAGTTTACTTTATGTTTTTAAAAAGTGGTCCGAGTTTACTTTAAAAGTGGTCCGAGTTTACCTAAAAAGTGGTCCGAGTTTACCTGGTCCGAGTTTACTGGTACTCGATGAGCGGATAGAGATATATCATGATAGGTGTATCCTATAGATGTTACGGGGTGTACGATTTGAAGTAAACTATTCTAATGCTATGCCAATGGAAATTTCCCCTATATATAACATAATATATGTAATCAAGTTAACAAATATGGGATTAATATTATTAAAAATTATATTTTTATATATAGGTAACCAAAAATATAACCTATAATTTGGGAAATTATATATATGATATTATATATATATATATATATATATATATATACATTCCCTCCCCTATATATATATATATATATATATATATATATATATAGGGGAGGAAATGGAGTAGTGGCCGATAGTTTATATGCCTCAGCATACTTCTAATATATCGATAAATACTGAATTTTAAGATCTTATTTTTTATAAATTATTTATAAATAATATAGTTCTATAATACTGTGATTTCACTATTATATATTACTGAATAATATTAACGATTAAGAATTAAAAAAGGTATAAAAAACATTAAAATAAGGCAAGTCAGGGGCAGTTGTATCAGAATATGCAATAAGTGTCTCGTGCCTATATATAATGTATTCGATTTATATATTTTTAATTATGTAATATTAAATCATTATATTTATGATGCATACGCACATTATTTGATTCAATGATTTAATTATATATACACACACACTAATACAAGTAAACAATTGTTAATATGATACTTAAGTATACTTGTAAAGCACATTTTGATTATCTAAATAGTATATATATAGAACTTTTTATCCTATCTAGCACAATTTAAGCATTAATTAAAACGACCACTACTCCGTTCCCGGCCATTACCAAGACCTCCTATAACCTCGGTTATAGGAGGTCTTGCCATTACCCCGTTCCTTCCCCTATACACTTTTAATTAATATAAAATATATAATTATATATGATTAAATAATGATTAATTAATTACTATATTAATACTATTTAGGCCTATAAATAATTATACAAATTATCATTATATATGTTATATAGTGATGTATTATTAATGAGATCAGAGTGCTGAAACCATATCAAAGAATTTATTAAACTAATGAGTACATGGAATACCATAACGAATAGGTACATACCGATCAAGAACGTAATTTCCAGGCAGGTTTAGTGAAGGAAGTTTTTAATTTATTTGGCTTTAAAGCATATCGAGTCCATTAATGGATAGATGATGTATCATCGCAATGGTAATGGGCAATATGAGAGTATGCATATATGACGATAATAAGCCTGCTAAGATAACTCAGTATACTGAAATATATATAGACGAGAAAAAAAATATCAACAAAATTTGCAAAGGGTATATGTCCTATATGTCCTACCATAGTTTACTATATATAGTTATATTATAGTTTACTTTTATAATATAACAAAACATATAACGACTGGTTATTTCCCATTTCAGTTGATGTTTGGACGAGAAGAGAGGTTACAGATAGATAGGAAGTTAAGTGGCATGGAAAATAAATTGGAAGGATAATGGCTAGTGGATACAAAAAAATAGGGTATTGAAATTAATAAAAATATTATGGATGCTAAGGTAGTGGAAGAAGAAAATAGGAAAGTAGACATTGAAAGGGAGGATATACTAGAGGAAGGTAGTGTAGTACGTATACAAAATCGAGTATTAGGGAGAAGGAAACTAGAAAATTATCGAGGAGATGAGTTGTGTAAATTGGAAGTAATGTTAAACGGGACATCGGCGTATAAGATTAGATGTGGTTATAATACTAAAGTAGATAATAGGTAAAATCTAAAATTAGTTGTTGGTAATGTTTAAAATATGAGGGCATATTTTTGATCAGGGGTTGGGTGGATATTATAGTGATATAACTAGTATATATTCGCAATATAAAAGACCCAGCGAATATGCACAAAGCGCACTAATCTTTCGATATAGCGTGGCGTGCGACACGCCGTGCGTCAATTCGATTCTATCAACCAATGAGCGTCGTGCACCGATTACAGTTATAATTCTGATCGTCCTATATACCTACCCGGATACACGGATACCAGTTCTATGTATCGATGCTATATGTATAGGTATATGTATAGTACTATACATTCATCTATACTATACATTGTATAGTTATAATTTTGATATTGTATACATGCTATATGTCTAATTATAATTCTGATAATTATATACGTTATATATGATATATACTCGAACCCAATATACACGGCAAGGTTAATGTAATTAATGTAAACATTCTATATTATTATTATTATTATTATTATTATTATTATTGTATACGGTGAATTGGTTAATAAAGTTTATTAAATCAGTTCACGTTTTCTTTCCTAACATAAAAACAAAGAGGCATTTCTGCCTACATACAAAAATACCAACTATCGTTATTTACATTATAATGTATTAAAGTTATTAAAGTAATTAAATATTAATACTAATCAATTGTCGAAAAGTAATAATTGAAAATAAATATATTGGTACATATTAAGTTTATTTATTATATTTAAAAATTAGATTTGAAATTTACATATTTATATTTTTATTAAATTTTGATTTGAAATCAACTAGGTCAACTACATCAACTACCTATTATTAATTTAATATTGTACAATATTTAAATAATTGTAGATTGTATGTAAAACCCAGGATTCTTCTATAGGCTTTATGCTCAAATGCAGTAAGTCTACATTCCAGTATTTCTGTTAGTGTCCAAGTTTATCAGACATATGTTTATATCTTTATATAAAGTATTATTGATAATATTAGTTATTTTTACAGTATTATTTTAGTATGTATGGATATGTTCCGACTCTATGGGTATTTAACAGTATATTTAACCTATATAAGCTTATGTTTCTGTGTAAATTCCCTAAGTCTGCATCCTCTAGGATTGGTAATACCAAGTGCATACTTTCCTGTTGCATTTGGCAGGGTTCGTGACAATATCTGTCTACTGCGGTATTCCAGTCGTCCTGGATTATCAAAAAGTTAAAAAAAAATTCCTGTGTCATATATTAGAGATAAAATGTATAACTTACTTGTTTGATAATGAATTAGTAGGATAATACAAACATCCTATTATATGGAATAGTATAATACACATGAATCTTATTCCTGGTGGATCTTATTGTGTTATTCAATATGTTCAATCATTCAATTTAAATTATTTATATTCAAAGAAAATATAATAATCCTGCATTTATTCAATGCAAATTAAAAACTGATATAAACGAACATTATGTTTTTAATTAATTTATTTATTATTATTTATTATAATATAATTTATAATTTATATGTTTTACTTTTAAAATGATTGTTTTGTCTCTATTTATTATATATTTTCGAATAAAACATGTCAAAAATTTCTAATTAATTTTTTATAACTAAGTATATAGTATTTATTTATTATATATAATATATAATACATATATATTTAATATTAAATATTTAATATATATTTACATTTTTATATTATATATATATTTATATATATATATATATATATATATATATATATATATATATATGCTTATATATCATATATGCTTATTAATAACCTATTGTATTTAACTTAGATATAGACGACATATTTATAAATTGATTAATTAATAAATTATATAATTATAATTACGAGTAAACTTAATAAAAAAGATATCAATGTCATGTAATATTTCGTATTGTAAATATAGGTTATACCTATAATAAATATAATTATACCTAATATCAAATTTAATTTGAAATTATTAAATATTAAATTATTTTTAAATATATAATAAATATAATATATCCTAATTCATTTATTAATAACATAAATTAGATTTATTTGCAAATATTATTGAAAATAAATTCAAATAATCTATTTATCATATTGACATATATGTATAAGGAATAGCATATAAGAATACATTTTAATTAATATTGAATTTGAAATGAATTCAGTAAATAAACAATATGAATAGGAGAAATATAAATTTTAAATATTAAAATATCATATTTAATATGGTCACAAAGATAAGTTATTTAACACGTTAAAAATATATTATTAATTAATATAATATAAAATTATACAATTAATTATATAATTAATATTTTACTAACTTTAAAGGGTAAGTTATTTGTTAAAATAGTAAT
The DNA here is from genome assembly GCA_964019155.1 of Osedax fenrisi. NCBI lineage: Eukaryota > Metazoa > Annelida > Polychaeta > Sabellida > Siboglinidae > Osedax > Osedax fenrisi. The sequence goes on from OZ025239.1 coordinate 49,395,691, forward strand.
ATTATAATCGTAAATTGTAGATGCAAATTAAAGTAGATTGTGGACATTATATTGTAACAGGATGTTATTATTTAAAATTTTAATTATAATAATATCCAATTATAATTATATATTTTAAATTCAAATATGAATGATAAATTGTAGTTATACATCGTTAAACATTGACTTGTATTGTGTAATACAAGTCATTGCCAATACTAGACAATGCATGTACACATAAAGTTATAGTTTACCATATAAGTAAAATACAAATATATGTAGGATATACTATGCTATTAGAAATGTAAACTATTTTAATATACAAATAAGCAACAGAATGATTACTACGTATACAATATAATGTATTTAATTTTACTCTCATTATAATATATCATTTGTCTATAGTTGTCATTTTATATACAATACTATTTATATTTTCATAAAATTCAACAAAACCACTGAAATACAATCACTGGAATAAATGTATCACTGTTTTTATTACAAGTATATTTGTAATTTTCCAGTAAATTATACATGTTATCAAGTAAATGTCATTACTTATTATTTCCTAGAATTAAATATATATATATATATATATATATATATATATATATATATATATTAACCCTATATACATTTACCCTACATATATAATCATATACATATATAAGCACATATATATATATATATATATATATATATATATATATATATATATATTTATGTGTGTGTATGTAGTATTAGTAGTAGTAGTAGTAGTAGTAGTAGTAGTAGTAGTAGTAGTAGTAGTAGTAGTAGTAGTAGTGGTAGTGGTAGTGGTAGTGGTAGTGGTAGTGGTAGGGGTAGTGGTAGTGGTAGTGGTAGTGGTAGTGGTAGTGGTAGTGGTAGTGGTAGTGGTAGTGGTAGTGGTAGTGGTAGTGGTAGTGGTAGTGGTAGTGATAGTTGTAGTGGTAGTAGTAGTAGTAGTAGTAGTAGTAGTAGTAGTATTAGTAGTAGTAGTAGTAGTAGTAGTAGTAGTAGTAGTAGTAGTAGTAGTAGTAGTAGTAGTAGTAGTAGTAGTATTAGTAGTAGTAGTAGTAGTAGTAGTAATAATATCGACCACGAACTTCTCTCCAATAGTATTATAGAAATTAATCATGATAATATATCGGCGATAGAACTAAATGATCATCTAGGGGGATCATATATAGGGGAGAGCGGGGCAGGTTGAGCCAGTTTTTATATAAACACATGTATCTTATAATGTTATGAATATATTTTAATAAAATAAAGTGCATAAGATATATATAGTTTATGATCAATTAAAAACATTCATAAATCAGTGTAATGATAAATAATTAATTATATAATTACATTTTAATTTTTTTTTTAATTGGCTCAACCTGCCCCGTCTAATGGGGTAGGTTGAGCCAGGTAGAAAAAATGTAAAATTAAAGATATATTTAAAAAATAAACATAGTTAAAGTTATATATTTATATTTATTAGTATATTAACAAGTATATGCACCAATATTAATATCAAAACTAAT